>OY759262.1:54207489-54737489 GCA_963662155.1 Lamellibrachia columna
AGTTCATCTACGGCGGATGCGGCGGCAACATGAACCGGTTCTCGAGCCAGCTTGCTTGCATGGAGACGTGCCGGGTGAAGAAAAGGAGGTGCAGTCCCGTCATGTGCATGCTCTACTGCAAGTACGGATTCAAGAGAGACCAATATGGATGTTCCTTCTGCGCCTGCCGGCTTCCACGTAAGAATTTCCGTAACTCTAGCTATCTCTTGGATAACTGTTATGTGTAGCCACTGTCACTTTACTTGGGTTTTAATATACAAGAATGTCGACACAGAAGGTGATTCTATATGGAAGTGTTTCGCTAACGGTAAATCATAACACGGTGAGGCGTTCTGATGAAACCAGTGGGATGTCGCACGAAACATATATCATATAGGTTTCACAAAGGTCATATAAATAAATATCGGACGAAGAATTGTGTGGCTTGACTACCAATTGTCTTAGTGATCTAACGATAAACCTGTCTCGAATCATGTTTATGAAATATGCAGTTATTAAAAAATAAGCGTTCATTGTCTTCCTATTTAAGGTATTTAAGCAATTTGAACTCAGAACTGGTTGTTCTTGGGCAGTTGCGGACAGTTGTGCTTAATTACAAAAATGGTAATTCGATTGTTCATAGAAAGGGTAATAACAGGGTGAATTTGGGAAAACAATTAATTGAGACGACTCGGCCGTTGGACCGTAGATGAACCCCTGACAGTTTGGCGCCCGATATGCATAGCACCTAGGAGGAGAGTGAAAGAGAAATATCTCGTCAAACAAAAGTGGAACATGTGTCTATCTGTAAATTGGTGTTGTAGTTAACTGATACTCTTTTAGTAATGTATAAATAAGTTGCATACAAACACGCACACGCGCACGCACGCATGCACGCACGCACGCACGCACGCACCACACACACACACACACACACACACACACACACACACACACACACACACACACACACACACACACACACACACACACACACACACACACACACACACACACACATACACACACACAAAGCTGCCGCACGATCTATCTATCATGGGGTGTATTTGTGCTTTTCTTCAGAAACCGGCCTTGCTAAACCCTAAAGTGTCATGACCGCATGGTGCAACAGACGACGCGCTGGACAAAGGAAACAAGAAATTTTTTCTTGTGATTTCTTATTTGTCCACAATAAAAATGACACTCAAATGTGTGGTGTGTTTGTAGTTGATCTTTGGAAGCGACGTCAGCTCTTAGAGAATTCATGGCTAACAAAACTTAGGTAGATTTGGCAGCGGCGTCCTCGCCTGGACATATTTGTAGATGACTTAACGGAACAAAATGTATGCTGATCCAGTAAATGGTAACAGTATGGATGTGTTTAAAAACAAAATTGACAGAGTGGGCCCTATAAAGATTACAAATTGTTGGACTCTCGATAGTCAATAAGCTTCCTTGTCCATTTGCCATATGGAGCGTTTTGCAATCTTGTTGAATTACATCGCTGCAACAAATATTTCTACGATATCTTGTATTTACATGTTTGCGCAAGGGCATGGCCAGGGTTTGTAGGTCATGACTCGTTCTCCCGTGTTGGTCCTAAAATGTTTGATTGTCTTTTCTCAGTAGTCACCAATCTAAGCAGGACGGCGATTTTGTTATTGTACATAATCGCTTATACCAATTTAGTAAATTATTCTGTTTAATTAAATAGGTAAAATAATAAAATTTAACAGAATTTATGATAAACGTAACATTTTCATAGCAATCAATATTTTAGTTAATAAGGTTGTCATTTAAAGCTACACGATTCGTTCTGCAAGTTTTGTCAAAGAAACAATTGCATTCCACAATTTCAGATAACTCTCATTTATGTATGAAATACTTAAACAATTAGATAGAAATTGATTGGAACGATGCTACACTTATAATGGTGTCAGAAAACTGCCATGAGAATTGATGGAGCTATAACATAATGTGGACAAATCAAGGAGAACGGTAGTTTCAAAGAAAGCAACAACGTAATAGTTGATAGAGAGAAAAATTAAGAAGTTGATTCATTCATTTACTTCTACAGCATTGTAGCATCAGACATCAGATGTGATCCAGAAATTTAGATTACACTGGCCGTCGACGCCTGA
Organism: Lamellibrachia columna; assembly: GCA_963662155.1. NCBI lineage: Eukaryota > Metazoa > Annelida > Polychaeta > Sabellida > Siboglinidae > Lamellibrachia > Lamellibrachia columna. Next base: position 54,209,610 of record OY759262.1, read on the forward strand.
CACCAAGTAATGCTCGTTCATTTCAACACGCATGTGGACGCGACCCGCTAAAATAAATGTCATCCGTTTTACGTCGCCCGCCACTAGCTCTTGCTCAAATTAGCAACTGCCACACCTCGGCAGCAGTTCAGTCAACCGCCACGACACACGGCACTGCACTCGTTGAATGTGACCTCGGTCGTGACATTATTTTCGAAGATTGTTATCAATCAATGTCCGCTGCGCTGTTGTTCCAACTAACTGCGCCATCACATCAGGCTCGCCACTCCTTCCGCGAACCAAAGGAACTTGCCACAAACACCCACTAATATGATTGAGCATGAAAATGCCACGCCGTTGATGATAAATATACCCGCTTTTCTCGCTCGTGTTTCCAGCGATAAGTTCCCTTATACTGTGAGCGATGCCTGAGATGATCCTAAACATGCAGTGTTTATTTTTCTCTGGTATGACTGACTGGACAGAATGCTCTGAAGATATTGGTCGACTAAGAATCGCACACACCCCTGACCGTGTCACTCCTTGGGAGTGTTTCCTATCAAATTGTAAGCAAATGAAATTGATACATTTTCTGACAAACATTAGGAGTTTACCAGGTGAAATAAAGATACATAAATGTATGTTGCGGCAGGGGTCATAAGATCAAGTTACACGCTGCCGGAGGTTGACATCGTAGGTGAACATTGGATACCATTCCAGACTCTATATAATTCAGTCAAATCAGTGCTTTTAAAACAATGCAAATACCAAAAAACAAAGAGACAGACAAAGTGGTGTGAACGAAATTGCCCTAGCTTCGAAACGGTGGCATGTGGAATCAAACCATCGTCATCCCGATCGACAGTCGGGTGTTCCAGCCTATAAACCACCTCCACCCCTAACCCCCCACCCCCAATACTTTTTAATAACACTCTCTTGTCCTAGACATTGAGGGGGGCTCACGATGTATGTTTTCCATCAGAAAAAAGAGTTCACGCGAACCATATCCGGCTAAATCCCCTGCATTGCTCTATATGCACCACGCCCACGATAGCACACCCGCAAACATTATCACACGCGTGACAAATACCACATAAAACTAATATGGCTTACACAGAACAGCCAGGGGCATACAATTGTTTGAGTATCAACTATTTACTGAATCAATTCATGGCTAGATTATTTATGCTATAAAATACACCATATTTATGTTACGTATAGTTCGTAAATTTCAGAAACCGATAGATCTATGAGTGACTGAAGGACATACAGTAGACAAATATCCCACCAAAGACGACAGTTCGGTGGCACGATTGTACTAAAATAAAATTCAAAGTTGCTGTTCAAGGAATAGCTGGTAATAAAACGTGTCAGAGGTTGCTATATGATAGAGAATATGCCTTCATTGCCCTAACATACATCCACCCTATTTTAACGCCTCTCGCTAAACATACTATTAAACTAGTAGATGATCAATAAATCTGGTAAACATACCCATTAAGAGACGATTCGTTCGACAGTGAATTGGAGGCTCTCTTTCACGACGCCGACCGCCTTGTAAGCATGGGCATTAATCTTGTTGAGGTATATTGAAATGGTTAGTCGGAGACACAGCATGTTGTCATGACTATGGTCATGCAGGTGTGCCGACATCAGTCCGGTCAAGCAAGCTTATCGCCTGCGTCACTGTGCTGGAACCGCCATTAAACCGGGGGGCGTGTAAAGGCCTTTTCGTAATGTGAAGCAGAACATTCTACTACCAACCGCTATCGAAGCAACATGTAAGTACCAGTTTGGCGCTAGCGAGACACGGTAGGACACTGGTTAAACAGGTGGATCGTCAACGGAGATCACAGTGTTCGAATCATCTTTGTTCCATGTCTGCGCAATTTCGTTCACCCCACATCGCCCTAGTTCTCTATGCTATGCAAGCGAGTAGTTGGCAGTGATGAAACTGTTGGTTGAACCGCTTTTAAATAATAATTGCAGCATAGCTGAACGCTTCCCAGATTACATGAACTGTTAGTGTTAGCAAGTCGTAGGAAAATGGAGAAGACCGCAACTGAGATGAGAGGAATGCGTAAGAAAGGCGGAGGAAGCGCCAAGTGTAGGGAAACGGCTGCCGATAGGGAGTGGAAATGGATAACAGCTGGGGTTGGGCCGCAGTACAAAAATATTGTCAGCCCTTTATACAGGGAAAAACGAGGAAGAACAATTAACATAAACAGGTTTAACAAGGTAAAGTGTAATGATAAGAACAGTTTCCATAAACAGGTATACCATGGTAAAGTGTAATGATAAGAGCAGTTACCATAAACAGGTATGCCATGGTAAAGTGTAATGATAAGAGCAGTTACCATAAACAGGTATGCCATGGTAAAGTGTAATGATAAGAGCAGTTACCATAAACAGGTCTGCCATGGTAAAGTGTAATGATGAGAGCAGTTACCACAAACAGGTCTGCCATGGTAAAGTGTAATGATAAGAACAGTTTCCATAAACAGGTATGCCATTGTAAAGTGTAATGATAAGAGCAGTTACCATAAACAGGTATGCCATGGTAAAGTGTAGTGGTAAGAACAGTTACCATAAACAGATCTGCCATGGTAAAGTGTAGTGGTAAGAACAGTTACCACAAACAGGTCTGCCATGGTAAAGTGTAGTGGTAAGAACAGTTACCACAAACAGGTCTGCCATGGTAAAGTGTAGTGGTAAGAACAGTTACAATAAACAAGTCTGCCATGGTAAAGTGTGGTGGTAAGAACAGTTACCATAAACAGGTCTGCCATGATAAAGTGTAATGGTAAGAACAGTTAAAATAAACAGGTCTGCCATGGTAAAGTGTAGTGGTGAGAACAGTTACCATATACAGGTCTGCCATGGTAAAGTGTAGTGGTAAGAACAGTTACCATAAACAGGTCTGCCATGGTAAAGTGTAGTCGTAAGAACAGTTACCATAAACAGGTCTGCCATGATAAAGTGTAATGGTAAGAACAGTTACCACAAACATGTCTGCCATGGTAAAGGGTAGTGGTAAGGACATTTACCGTAAACAGGTCTGCCATGGTAAAGTGTAGTCGTAAGAACAGTTACCACAAACAGGTATGACAGTGGTAAAGTGTAGTGGTAAGAACAGTTACCACAAACAGGTCTGCCATGGTAAAGTGTAGTGGTAAGGACAGTTACCATAAACATGTCTGCCATGGTAAAGTGTAGTGGTAAGAACAGTTACCATAAACAGGTATGCCATGGTAAAGTGTAGTGGTGAGAACAGTTACCATAAACAGGTCTGCCATGGTAAAGTGTAGTGGTAAGAACAGTTACAATAAACAGGTCTGCCATGGTAAAGTGTGGTGGTAAGAACAGTTACCATAAACAGGTCTGCCATGATAAAGTGTAATGGTAAGAACAGTTACCATAAACAGGTATGCCATGGTAAAGTGTAGTGGTAAGAACAGTTACAATAAACAGGTCTGCCATGGTAAAGTGTTGTTGTAAGAACAGTTACCATAAACAGGTCTGCCATGGTAAAGTGTAATGGTAAGAACAGTTACCATAAACATGTCTGCCATAGTAAAGTGTAGTGGTAAGAACAGTTACAATAAACAGGTCTGCCATGGTAAAGTGTAGTTGTAAGAACAGTTACCATAAACAGGTCTGCCATGGTAAAGTGTAATGGTAAGAACAGTTACCATAAACAAATATGCCATGGTAAAGTGTAATGGTAAGAACAGTTACCATAAACAGGTCTGCCATGGTAAAGTGTAATGGTAAGAATAGTTACCATAAACAGGTCTGCCAGGGCGTAAAGTGTAATGGACATCGAGCAACGGAGAAGCTCAGAAATCGAACATTTAATTTTTATCCCCACGATCTTCTTCCAGGTTTCCGACAACAAAGATTGGATGGCTCACAGTTGGCATCACATGTCTACTGATGGTGGCTAGCACTGCTTCTTGTGGCGTAGAGGGGGATGACGCCAGTGTGGGTATGCCTTCACTTACATATTGAACTTTGCTGGACTCTCGATAAGCCAATGCCTTCCTTTTCCACTTGCCATCTGGGTCTTTTGCCTTGGTTGGTAATCTTGTTATCGTGTTAAATATTTAATCCGAATGTACACGCATTAAATTTATATATTCTAATTACATGATGATTACCTTACCTACACAGTCTCTTCGGGCCTCGTGACCCATACGGTTGCAGTGCTCCTTATTTAATTATAACCATGTTTCTCCACCTGTGTGGTTTTATGTCTCCCAACCTAGTTATTGTCTCCCTTTTCCTCTTTTCGTTTGTGCACACGCAGTGGTCTTGGTAAAGTTTCGTAAACACTGTCGTTTGTGTCGTGCAAATGCATTACACCATTCACGACGAGACCCTGGTGCTACACCCTGGTGCTACACCCTGGTGCTACACCGTGGTGTTACAGACCCTGGTGCTACACCGTGGTGCTACAGACCCTGGTGCTACACCGTGGTGCCACATACCCTGGTGCTACACCGTGGTGCCACAGACCCTGGTGCTACAGACCCTGGTGCTACAGACCCTGGTGCTACACCGTGGTGCTACAGACCCTGGTGCTACACCGTGGTGCTACATACCCTGGTGCTACACCGTGGTGCCACAGACCCTGGTACTACACCTTGGTGCTACAGACCCTGGTGCTACACCGTGGTGCCACATACCCTGGTGCCACATACCCTGGTGCTACATACCCTGGTGCTACACCGTGGTGCTACAGACCCTGGTGCTTCACCCTGGTGCTACATACCTTGGTGCTACACCCTGGTGCTACAGACCCTGGTGTTACAGACCATGGTGCTACAGACCCTGGTGCTACAGACCCTGGTGCTACACCGTGGTGCCACAGACCCTGGTGCTACACCGTGGTGCCACAGACCCTGGTGTTACAGACCCTGGTGCTACACCGTGGTGCCACAGACCCTGGTGTTACAGACCCTGGTGCTACACCGTGGTGCCACAGACCCTGGTGTTACAGACCCTGGTTCTACACCCTGGTGCTACAGACCCTGGTGCTACACCCTGGTGCTACAGACCCTGGTGCTACACCGTGGTGCTACAGACCCTGGTGCTACAGACGCTGGTGCTACATCGTGGTGCTACAGACCCTGGTGCTACACCGTGGTGCTACAGACCCTGGTGCTACAGACCCTGGTGCTACAGACCCTGGTGCTACAGACCCTGGTGCTACACCGTTGTGCTACAGACCCTGGTGCTACACCGTGGTTCCGCTCTGTGCAACACGGGATCGATCAGGCAGAACATTTTCTGGATTGATTGGTTTCACAGATAGGTGAAGAGCCCATTAAAACTTACATAGGGCCTAATGTTATTACAGAGATAAACTTGCGCGAGCGATATTTATAAAGGAGTTTACCGTGACCAAGGAAATATGTCATGAGTATGTATCCTAACCAAGGCGTTAACTTGGAGAAAGTCATTTATTCAATAAGTTGGCGGATACCTAACAAATTATGATACAACGTTGTGAGCTTCTTTTGATGTTTTGTAAAACATGTATTTCTATATTAATAAATGAATGTGCCTATTGGTGTCATTAATTTCACGAACATTTCCTAACAATTGTAACGGTACTTAGTAGATCGTTTCTTAATAAGCACAATCACGCCTCTGTACAAAATATCATGTAAGAAAATATTTATTTGTCCCAATGACAAAACCTTGATTATACAAATATGCAACAGTGTAAAGCAAAAACAATCAATCAACAAACTGAAATAATACATACATAATATAGCAAATGTGTTTTATTCAATGTTGAATATTAACTCATACTAAGACCGGACATTGTCGCTATCTTAGAAGCCATCGAACTAATAACATGTCAGTTACCCGTTATACTCTACCGCTTCAGCCGAGACACCGAGACTGCCGGCGTTGTGCAAGCTGCCGGCCGTCCCTGGCGTATGTCTTGCGTATTTCCCTCGCTGGTTCTTCAACAGCAAGACCGGCACGTGCGAGAGATTCATCTACGGCGGCTGTGGCGGTAACAAGAACAACTTCAGTACGAAGGAAGAGTGCGACAAGATGTGCTGGTGTCCACCGCCGTGTCGATGCTACTGCGAATTTGGTTTCCAGATCGACGAGTATGGTTGTCGAATTTGCAAATGCGTAGACCCGTGCAAGGTACCGTTGTGTTATGGGTGATAAAGGGCCTAAATGTAGACTGAAGTAGAAGAACACGCATTCGATCACGGGGATTTACCATGTTTCACTAGCTCGCTAATGACATACACCTGTACTTCTAACTATTCGTTAGTGAGGGTCCATGAATGGCATATAACTATATTCTCTTAAACTCTGGCGATTCTTGGATGATTTATTTGACAAAAATGTGTTTAACGTGTTTCAAACTACACGTATTAACTATCGTAAACCCAGTAGCAATCCCCGTCCACTGATACAGGTGAATGTTTTACAATATTAATTATCATACATTATTCATTTACTTAATTATTGTTTTAAATAGTGCAGTATGTTTGCAATTACCCATACATGTTGGATAATATATTATTTATGTTCATGTGTATTTAATAACAATTGTTTGGTACACTGAGTTTGTTTCTCGGTGTTTCGCATATTCGAGCCTCACAAAGATGTAATCTTAGTTTCGGTGAAACCGCTATTTAACCTGGTTGGTATTTTTAGAAAGCACTTGAAACGTCTGCAAATTCGTCGTGAATGTATATCACCCATGCATGTTTCCTGGCATATGGCCGGGCTAACGGTTAGTGTAATGGTCAGTTAAATCATACCAAAGAGAAGGTCGGTTTACTCGAGCGAGTTGTACTCCTGTTGGGGGGCATTTGATATATATATATATATATATATATATATATATATATATATATATATATATATATATATATATATATATATATATATATATATATATATATATATATATATATATCAAATGCCTTCCAATTGAGCAATCAATCGCTATTGTAAACCGGCCTTAACACCAATGAGCAACACAATAAAATGGGCAGCTAGTACTTTCTATGCAAATGTAACCCTCTGTTTCTCATTCAGGGAGTCTTCTGCCCGCCTGGTCAAATATGTGAAGCAAAGAAAGTGTTTTGCAAAAAGGCGCCATGTCCGCCTGTGACGCAATGTGTCGGTGAGTGGCAATGATGTGTAAAATAATAACGAGCATTGTCGCTTTCAAACATCAAGTATGTAGGTTCAGCTGATGTAATTTCTATGTCATATCCTGATATGTCTGTTTTAAACGGATTACTAAGTCAGATGGATAAAACAGAAAAGCCCTCTATGTGTCTATATCTTATTTGGATCGTGTTACAAGGCATAAACTATATATATTCTAATTTCCTGACTGCCCATATGTGTTTTGATAAACCACAATTTACAAATATAATATGACCGTTATCTTTTTATGAATACCAATCTTGCAGTTTATCATGCAATGTAAACAATATATTCAAGTCGAAACATTCAAATTAAACATATATTGGTCAACTTATACGAAACAACTGTGGTTCATGAAACAGATTTGTGCTGTCAATATGTTAGAACAGATATTATTGATGTTACATAACAAGATTGTACGGTGATAACGATCATCAGACTATGTACTGTAAAACAATTAGACAACCAGGCGGTGTACGGCTGACAGTGTCGTATATATCGTCACAATCACCTGCAGTTCCAGACCCGACCTGCTGCGACGGTCGGCCGTACGACCACGTGAAGCAAGTCTGCTGCCAGAGAAGACTGTATGACAGAGAAGACGATGTCGACTGTTGCGCCGTCGACTCCATCTATCGCGTCAACCCGCCCTATAACGTCATCAAAGAGATCTGCTGCCAAGGAGTCGTGCAGGAACGGCCCTACAACGCCGAGTGCTGCGCCGAGAAGGCCTTCGACGTCAAGCGCCAGTTCTGTTGCCAGGGCAACCTCTACAATCGTCACCCAGACGTCATATGTCCCGGATGCTGCGGAGGTCTGTATGCAAAATATACGCACAAATAGGTCTCACTTTGTATGTTGTATGGATAATACTGATGACTTTAGACTTAGCAGCCAATCTGGTCCGCGGGTCGTCCGACCACATTTAGTACTTTGGAAAAAACATCCAAATGTGATCCGTCCTTGGAAGTCCTATCTATGTGTCTGAAGGCGATATATGTCCGACACGTAGTATAAAGTCTGTATGTTGCAGAACTATTGTTGCACTTTATACATGATATTAAGGCTCATACACAAGTACGACGAATGACCATACATAATTAGCGTAACATATATATATATATATATATATATATATATATATATATATATATATATATATATATATATACATATATATATATACATATATATATATATATATATATATATATATATATATATATATATATACATATATATATATATATACATATATATATATATATATATATATATATATATATATATATATATATATATATATATATATATATATATAAATATATATATATATATATATATATATATATATATATATATATAATAATATATATATATATATATATACGATACATTGGAAGAAAAATCGTGGATCTGAAGAAAACAGCGTAATATTTGAAAAAAATTTTAAATGAACAGGCTAAGTGGTGAAGTTTTATAATGCAACTCTGTAGTGTCGTTCTCCCTAGATATCAATTGAAACTTACCTAAACAAAACATCCGTGAGAAATGCGAGATTAAATTAATTGCCCAGAAAACGCAGATGCATTTCACAAATATCAATCACGATTAAAACTCACTCAGCGGGCAAGCATGCTATATTCGTTATAAATGCCCTTGTCGAGTTGTTCCTGTTTACCTAGTGTTTCACAGTGTGCCACTATAAACGTTGTGTTTGTCAGCCAAGCCGTACAGCACTATGGATGAACTGTGCTGCGACGGCGCCGTTGTCTTGAAGCCAAGGAACGGTGCGTGCTGCGGCAAGAAGGCGTACAACGAATTGGAGGAGATCTGCTGTGACGGAGTGATACAGAAACGACCACCCAACGCCGAGTGCTGTGGCGAGAAGGCTTATGACTCCCGCAAGTTCGTCTGTTGCGGTGGCAGAGTGCAGGAGAGGCCCAACAACGCGTTCGGCTGATTCCTTTCACGCCACAAATGTTTAATTCTCACAGTCTGATATTAAACTTTAGTTTATGCTATAATACGCCTCTTCTACAGCACGACGATAAAGCCTTTTGTTAACTAGTGACTGCTATGCACTAGCTAATAGTTATAATAATGTTTGTATGACTTGTTTCCAGCTTTCTTCTAAAAACAAATAAAGTTGATCAGCATGGTGTGTTTCTTGCAATGTTATCAGATGTGTCACCTTATTTCGGTTTGTTATCGTAGTCACTCTGAAATGGTCAAATAAACCCAATAGCCCTGTCATTAGAGCACCACCCTGACACTTACGCCTCCCGTAAAAGTCCAACCGCTTGTTTGCATTAGGTTCTTTAAAGTTAACTAAGCGTTCAAATAGTGTGTCTCCAATTTTAATGGTCCGCCCCTTCATTCATAAAACGTGTGCGGTCAGTAGGAATTACCAGGACACGGTTTATGGTCTTACTTGTGTACCGTTTACTACGGGTCATATTTGTTAAAAGATCAATTGTGCTCTAGAATCTCAGTTTTCTTGCAACTTGCATCCCACATTTATCGATTTATTCGTTTTATTTGACGGTCGTAAGATTTCGACAATGCTAAGCCACACCCCGGTCACACCACACCCCGGTGGTCTTAGAAATGTTCGCAAAGCGGCGCAGCCGAGTTCTCGGCTGACGTCAGAGATTCGCCTCTATGTACTGAACACCTGCACATCATTATCGTAGCGAGCGTGATTAATGTGATATACTTCGGAGTACAGAAAGACACCTTGGTAGTTAAACAGAATGTCTCTACATGTATTGCCCTCGTATAACACATGAAAGCTATATATGGCTGCATAAATCGTCTTGCCTGCTTTCTCTCGTTGTAGCGTAGGATAAAACGACAATTTACTGTGGTAATCTGAATCATGTTGGGATATGCCCCCCACCCCCAGTAACTCATAACACCTGAATGCAAACATTCACCTGAATGCGTGATGTGCACTAGTTGGCACAGTGAAGAACCAAACTGAATCAATTGCCTTCAGCTTCAGACGAAGATATAGAGAGGGTGCGCATACTGCTTATCTCTGACGACTGCCGATTGTGGCTCAGGCCATCAGCTGTGGGCAAATATACGGACGCACACGGAGTAAGAGGACATATCACCTGTGTGTGCCCCCCGCGGCCGCGGGGGGCACACACCAGAGTGATACGTCTGCGTAGAATGAGTACCGTGTCGCCATCTAGCGGTAGTCGTCTGAAGAAGATTGCTGATAGCAGTTCAAACGTCACGGGAAGAGAAAGGTAAACTGTGAAATAAGTAAAAATATTACTCATTTGAACCATCCAGTCTGATGAACATCTTCACTCAAAGAAACTATCAATTAGAAGCTGTACAGCAAAAACGTAAATATAAACACCACCTGAACAGTACTTATGGCTGAGATCAGGATGTAGGCACGTTAGCTGAAAGATGATGTGGCAGCTGGGCTAGATGGCATCCCCGCTGAAATACTCAAAGCAGGTGGGGAAACCACAGCACTAAAGAACATAATCGGTTATGTTTCGGAAAGCAGTGAATATCCAGGTGAATTGGTTCAATGCGAGATTATTTTATACGCTACCAAAAGTGCCGGAGAGTGTAGAAACATCGTAGAATTTGTTATGATAGCATAACATAAGTTGAATGTTCAAGCGGCACCTGTTACAACCAGTAATGTAATAATGGAACGGTAATGTAATAATGGAACGATAATGTAATAAATGACCGGTAATGTAATAATCGACCGGTAATGTAATAAATCGACCGGTAATGTAATAAAAATTATGATGATAATCATTATGATAATGATGATGATGTTAATAATGATGATAAATAAGGTGATGATGAGGTTGATAAACGATTATGATGACAATTAAGGGGTCATCTTAGTGACGATGATAATGATGATGAAGATTATGACGATGGTGATGATAATAATCATGATGATGATGATGATAACGATGATGATGATAATGATACAATAATAATAATGATAACGTCGGTGATGATGAGGGTGATGAGTGGTTATGATGATGATGATGAATAAGATTAACACAATTAAGCGGTCTTAGTGATGATGATGATGATGATGATGATGATGATGATGAAGATGATGAAGATGATGACAATGAGGGTGATCATCATTACGATTATGAGGACGAAGACAATGACATCCTCAGCCTTGTCATCATGCTCCTCCTCATCATCGTCATCATCATCCTCATGTTCACTCTTATAATGGCTAGCCATGCTGACACCCACTCGACGTTCACAAACGTATGATTAACACAGGAATCTCAGAACGAGTGAGCCGCATGTTTTCTGGGAGGACATGTGGAATGCCGTTCATACAACCTCCCAGGTAACGCACAGCAGTAACTACATGTTGGCAAACAATAGGACCGAGTCAGACAGAGTGGTAAGGAAGAAGGGGAGTTCATTAAAAAGGGTCACGGAAATACCTGTTCATCCTTTGATCAAATTAAGGGGTCATCTCAAAAAACTTGGGGGGAAATCTCAAAATGCAATTTGAGATTATATTAGAAATTAAAGGTTAATCACAAAAATAATAAACTAAGGGATCAGCTTAAACAATTAAGGGGTTATCTCTTTTTATAAGCATTTTAATGATCCCTTAAATAATTGTTTGAGATGATCCCTTAATTGAGTGTAAATTACCTCTTTCATTTGTTGAGGTGGCCCTTTTTACTGACCCCCCTTCCTTACTACTCTGCCTGTTTCGGTCCTATTAGGTTGTATGAACGGCATTCCATATGTCCTCCCAGAAAACATGCGGCTCACTCATTCTGAGATTCCTATGTTAATCATAAGTTTGTGGACGTCGAGTGGGTGTCAGCATGGCTAGCCGTTATAAGGGTGAACATGAGGATGATGATGACGATGAGGAGGAGGAGGAGGATGACGAGGCTGAGGATGTCATTGTCTTCGTCCTCATAATCGTGATAATGATCACCCTCATTGTCATCATCTTCGTCATCATCATCACTAAGACCGCTTAATTGCCTTCATCTTCTTCCTCATCATTATAACCATTTGTCACCCTAATCATCATCGTCGTTATCATCATTATTATTATTATTATTATCATCATCGTCATAATTTTCATTATCATTATCATCGTCACTAAGATAACCTCTTAATTGTCATCAACATCATAATAATTTATCACCCTCATCATCACCTTATTCATCATCATTATTAACATCATCATCATCATCATCGTAATGATTATCATCATCATTTTAACTACATTACCGGTCGATTTATTACATTACCGATCGAATATTACATTACCGGTAGATTATTACCTGACCGGTCGATTATTACTTTACTGGTTGTAACAGGCGCCCCATACACTCTGCGTTTTAGTGGGCGTCATCACTGTCTGTCAAGACGCCAGAGCGGGAGCTCAATGTATGTGTAGTTATGTCGATCCTGTTAATAAACCTATATTAACTAAATAGTTAAGACATCTCTTTACAGAATCAATCTCGTAATTCATGCCACGAAAGTTTTGCTCGATGTCATTTGTCAGCGGATGTCGTATTACACTACATCACGATTTGCAGGATAACAGTTTGGATTCGTCGGGCAGCGAAGGAACAACTAATTCGATCCTCACACTAAGAAACATCACCAAACAGACAACAAAAAGTTGATCAGCAGATTGGGCGAGATAAGAACATATGCAACAGCATTATAAAACATTTGACCCGAATATCAATGCTGCCTATACACATGTCACGGCTCTAAGTGATGACCAACCCATCAACGTGGGCAGCAAGAAAACTAACCAGTCAGGCTGTTTCAAATGTATAGGCTCACTTATCAACATTGAAAGAAACAGCATAGCCGATGTTCGGGCTCTGACCAGGGGTGTCATAATCGTACTGACATATGGAAGTCAACGGATATCGGGCTGTGTCAGAATATACAGTTAGACAAGTCGCTAGTCCTGAGCGCGGCGTTGCACGGTTATGAAAGTTGGGATATGGAAACGACGGACGAAAAGAACTTGGACGCATTTGAGATGTGGGTGTGGCACCGTGTGCTCCGAGTGAGTTGGGTCGACAGAAGACGAATGTCTGGGTCCGACAACAGGTTGGTGTGTCTGAAGACAAGGGACTGTTAGCACAGCTGAAGCGGCTAAAACTATTGAAATATGGACAATGAAAACGGCAACGCCACAGCCTGGTATTAACATAGAAGGCAAAGTCGAAGAGAAGAACAAACCTGGACGCAAATGGACTGCACGGCTAGACAACGTAAGGCAATGGAAAGTTGGAAGCCTGCGAATTGCATGGGAGACGTCGGGTACCCGGGATGACTGGAGGATGTCGACGGCTCTGATGATGGTGATGACAAAACGCAATGCAGGAAACAGATATCTCCATTCTGTCAAATCAACGCTTCAACATTCCTGAACTCATGTTAAAATTATTATTTTAACATATCCAAAACTTTGTTAGAAATTTTCATCGTCTTATCAAGGCGACTTCGTCAGTACTAATGAAGTACTGGTCGGATGACGTCATCGTATACGTTAGGAAAGTCGTATCTGCCCTCGTCGCGGTTAATCGCTGCCTTGGTCGTACGTATTACAAACAAACGGAAGAACTAATTTCACAGGATCAATTGAGTAGTCTCCGTAAAACTGTAATATATATTATAAACGGAATAACACAATACAATTACATTCGCAAAACACAAAGCCCGAGACAATTAAACAATTAACAACACCTAGTTGGTAATTACAGAAGAACACATACACGCGACTAAAGCAGTATAATTACAAACCGCGTTGGGCCTTTTTTATTCAATAAACTCGCGCAGCTCACAAAAGGTGAATGCAAATGGCCCGGGTCTCCCGCGCTGGGTGAAGACCATACATATAATAAATGTTACAATCGCTAGATGGCGATACATGCTCATTTAACGTCCCGCAGTCTAATGTCCGGAAAGTCAAAAACACCATTTACACGAACTATCCTGAGAACTGTTCACTATTTCTGAACTCAGTCGTTAGCGTGAATACATATTGATGCTTAAATTGTCATAAGTTGTTCTACTCTGCTACAAGAATAATTTTAAAGTAACAATTAGAAATATTAAACCATGTTTATTACATGTCATGTTTTATGTCAAAGCACACTTCCCAACTAGAGTAGCACAACTCATCATATCAGCACTGCCACGACATGATTATATATTCAAAATGGACGGTTTGCGGAGTGATATAGGAAGGGCGACGCCATTGTTGTCTACGCCTTGCTGCGTCATACCATTTGTGCAACTGAGAGACGTAAAAAGTATTATAATAAAATGAACACTATCGTGTTTCTAGTCTGAATACTGACTAAGAATCTACCAAATGAAATAACGATGTCCATAATCTGCACATAAATGCAAGTTGTGGCAAGGGTAATATGATAGATGTTTACGCATGCCCAGAGGTTAACGACAAAGTATTAACAATAAACTGCGTTGCTGTACAACACCAATAATAAGTAAGATTTATGTCGGTCATTCTTTATTGGTAACGTTTAGAAAACATAGAAACACCCTGTTCGTGTCGGTTGTTAGTTCGTACATCCTGTTCGTGTCGGTTGTTAGTTCGTACATCATGTTCATGTCGGTTGTTAGTTCGTACATCCCGTTCGTGTCGGTTGTTAGTTCGTACATCCTGTTCGTGTCGGTTGTTAGTTCGTACATCCTGTTCGTGTCGGTTGTTAGTTCGTACATCCTGTTCATGTCGGTTGTTAGTTCGTACATCCCGTTCGTGTCGGTTGTTAGTTCGTACATCCTGTTCATGTCGGTTACTAGTTCGTACATCCTGTTCATGTCGGTTGTTAGTTCGTACATCATGTTCCTGTCGGTTGTTAGTTCGTACATCCTGTTCGTGTCGGTTGTTAGTTCGTACATCCGACGCGGCTACTTCCCTGAAACTAAAACCCCAACCATACCTGGACGTACAGTACGTGCGTGCGTGCCACTGCAAACAGTATTGTGATCACACACACCCTAACGTGTAATATTATGCATAGATGCATATTACGGATGTAGCAAATTATAATCGTTTGTCATTTTCTTCGCAATGGAGTCAGTTGTTAAGATTGTGAATACATATTAATTTTGTTATTCTTAAGTAAGTAAGTCCCTCCGTCGTTATGACAAACAAACACGTTAATTCTCAATTTGTTTATTACAAACAGCCCATTATAGGAAAACGCAAAGGTTTTGCTATAACAGGTCCCACATTTATCCTGTGTGTGGGAACTTTTACTACCCTGGCATACTAGATATAGATGGGACCTGTGGTTTTTAGTGCGTATTCCGAAAGAAATGGAGTGAACGAAACGAGGAGCATTGCAGAAGGTAGCCGATAGAGGGCTCCACTTAACACGTGCGTTTTTCGACTGAATCCAAAACGAATTCGACTGCTATTTTTTGTGTGACGTGTATTTTGGCTACAAAATACCACAAAAGAAATTGACAGCTTGTGAGAATACTTAAGCATGCCCGGTGTCGGGCTAAAATGTATCCGCCCTCAAATAGTATCTGCTTGGTGTATCTGCGCATGCGCGTATTTTGAAACATGAGCGTTGCTAGTTATAGAGGATATAAATGTATACATAATTAATAATTAGCTGCACCAACGTGTGTGCATTTGGGAAAATACTTCACAACAAATAATTCCGCTTTATATTTTACATTTTTTACGACAGAAAGTGGAAATTCATCCATTATTTCCCGTGGTTGACATTCTCTATTTAACATAAGTTATTGCTATTATATACAGTATATATTATTGTCGCCATAATATGTTTATGACTAATTATGTTATTAATAAATTGATGTCAACTACCGGCTCGCGCAGGCGCATATATACCAAGCCGATAATATTTGAGGGCGGCTAAATTTTAGCACGACACCGGCACACATTGACAATGTTGTGTCTCGCAGTGCAGTCAAAGAACATAACTATCAAGAAAACTTACTCCTGTGTTGTGTAACATTTTTGGAATAGCGCCATCCGGTGTCGAATGATTACGATGATCTTTGACGAGACCATGAGCATTGTGAGGTCATCGTATCGCCTTACCGAATCACCTAGCGGTCCGAACCAAACAACGTGAATCCGTCCTTTGGGAAACAATCAGTGTGTAACGCCACGCAGTGTCGGGTGTTTTACATGACCTTTGACCACACTGATTGTTTCCCAAAGAACGGATTCATTTCAACATTTTAGTCATGGTCTATGAGGATTCATTGGTATTTGTGATGTATGTAAGTACAGTTTTTGTAATGATTTGGACTTCATAACTTTTTTATTTAAGCACATACTGTCTACTGTGACTATTGTTTCAAGCTGTTCATGTGACCTTTAATTTCCTCAACGTAAGCTTCTAATTAAATAAATGTGGCATTAATAGATTGTATGTTAATGCTTAATATACTAATTTAATTTATGTTGTCGTTTAAAGAACTGCTAAATTTATTTGAATAGCCTTAATTATTTGTTTAAACATAGACATTCAGAACAGAAAAAGTGAACAACATTGGCTAGCAAATAGTGTGCATCAATAGCCAAAAACAGTGGGAAAACATGAGAACCAGTGTGTGTATTTGGTGTAAATAATTTATACAAACAATCACTATGAAACTTTTCCATTTCGTGGCGGGGCTGAAGAATACATAACAGTAGCGATTACATTTTATTCTGGTCGCTAAGAGTACGAATCAACCAACACTATGTTATTCCCGTTATTTAACCGCAAAAAAGGTGCTTAATCAATACAAAAATGTATAGTCTCATTTCAAATTTATTTTACAAAAAAATCAACTGTTGTATGTAGTTTTTGTGAAATCATCAGACAAACTATTAAATTAGTTGTAATGTCGTGACTGTTCACAGCAATAATATGCAATAATACATTATCCCTGTGTCTGGTTTTACAAGAGAAATAACGTATGCTCCCGAGACATCCGGGGAGTGAAGCACATGGCGTGAACTAATAAAGTGTTTGTTAGAATCAGTCCGTCTGTCTAAATGTATGCTTAGACACTAAAACTGGCGACGAGGATGTCTAGACCGCTCGTGGGAGAACACGAAACAGTCGGAGCAGGCACTGCATTCGACAAATCGTTCTAGAATGCGACAGAGGTCGACGCAAAAACGAACTTGACATAGAAAACATCGACGGCGGCGCTCGTCAACGTCACATGTGCAATGTCAGCGAAAATGGCAAGTAGAACAACACTGTCACTGCTCGAAGTTTGAACTGACATTTTCGCTAAAACAAAACATGGCGACAGCGTTACCCCAGTTTCCAGCGTTTGACAATTCGGGGCCAGCAATCGGTCTACGGTGGGAGAAGTGGCTGTCACGTTTCAAACGGCTGCTGATTATCAGCAAAATAACGGAACCAACCGACAAGCGAGCCTGGCTGTTACATTGTGTCGGCGAATCAGTCAATGATATATTTGACACGATACCTGACAATGGCACGGATGCAGAGTTTGACAAAGCAGTAGACAAACTCAACGACTATTTTAAGCCACAGGTAAACAGAGAATATGAAGTGTTCAAGTAGGTATTCCAAAGTGGCTGTCGCGGCTGGCGAAAACTGCTGCAGAAGGCCGTTTTTGGGTGATGTTCAAAAATCTATATAAAATCACTGATACAATTTTGAGCTACAAATGTTACCTCAATAAATGTTGGTATCTTTCCTCTGTTGTTCAGTGATCATCGATTGTTTTAAAAAGGCGTACTTATCTGTTGATGATTTTTTTAAAGTGACGGGTTGGTGGCCGCGAAAAGCGATGTTCCGAATTCGCATCGCCGACATTTGCACGCCATCATATTTCGTCGCTTCGCGGAGGACAGCATAACCTCTGGTGACGCTGAATTTATGCTGAAGTCAAAGGGGAGATGTTCAGCCATCGATACATATAATTTTTTTTCAAAACGAATCCCGCGAAGATTAAATTTTTCGATGATGAAATTTTCTTTTTGTTGTTTGACATGAACCAGAAAATTATTTCTCAACGTGCAATATATCATTAAATAGGCCAGCATCTGTTCTTTTTAAAAAAACGTTGTTTAATTTTTAATAAAACAATGGCTTCCCTCCGCTGGCCGGTCAAAGTACCCCCCACTAATAAATGCTAGCGAGTTCGAAAACATGGCGGCGAAGGTGTGTCCGTGTCCGTGTCCGCGCTGTGAGACGTTTGAGTCATCTGCTTCGCAGAACGTCGCTCAGAAACATGTTAACTTCACCCAGAAAGGTAAGTTATTGTATATTTTTATTTTGTGAAGTAATATTTGATTAGTTTAATGATAATAGACGATAACATTTAGCATCAAATAGTTGAGTCGAAGCCGATGCCATGCGTCCGACTTTCACGGGATCGGTCCCCCATACGATGCGAACGTTTTATTTCTTTTTAGGCAACCTGCCTACCCAACAATACCAACAGTTTGTGTCCCAAATATATACTAAGCATTTGAATTATTAACATATCTTATTTAGTGTTAGTTTCTGCTGAAAGAGACAGAATCGTTGATCACGTGACCAGGTTATTTCTCGTTGCGTTGCAATACCGAGTTGCCACGATATTGCGCGATGGCCTATGCACGAAGTTGGGATGCAATTATACATGTTTTAGCGATAATATTTTCATGGTTACCCGTATAAACTTTGTTTTGTTTATTGGTTTATTATTAAATGAGCACTGACATTTTTTTCTCGGGCAGAATACCCATCCATTTTTAGATTACTGGAATAATGCAACTTTATATTAACTTAAGCTTTAATCTGTTTATGCACGTAGTATTTGTTTGACCGTACAGGCAATTTGTTATTTTATCATACTGTAGTAATTGTATATTGATATATTGGCTGATTCAGTGAATTGTAAAATAATAAACAAGTTAACTGTCACTTTACTTTATTCCGTTTCATAAGCTGCACTTTAAATCCCAAACGGAGGTTCAGGGACCGACAGATTGGCAACCAAACTGGAATGATTGCCAGTTTGGTTGGTAATTAATTTTTATTTCCACTTTTTTTTTTTTTAGTTTCATGTTGGTTTGGTGAAGTGAAAATCTTCCGTCCTGGCTGACTGGTGCAACTTGAGTGACGACCACTTCCAACAGTTGATGTTTGTCAAATGCAACCAGGTCTTGTAATAGTTCTAAATTGTAATAGTACACAGTAGACAAAACAAGGAATTTGGATGACAGAGAAGACAAAAGAAGTAAAACAGCAGATATGTTTAATATGAAAAGCATACTTGGGAAGGAAATGTATTTGTATTAGAACTTAGATGTATTTAACAATTAAAAAACACTGTATTTGCATTTGACCAAGTGTATTTGTTATATTAATAAACATATTTAATAAATGGTATATATGTGTCCAATGCTTTTTATGTTTGTTTATTATTGTTTGCTTATGTATAATGTTAAGGGCTCACAAACAATGTGCTTTTAAGTAGAGAATGACCAGTACGGTCGTGTGTAGTCCGTGCCAGCTGTGAAGTCAATTTCAACAGATTATGAGAAAATCACGAGTCTGTAAATCCTCTCTTGACTGACAGTCACGAAGAGTCTGAAATGATAGATATGATGTTATATCTGAATAGCTCTTAGTAATTTATCTCCCTAGTGTTTTTGTGTGCAAGTAGCTACACAAAATAGCAGTTTTGGCATCATGAACACTGTTCGGCACATTGTTTTATTTGAGGGAAACGTTTGTGTAATTGCGATATGTTGCCCTTTACTGCCTGTAAAAGTCAAGGTTAACCTTAAAGAACCCAAGCTCTGTATGTTTTAAATGCATTGATGAAAGTTATACCATTCCATAGATGCAAAAAATTTCCCTGTACCTCAATTATGTAAAAAGTTATGAACTGTCAGAGTTCTAAATTTTGACGTGTTTTGACCCATCAGCACAAATTAAAGAAATTAACATTTTCAAAATAAAATTGTGAATTGTATGTTGATCTTACATGCTTGAAAAAAATTGGGTGTGGTCTATATGTATACTGAATAGAAAAACAAAAGTTTTCAGAGTTCAGGTTGTGTTGTTTGATATTTGTGGTGTCTCAAAGTAGGCCTTTCGGCCAAATTCGGATTTTGACGAAAAATGTACGTACTTAAAAAATCGGGGAAAAAATCATATCTCTGCTAAATATTGGAGTACAGATATAACAATTTTTATCACTGTGTTCAGAATCAAAAGCTCTATCAAATGACATAATTTAAAAATAATTTGGTTGAGTTTGAAAAATCACGTTGGAATACCTAGTTCAAGTTTCATCAGTGTGAACAGAGGGCAGATGAGTCTATTGACAGTTATTGCACTAGACTGAGAGAACTAGCAGCATCGTGTCAGTTTCATGAAGTCAATAGAGAAATCAAGACAAGACAAGATCATTACCAAGGGCAATTCCCAGAAACTGAGAATACGAGCGTTGAGTGAGGAAATGACACTGGAGAAACTCATCAGTGTGGGGAGATCATTTGAACTGTCTAAGCAACAAGCTGAAGAGATAGAAAGAGCAGTATCAGTCAATACCTCGGTCAGTATGATTCAAAGGATACCTACAAGAAAGCAGATGGATAGACCAAGAAAAGGTGAACAATGTTACAGATGTGGCGGGGAATTTCCACATCAAAACAGTTGCCCAACTAAAGGAAAAACCTGTCACAAGTGTGGCAAGATAGGCCATTTTGCAAAACTTTGCAAGTCAGCTAAACCACCACACAAGCCTAATGAGGTCAGACCACAACAAAGGCGAGGTGGAGACAAGCCACAATTCAAACAACAGGGGAAGGTGGTCCGACAGGTAGACCACACACAGCCAACCGGTGAAGAGGACCATTACATATGGTCACTGTACCAGAATGAGATGGAAGTAAACAATGTCAACAAACCATTAGTGACTGTAACAATTGACAACTCACCTGTTAAAATACTCGTTGACACGGGGTCATCTATAAACCTGTTAGATGAAGAAACATTCAGAAGTCTAGTAAAATGTCCGACACTCACTAAGGAGCATAACCCAGTCATCCCATATGCAGGGAGACCAATGAACATTCGGGGAAAATTCAGTGCAGAGATCAGTGGAAACAATGCGACAGTTAGCAGCACAGTATGTGTGACGAGTGAAGGGAAAGGCAATCTCCTAAGCTATGAAACAGCTGTCCCAGCCGGCATACAACGTCGGTATGACGTTGATTATTAGTTTTATATACGTTGCGACGTCGAACAACATAAATACAACGTTTTCTCAGCGTCTGGTCATCGACGTCACAAGGACGTGGACATTTGATGTCGCCATAATGTTGAAATCAAGTCGACAACCAAACCCAACGTCTTCACAACGTCTGGTTATCAACGTTATAAGGACGTGGAAATTTGACAACCATGCAACGTTGTAATCACATCGACAGTCCAACCAACTAGTTTCATCTATAAATACAACGTTTTTACCACGTCTGGTCATCGACGTGATAACGACGTAGATATATACGACGTTGGCACAACGTTGAAATCACATCGACAACCCAACCCAACGTCTTTGCAACGTCTGGTCATCAACTTTAGAATGACGTGAAAATGTTACGTCCATACAACGTTGCAATCACGTCGACAGCCCAACCAACTAGGTACATACATATAAATACGGCGTTTTACAATGTCTGATCATCAACGTTATAACGACGTGGATATATGTGACGTTGGCACAACGTTGAAATAACGTCGACAGCGCAATTATAAGGACTTGGACATTTGACGTTCATACAATGTTGCAATTTTTTATTTGTTCAAGGTGCTAATGTTAACTATAACATCTCTATTCTCTAAGACAACACAACACGTGCGGTGTTAGATGCCTTAAATAAATTACAAATAATAAGACCCTTTATATTTGCAATGTTAGGTAATTTAAGGCAGCTTTCACCACACATTTTGGTATTGAGTAAGGCAGCGGCATATCTACCGT
This sequence comes from Lamellibrachia columna, assembly GCA_963662155.1. Taxonomy (NCBI): domain Eukaryota; kingdom Metazoa; phylum Annelida; class Polychaeta; order Sabellida; family Siboglinidae; genus Lamellibrachia; species Lamellibrachia columna. The sequence goes on from OY759262.1 coordinate 54,231,822, forward strand.
ATTCCAGCATGCATTGCGCGTGCCGCCATACTGCCTTGAGTTCGAACGAACGAAATCGATGGAAGCAAAACAATCCACTAATATATGCGAGTAAGTGTCACCGTCCGCTTTTATTTGTTGAACTGTTTAGTTTTATCGTTTGTACGGAACACACACGACCATAATGTTGTCTTTGTCGTGATGTATTTTGCATGCTTTCACCGATTTGAATCTGAGCACATTTTCCGACACATAGTCTATCGCACAACTCGGTGTCGTCGCTTCCCTCTCGTTTTCGATCATACGCTGCACTTGTTCCAGTGAAATGTGGTCATGTAGTGTCATGTATAAATTGCACAATCTTATATAACTGTCATTGGCATTGGAATAAAACTGCAGTATTTATAAATTACATCGGGAATTTACCAGACAATAGAGCAGCCAAGGCCCATGGCCATGTTGACTTGCTGGATAATTTGTTCCAGTGAAATGTGGTCATGTAGTGTCATGTATAAATTGCACAATCTTATTATATAACTATCAAAGTCATTGGCATTGGAATAAAACTGCTGTATTTATAAATTGCATCGGGAATTTACCGGACAATAGAGCAGCCATGGCCCATGTTGACTGGCTGGGGCTTGTTCAGTGTGCTTTGTATTCGTTTCATCTGACCTTCGTTGTAAATAGATGTGTCGGTTAATACCTTTATTTAATTCCTTTTAAGCGAGTGACCTGAAGAAGCAGGCATGAACTGAAGCAGAGGTGGATGCAGCGCTCTCAGTGTAGCCGAAGTACGCACTCGACCAAAGTGGTGGTGAAGACTGAGGAACAACTAGACAGAATGGATTAACTGTGTTCTTGATTAATCTGAAGTCATACTTTTGCTTTCATTGGTAGTGTTTAGTGTTAGTTAGAAAACTATAATTATTGTGTGATTTAATAAAAATGAGATCATAAGGTTAGTTTGAAAATGTTTTGTCAGCCATGGGGTCCATTGAAATTTAAGTCAGCTTACCATTATTACTTTTCGGATTTTAAGGTCGGCGCAGTTTAATGGATGATATGGTGTTGTGAGCTTTCTTTGTTATCAAAATAAGTTGTAGTTTCTGCTCTAAATACACATTTATAATTGTGCCTCTTGTGTGTGTTAAGAATGTGTGGAAGCCATATACATAGTAGATCCCCCAAACACAACATAAAGGAGTATTTAACTTGCTTGTTGTGCATTGTTTCATTGAGCTGGTGTTTCAGAAGCCATGAATTGGTCAGCTTACTGGTCTTGTCAAATTGTTTCAATAATGGCTTAGCCATTGTCTGTACATTCTTTACAACTACCTGGCTGTTACCAGACAGATGTAGGGTAACATTCTATCAACTGAAATAGAACCAAACAAATCTGATTTGTTTGTACATTTGTAGTGATTGTACAGGAAATTAATAGACTAGCCGGCATTCAATGAAGCAATTCCAAAAAAGATTCCAATTCCGATCGGCTCTTGAAAATACATTCCGAAATACAGTTGACCCCATATTTATGACAGCCGTTGTTTGCTTTTACAATTAACAATACGAAAGCACATACTAATTATGTCTGCTGCTGAATACTGGTTACTAGAGGAATTAATCTACATTGAATGCATTCCACTGGTTAAGGAATGTACACATTGTCAAATAAAATCATAATTGTTGTATCAGAACACAGTGAATATCTTTATTTTGTTAATGTTTGTTTTATTATCAAAACATAATATTTAATGACTGTTTTGAGAAAAAAATGTCAACTTGGTGATTAATGCTCTTCTTGTGCTCTTTTTAATGTCTGCTTGATTCTGAATACTACGAATTGGGCAAACAAGAGTGTTGTAAAAGTCTACATTGTATTCCATGGTTCATTGATATACACATTGTTAAATAAAGTGTCTCATGTATCGGAATAAGGTGAATATCTGTCTTTGTTTTGTTCAAAACGTATTTAATAACTATGTTAATTGACTGTTTCGACGAAAAACGTGTAACACCGGTGAGTCCAGCTCTTCTAGTACACGATTTACGCTACAGACCCACATGTAGACGCCGACTTACATAGCATTGACGAAGGGGAACTAAAATTGTCATAGTAACATATGTAAACAATTTAAGTTGGTTATCAGAAAACAGTAACGATCTAATGTTGACACAACGTTGAAATCCAATCAATTTGCTACATTGTTGCAACGTTGAAACCTGATGTTGATCCAACTACTTTTCAACGTTGAAACCCAACGTCGATGCAACGTAGAAACTCGACGTCGATACAACTTTCAAATCCAACTAGTTTTTAACATTGGCACAACATGGAAACCCGACGTCGATACATCGTTAAAACTTGACGTAGATACAACTTTCAAATCCAACTAGTTTACAACATTGTTACGACGTCGATACAACGTGGAAACCCGACGTCAATGCAACTTTCAAATCCAACCATTTTTCAATATTGGTACAACGTGGAAACACGACGTAGATACAACTTTCAAATCCAACTAGTTTCCCACATTGCTACAACGTGGTACCTGACGTTGAAACAACGTATTTTCAACGTAATTTTGCCTGCTGGGGTACTACTTGGATATGTCCCTGAAATATGTGAAGTAAACGAAGTGGGGGAATCAATACCTGAGAAAACAACCGATCGTTACTCAGAACTGTGTGAGGAGTACAGCGACATCTTTGAAGGCATTGGCAAACTGAAAGGTGTCCAACTCAACCTGCACATTGATGAGACGATTCAACCTGTGCAGAATCGGCATCGAAGAATTCCATACCACATCAGAGAGAACATTCAAGAAGAGCTAGAGAAGCTGGAACAACTCGACATCATAGAGGAAGTGGTAGATGTTCCAACACCATGGGTCAGCCCAATAGTCGCTCAGCCCAAACCGAAGAAACCAAATGAACTTCGCATATGCGTCGATATGCGTGAAGCAAATCGAGCTATCCGACGTGAACGTCACGTGACACCGACGGTTGATGACGTCATCTTTGAACTGAATAGGTCATCGTACTTCACAAAACTTTACCTGAACAAAGGGTACCATCAACTAGAACTGGCACCCGAATCAAGGTACATCACTACGTTCAGTGCAAACCAGAAACTGTGGAGGTACAAACGACTGATGTTTGGCTTGAGCTCCGCAGCAGAAGTTTTGCAGAATGCCATCCAGACGACACTACAGGGCATCCCGAAAGCGTTCAACATCAGCGATGACATTCTGGTACATGGTCGCACACAAGATGAACATGATGACAACCTCCGTCAAGTGTTTGAACAGGTGAGAGCAACCAATCTTACACTCAACAGAGAAAAGTGTGTGTTCAACCAGATACATTTGTCATTCTTTGGACATGTCTGGAGCCCAGAAGGAGTGTCAGCGGATCCTCAGAAGCTGGAGGCCATCAGAAAAATGAAGACTCCGGAGAATGCAGAGGAAGTGAGATCGTGGCTAGGAATGGCTGGCTACGTCTCTCGCTCGATACCGAACTTTGCTACCATCACCGAAACCTTTGAGGAAACTGACAAGATCGAAGGTTACCTGGGAGTGGGGAGAAGAACAGGGCGAATCCTTGAAGAAGCTCCATGATCTCCTTCAGTCACAAAGAGTAATGGCATACTATGACCCCACGAAATACACTGAGCTGATAGTGGATGCATCTCCAGTAGGACTTGGCGCAATCCTAGCACAAAAAGAGGAAGGAGGCAGGATAGTTGCGTATGCCTCAAGAGCCCTGTCAGAAGTAAAACAGAGATACAGCCAGACGGAGCGTGAAGCGCTAGCGGTAGCATGGGGAACCGAAAAATTCCATCTCTACATATATGGAAAGTCTGTAGAGATCATCACATATCACAAACCTCTTGAAGGGTTATTCAACAACCCGAGAAGTAAGCCGAATGCTAGGATTGAGCGTTGGCTAATGAGAATGCAAGACAAATATGATTACAAAGTGACATCGACCTGGGAAGAATCCAGAAAACCCAGCAGACTACATGTCAAGATACATGGTAGAACGAACACGACCAAATGCCGAAGACAGTAGATCTGCGAAGGAGGCAGAACAGTATGTGAATTTCATCGAAAATCACGCAATACCAAAGGCAATGTCGGCAGAAGGGGTCAAGAAAGCAACTCTTGAAGATAACACGCTAAAAAAGGTGATTGAAAATCTGCAGAAGGGCCGCTGGAATGGACATGCTAGAAGTGTAGACACTGACACAATGAAGACTTTTAAGAAGCTTCGAAGTGAACTGTCAGTAACCAGAGGTGGACTCCTGTTGAAGGGAACGAAGATGGTTGTCCCGACAAAACTCCAGGAAAGAGTAGTAGAACTGGCGCATCGAGGTCACCAGGGGATGGTCAAGACAAAACGTTTGATCCGAGAAAAGGTGTGGTTCCCGGGGATAGATGTACTAGTCGAGAAGAGGATGAAGAGGTGCATGGCCTGTCAAGCCAGCACACATCTACCGGAATCATCGATGGAACCGTTGAAAATGTCGAAGTTACCGGAGGGACCATGGCAACATGTTGACATTGACTTCTGTGGTCCATTCCCGTCAGGAGACTATTTGTTAGTTGCGATAGACGAATACAGTCGTTTTCCAGAAGTGGAAATCACTAGGTCCACATCTGCGTATTCTACGATCCCGAAACTGGATAAGATATTCAGCACTCATGGCATACTGGAAGTGGTGAAATCGGACAATGGACCTCCATTCAAAAGCTCCGAATTCAAATCCTTTGCGGAGTACACAGGTTTCCAGCACAGGAAAATAACACCAGAATGGCCGCAAGCTAACAGTGAAATGGAGAGATTCATGCGAACGCTCGAAAAGGCGATTCGTTGCGCAATACTTGAAGGAAAAGTGTGGAAGCAGGAAATGTACCGATTTCTTCGCAGTTACCGAGCTACGCCACACAGCTCGACTGGAGTATCTCCAGCGACGGCGCTCTTTAACAGGAACATCAAGACAACCCTACCTGAAAACAAAGAGGCATCAAAGTCTGACAGAACCATGAGAGAAGCAGATGCGAGAGCAAAGTCTCGAATGAAGCAATGTGCTGACAAAAGAGCGAAGGCGAAATCCTCGAATCTCCAACCAGGAGACATAGTCATGATGAAACAGAGGAGAACCAACAAATATTCTACTCCGTACCAACCCATGGCCTATGAGGTGGTGGCTAGACAAGGACCGATTATCACAGCTAGGAATGAACGACATGTCGTTACTCGAAACGTTTCAAGGTTCAAACCGGTGAACGTGAAGATGGAACCGCCGATGGAAAGTGACTCGATGGAGGACCATTCCGTGAACGATGATGTCCCAACTGAAGAGAGTGAGGCGGAAGACACAGCTACTCCGAACACGGTGGAACGACCTAGGTACCCATCTAGGTCCACCAGGAACAGAAAACCTGCTTTGATGAAAGACTATGTTAATAGACCTTAATCATTCACAGCTACAATAATGCTGTTTGATTAATGGTACCATGCTAGTCTTTTGGGAGCATGTGCTAGTAACCTCTGCTTCCAAAATGAGGACTGCATTAGTTTGTGTATGAACACTAGTGATGCTATCAGTCAAGTAATTGTAAGAAATTAATTTTGAGTCATGCGTATGAGACATTCACAAGAACATTGAGAAGAGTATGTGAATAAGAGACATTCAATGAAACATTGAGTTGAGACTGTGAATCAGAGATTTTCAACAGAACTTTAAGTTGAAATAGCTCACTTGTGTAATAATGTTACGTTTGCAATTGTGTACATTTAAGGAGAATGATGGTATAACTAATCAGAACTTACGATCATTAATTTTAAAGACAGGAGGGATGTAATGTCGTGACTGTTCACAGCAATAATATGCAATAATACATTATCCCTGTGTCTGGTTTTACAAGAGAAATAACGTATGCTCCCGAGACATCCGGGGAGTGAAGCACATGGCGTGAACTAATAAAGTTTTTGTTAGAATCAGTCCGTCTGTCTAAATGTATGCTTAGACACTAAATTAGTTAATGCTTGTTCAAGCATTAACTGAAGTGAAAATCGAAATGCTAAAAAATCACGATTTTCTTCCTTGGTGAAATTTCGTGACTTTGTCATGTGATCGGCGAGAAGATGGAGGTCACGTCCACGATTTGCATTGACCCACACAGTATTTACCATTTTGGATATCCGCTATTTTGATCTTTACTAGATCTAACGACTAAAGTCAATTGTTTCGATGATTTGAACAAAAATAGGCATTTATGTATTTATTTAACAGACTGTGCACATTACTTAAGCTAGTCAAACAATACACATCTGGACATAAGTGAACTGGATTCGCGATAGGCTATACCATTTGAGGACGCAGCTTTAACACTTGAGCATACTTTCACTTCCTACGTTTATAAATATATTTCACGAAGCATTTGACGGATATTACGTTAATCAGAACAATCACTGAAAACACGGAAAGCGTTCGAAGAAGTAGTAGTAGTATATAAGCTGAACAGAACAGGGCCAAGAACGGATCCTTGCGGCACTCCAAATGGAAGGTGTTGTGGGCAAGATAATGTGCCAGATATATTAATACTTTGATATCTGTCTGAAAAAAATATGATTTGAACCACCGAAGAGCTGGGCCAGAAATGCCAAAATATCTATGGGGGCGTTGTAAAAGGATTAAATGATCAATTGTATCGAAATCAGCTGAGAGATCAAGTAAAGTAAGTGCTGTGACTTTGCCACTGTCCATGTTATCAACTATATCATTGTGTATCTTGAGAAGAGCTGTTTCGGTAGAGTGGAATTGTTTATATGCAGGCTGTAGATCATTTGATAAGTGATGGTTGTAAATATGTTCATGAAGGCAACCACTTTTTCCAATATTTTTTACAGAAAACTGAAATTGGAGATAGGACGATAATTCTTTAGGTAATTTTTGCACAAAGTTTGTTTTTTAATAAGAGGATTTACAAGCGCCTGTTTGAAATCCCGTGGAACAACTCCACTCTGCATTGAAAGGTTTATGATAGGAGTAATGGGAAAGATGAGTTGATCGATACAGCTTTTAAGTAAAAGTGTTGGAAATGGGTCAAGATCACACGATTTGTTAGGATATTTAATAATAATGAGAACTAGTAGTTGCTGGTGTGAAACTCTGTAGTGTTTTTTTTTTCAGAAAGTGGTGGTTCAGGGAAATCATAGTCTTTAACATTAATGAAAAAATTTGATCGAATACGAGCAATCTTATCTGTAAAGTATTTTGAAAAGGAACTACACAATGTATCCAATGAAAAAATTTAAGGCAGTGCTTTTAATTTCTGCCGATGTAGAATTGTGTTTACAGATTTCCACATCTGGCGAGGGTTTTCAGAATTTATTGAGATAAAATGTGTATAGTAATCAGACTTTGCTTTTGACATCATGTGATTGTATATGTGTAGCTGTTTAGAATAACGGGATCGATCAATTGGAGAACGAGTTCGGCGCCAAATTCTTTCAAGATATCGACGAAGACGTTTTGCTACAATTATTTTATTAGACATTCATGGTGATGGAGGGCGAACTTGTACACTTTTAGTTTGTTTAGGAGCATGTTTATCCAGGAGTTTACTTAATGTTTCAATCGCATGTCTATGCCAACACGCGTATTCTGTCGCGTTCGAACTTATTCAAACATCAGCTGGATTCTCAGAACGAGGCAGCCGTGTGTTATCAGGGTTGACTTATCGCGGTAAAATGCTCCAGACCAATCAGATACCAATATTCAACGAATGCATAGTCAACAATAGAAATAGCGCGGAAGTTACGCAATGCAGGCGTTACGGAAGGCGCAACTTGAAACAATCGTCTTCATTGCTTCGTACATGGCGAACGACAACAGTTTGCATCTTTATATAGAAAATTGCGATTGAACTACCAACGGTCATATATGTCCATCTTTCTTTAGTTGTCTAAGTTTGTAGAGAAGTCATGGACGCGTAGTAATGAGGTCTTCGTTGATAAATACAAGAAAGTTTGGATCCGAGGCAAAATTATTCTGTCTTAGATTCATTCGAGTCTCTCCGAAGTTCACTGTTTAGTTGGACGATCACGGTACGTGGTCGCCCGCCTCCATCCTTTTTGGGGGCCAATTTCATGAGCTCTCTAAATCTCGTGAGGCTAATTCATCTTCATACGTGCATTGACAATGTCTAAGACTGATTTTTCTATTTGACCTGTACATACAGTTTTGAGTATACCTTCTATTCTGAAAATATATCTTCTAGAATACTGATCCTTGTTGGCATTGGCTTGTTTCTAACAAGACAACTGTAGCTTCAAGTTCTTTTATTTTCTCGTCCTTCTCGTTCACAATTTAATTTATTTGTTCAGTCTTTGCTGTTAAGTAATCTATCTTGTCAGCAATCTCCTGCGGGAACAAAGCCGCTTTCAGTTGATTTATAATAATGAGGATTTCAATCAAGGTGAATTTTAGCAATTCAGTATCAATTCGATGTTTCTTCGGCGGTATACGTTTGTCCGTGAAGGGTTATGTTGGTACCCCAATTTCTTGTGTGATTGAATTTATACCCGTAACCCTGTTTCTTGTGTGACTGAATTTATGTCCGTATCCTGATTTCGTGTGTTACTGAATTTATGTCCGTACCACGATTTCTTGTGTGACTGAATTTATGTCCGTACCACGATTTCTTGTGTGACTGAATGCCTATTGAACATATGTTGTATGTGAGCATTCACCCGAGCAGCAACATACCTTTTTTGTCTAACTTATATGTTGATTTAGTCATGTCATCACAGTCTCTATTCCTTAGCAAAACAGACCTCGCTCAAATAAAGAACATGCAACGTTCAATTTCGTTTCAAATCACATATTCTTCCTCGGTCGAAACGAAGCACGTCAGCACATAGTTGCCGTCTTGTTTCAATGTTGCCTGATTTATCATTGCTCGACGAAACTGACAATTTTATATGGTGGGATATGGCAATTTATATAATTTGTTATGGTGCCCCACATTTTCTAAAATTACAAATGATATATGTGAAATACAGGTTTCTGAAGACGTCTCTATAATTCATTATGTTGTAGGCAAACTGACGACGGCATTTATGGTTATGCATATTAATGACGTTATACGTAACCACTTTTTCGCAAGCTAGAACAAAAACCTTAGGTTGGTTACACTCTAGCGGCATACATACAATCATACAGATAAACCATATGTTGCAACATATGACAAAGTGGACTAACCACATGTACATCTATGCAAAAACAGAAAGGCATGAATCCCCCAACTCCCACGGAAGGAGGGAGACCAGCCCCCCCCCCACCCAACCACTTTATCACGTTTGCCCTGGCCTTGACTTGCGGATCTTTCCTTTGTCGGATCCGACGCATGATCAAAGGCTACAACGTCTAGGCCAACACAAACGGTGAATGTCTACTACGGGCCATCACTGTATACTTTTTATCAATTCGGTCTGATGTTACACATTAATATATTAATTAGTTCTGTTGTCGACGATACGACACACTAGATGGTAGTGTGTGTTCTGCATTTCTAATGCAATCTCATAACACTTCCAATGTCTTTATTCTAGAAAATGTTGTTGTAATGTTGCCTATTCCTCGGTGTGCAGCATTAGAAGGCTATTCTCGATAATATATGTTTTACCCGCATAAAATAAAAATAAAATAGAATTGTTTGTTGTATTTTTACTAAGGTTATGTTATACTAGAATTTCATTATATTACTATTTATATAAGTGTAGTGTATATGTGACTGCATTAACCGTTTCCGCCTTAGATGAAAATATGAAGAATCGTGTTTGCCTAAAAGGGGTTCCCCGGACCGTTGAGCCGGGAAGAGGTTGAATACACCTGGATTGACGTCATGACTGTGCATCTTGTTGATGGTAACCATCTATAGAGAATGGCCATCATAGCGTAATTTAGAACGGACAATAAAATAGAAAAGTCGACAAATTAGGCCTCTAAGCGGTAAATAAATTTGTTTCTGACCGGACAACACAACATTACACAACAAAACAGTTGATAGTACTGGATTGCTTCACCAATGATGATTTTGCTCAGCAGTTATTTTTACTAGATCGTGCATAGCGGCGACATTATGTGTACACAATTTTGCGTTTCACAGTGATTCATTGTTGCTTCCCAAAATGTAAAATGGAGAATTTGGCATCAAATGTGAGATACATTTTGTTTGTGTGATAAGTGGGAGAAAACACAGCTTATATATACACTGGGATGTGTGAAACCAGGCCTTTCAGTTTAATCGGTTCCCTGTTAAATCTAACTGGAATGTTCGTATTGGTTGAAGCCATTTACTTGCAGTGCATCTAGAGTTAACGAACATTAAAAGCATAATTTGCATGCAACGGGAATATTAGAGCATATCAGGTTATACAATAGCAAATACGATACAAAAATAGTTTATCCCCAGGCTAAAGAACCTTCCGGAAAGGCAACTTCCAAAAATATCGCAGATATCTTAAGTGATGTTTGCCTTGTTTGAAATCAGATTAATTTTTCTGCAAAGAAGTGTCATGTGATTGGCAGCCATCTCGATTTCCATGCGATGTGGAACTATGTGTAAAGCGGATGTTTCAGTTGCTTACTTTATCATGGATTTCTAGCCCGTATTTATCTATTTTTGTGGGGAGAATTCTTCCAATTTGTTGAGATAGTGCAAAACATTTTGTTTTATTGAAATCAGTATCCAGTCGAGGAAGTGCCAAGTCAGGTACGACCTGAATACAAAAGTTGTTTTACATAGCCACATACCACCGTTACTAGTTTCATTAAACAATGCATAACTGACGTTTCACTCAACGTAACTTGTGAGGCTGACGGGGCAATTTGTAACTTATATCATCCTGCATGAAGACTTCTCTGAATATGTTGCATGAAGACTTCTCTGAATATGTTGCATGAAGACTTCTCTGAATATGTTGCAACAAAAATAGATAATGGCAGCTCACTGGAACGAGAGAGGGACAGCGGTACTAACATCAATCATAACAATATAGTCAGGAAGCCAGTCTTGCGCCGTTATCAGCGACGAGCTTCGCCATGATAAGTGTGCGCTGGTAGCGTTCAACTGAGATGTTATTGGTCATGCTGTATCGCCTGACTCTGGTGTTCATAAAAGAAGTTGAATGAACAAAATGTGGACAAGATATTGGACAGCTCCCAATAAAACATCTTGAGCACGAAATCGTGCTCAGCGTTGAGCACGAACTGTTGAAATCCTGAATATGCTCAACGCCGTGCTCAACGCCGTGCTCATGACTGTGCTCAACGCCGTGCTCAGGAGCGTGTTCAACGCCGTGCTCAGGACCGTGCTCAACGCCGTGCTCAGGACCGTGCTCAACGCCGTGCTCAGGAGCGTGGTCAACGCCGTGCTCAGGAGCGTGGTCAACGCCGTGCTCAGGAGCGTGGTCAACGCCGTGCTCAGGACCGTGCTCAACGCCGCGCTCAGGACTGTGGTCAACGCCGTGCTCAACGCCGTGCTCGTGACTGTGCTCAACGCCGTGCTCAGGAGCGTGTTCAACGCCGTGCTCAGGACCGTGCTCAACGCCGTGCTCAGGACCGTGGTCAACGCCGTGCTCAGGAGCGTGGTCAACGCCGTGCTCAGGAGCGTGCTCAACGCCGTGCACAGGACCGTGCTCAACGCCGTGCTCAGGAGCGTGGTCAACGCCGTGCTCAGGAGCGTGGTCAACGCCGTGCTCAGGAGCGTGGTCAACGCCGTGCTCAGGACCGTGCTCAACGCCGTGCTCAGGACTGTGGTCAACGCCGTGCTCAGGAGCGTGCTCAACGCCGTGCTCAGGACCGTGCTCAACGCCGTGCTCAAGCATAAATAAAAATGGAACCTCACGCATAAATTTATTGAAATCGTTGAAAGTTCGTCCGTTTCGAGAAGATAAGCTGTCCGATTTGAGCGTCCAGGCCGCCTACTTCCGAGTTTTATCCGTATGAAGAACTGATGAAATACGACATTTGTGAAAGATTTCGTTTGATGGCTCAAACTGCACTATTTAACGAACATTTGCCGAATGTAGCCGCAACAGCGACAGACACCGCAAAACAAGTGATAGTTTACTTTTAGTAAAACAATTACTTTACTTTTTTTACTTTTAGCAATTCATGCAGCCCAGGGCGAAGGATGTCTGTATATGAAATAAAAAAAATGCTATCCCAGGCCAAGGCAGCTATAGCCTAGGGGTAGGACTTCACACAGTGGGTGCCCTTTGGAAGTAGAATATACATACAAAATATGCAACATACACCCAGGATAATTTAACACTAGTGTTGTTGAGGTTTTTTTTAGAGTTTGTTCAAATTGAACACTAGGAAACAATATGTAAGAAAAGCCTTCCATATGTATATATTTAGGCTACCATAAAGAGTAAAGTTGTAGGTTAGTGATGTTAAACATAATGCTGTTCTAGCCTCATTACTCCAATGCCGCAAAAAATATAAGAACGAAGTAGTGCAGGTGACAAACTACAGCTCTATAATATAGTGTTTACACCGTTCCTATAATTTATAGTAAATACATATTTTCCAAATAATAGATACAAAGATATTACAACTGTTCTAAGACAAAGAAGAAAATCATACTTTGGGAACAGTATGTGATTAGAATATAAAGTACTGACGAATATAGCTATACAATGATTAAGAGGCATGCCACACATAACTAAACAAGGTGTTAGTGAAAACAGCGACATGTGTAGTGCATATACCCAGGTGGTATATAATATAATACTAATAGTAACATATGCTGCATATATTGTCTTGTGCAGTAACCTATTTCAAATATAACTTAAATTATGATAAATAAAATAATATATGTTATGGAAATAATGATTCCATATAGAAATAATGTGCACATTAAAAGCGCAAATAATATATTCCCTTGGGCACTCCCATCATCATTATTATTAAGAATTACCACTAAAAATCAATGATAACATAGTTTACTCTTTCAGTTTACACTTTACTGTTTGAGATTGTATTAGTACTATATTTGTTTTATTATCTATAAAAAATATTAATTATTAAGGAGTAATACAAACATATGTATGATATTCAATTAAATCCATTGTATCATATCATGTATTCATTTCAATAACTTTACTCTGGAATATTACACCCATATAAAAGATAGATTAAACACTATTAACAGTGGGTAATCCCCGGGACACAAACATGTGACACCCCACATCAAAACCAACCATAACATAAGGGGGCAAAACAATTAGTTGTTAACATCGTCAGAAGCAGCTATTTCTTAGTTTTGACAAATTCTGCAGTTTCTGGGTTCACTGCACAACAATCTGAATACATCACTGTGTACCACACAGAGTCTTCTGCGTGACTCTTACGTATGGTTCCACCATAACAGATCACGTGTATAGTTCAAGTGCATAGACTATAGGTACAATATGATCTAAACAAAGTAGTTTTTACTTATTCAGTACACATAGAATGATCAAAACTATGAAACTGAACCTGTCTCACAAAATGTTTATTTTTGTGCGCCTCTTTCCAGTACATCTATAGATTATGTAAACAATGGACATTATAATGAAATATCAAAATAAAACATTATAATGTACTACGGATTTAGGTAATTATTTTTACTTTTGACAACATAAATATTTTTGTAACGAAATTGATGTTATATTAACACTTGTATTCATTGAAAAAGTGCAAATTGTCGTGTTCCTCGGTACATTTCCAGAAGTTCTAGTTTCCACGCCGTAAATGGCAAACATAATTAGGGTGCCGACTTTGGAATCGCTTAGTTAGGGCTTAGGCTTAGCCTGGCTGCGAGGTTTTATCTTGTGTTTCGTCTCGTTCGGTCTGTTAAGTCCTTCACCGTGTGCCCGACTTTCCACACAGCGTGTGATATTGGTGATGGGTTGATTTTTCTCCGGCGCTTTTGTCGCAAAAGAGACGCTTGCAGCCTAAATTCTTCGTCTACCACTGTTTATATACGGAAGTATCTTTGTTATCTTTTTCAAAAAGAGAGTTTCATTTGGCCGCTTGTGCATTTGAAAAAACTGCGCCGTTTCGTACTCAGCTGAGTACGTACTCAAGACGTTTTGTAATCTCGGTTGAGCACGAAAACTCTGGTGAGCATGAAATCTCATACTTGAGCACAGACTTGAGCTTGAGTACGGTTTATAACCTCGGGCCCAGCTCTTGCCATTTGTCCCGTGCAACGCCAATGTGTGTGTGTGTGTGTGTGTGTGTGTGTGTGTGTGTGTGTGTGTGTGTGTGTGTGTGTGTGTGTGTGTGTGTGTGTGTGTGTGTGTGTGTGTGTGTGTGTGTGTATATAATATATATATATATATATATATATATATATATATATATATATATATATATATAATGCCAATGGCATTGACTTCTTCGTGCTCCAAAAAATCATGTACAACTGCCGGTTACACGAAGCGTTCGGTGGACGTTTGAGGTAGATCACGTAACAATGCCAATGGTTGAAACACACTTGATATATATATATATATATATATATATATATATATATATATATATATATATATATATATCTATATATATATATATATATAGAGAGAGCTCACATTCCTGTTAATGTGCTTCCCAAAGTGGCTGCGTGATAAGCAGTCCACTTTGCAATAAAACGTAATTTATTTGGCCCTTTTCAATCTCTATTACATCAGACTTGTGTTGGTTATTGCATAAATATATATATATATATATATATATATATATATATATCCATACTGACGATGTATTAGCCACTGCAAAAAATACTTGCTCTGACACTGGGATAATCGCCATGAGTGCCCTTTGTAGGTGGATACCGGACGATATTATTGTTAGTGTTATCATTGTGTAACGATTGCGGTTATCGATTCGGTCTGATGTTACAGATAAGTATATTCGTGATTTATGTGTTTGCTATCATTGGATGTGACACAATATATTTTTTGTATTTTGTGAGAATATAATGGTATCTTTCTCACATGAATATATTTCACCATTTACCCGCAAAATATTGTCACATACGTATATACATAGCAATTAGATATTGTAAAAATAACCTCTTAATACAACATTACATTATCCCCACGCTTCAAATAATGTTTTCTTAGATAAGCGTGCAACCACGACAATATTACTTTCAAGAACATATATATTTTCCAATATAAAATGCTGTGATGAATAAATTGAACTTGGAACATGTTTTTCACTCGTCCATTGATGTTCATTTACTGTTTACAACACCCAACAGATAGTTAGAGGCACCAGATAAGACATAGCACGCCTACATACTAAACAAAAGTTGTCATATATGAAACACTAAAATGAAGACTAAATTGTAATGGATAATGAACACAGTTAAACGTCCTAAATCAAGGAATAGAACACCAACGTTCAAACATATAACACCAGCGTATTTTTTTCTAAACATATAAATGAGTTAAAAATCTGAACATTAACAGGTTTTCAATAGGCGTGTAGCGGGTAATGAACACATTTTGATCGATCAAATTCAAAGGTTCCGTGTGCTTACGCAAATAATGATTTCGGAAGACAACGAATGACTGTTTAACAAAAGTGCACGTATTGTATTTGAAGTTCTCATTGTCCGTGGCTTGTCATGAAATGACAGTGACTCTGTCTCAGGGAGAGTTCTCGTAAAGACAAACGCCGGAATGATCAAAGAAATCCAATCTGCAAAAGACTTGGACATATATTAAATGGATCTGAACGTTCCTTGTTCACTGTCCACTGAACACCTACACATATCTCTGGTCACTGTCCACTGAACATTCCATGAATAATGATGCAGGAGTGACGACAAGATAGACCTGCACAAAGGAACTTATGCAGTTAATAAAACAACTGCAGACCTACACCCACCATACAGACCTAGACCCATCACATGGACAGAAGCCACAGGCAACATTGAGTCATTACAAGTGCCAACTGCCGACATTTTGTGTAGTGGCATTATGGGGACCAAAGACTTGGATATATTATATTAAACGGCTCCAAACATTATTTTGAAACATTCTTGAACATTCAAAGTTGCTACTACTGTGCCTCTTAACATTCTAAGTGGCATACGATGCAATGATTATCGGGCCAGAGATTGCAGCATATCGGTTACACCATATTATACTACTAATGTATTCTGGCCTGAGCAGGATCTCTCCTTTTTCTTTTTCGTTTCTAATTCTCCCCGAAAAGTTAGTTTGATTGGTGTCTATGATGTTTCCTTTTTTATACTTATTTTCTTAATTTTTTTCTTTATTGACAACAATCGTTACACAGACATAGTTTACTGTTATGTTTACATATCTGTTGTTGCACTATACATAACATCAAATTCGAATAACACCCACAAGAGCATAACATTACCACGTCACAACACACATCTACATACGCACAATCAACAAGAAACATTTTTAAACGATGCATATGAGGTATACAGATATAATGTCTCGAGAAATCTCCACACACATATCATGCTGCACAGTTCACATAAGCAAACTATGAACACTAAATGACATCTGACGAATTATTTCTACCGTACTTGGGCGGCTTACAGAACAACTTTTTAAATAATATCCTAAATGATAATACAAATCAGTCTAATGAATTAAATCCTATACATATATCCTAATATTGCGACTCGGATGCATTGATTGCTTTATGTAAGAAAACAAATTGCTTCAGCGTAATAAGGTCAAACATACAATGTATTAATGCCAAATTTAGCGAAATAGAGACATTCACACATACAGCTGGATTTATACAATTGCATTACACAGGGGAAAACATCCTGTAAAAAGGGAGGACTAATCATATCCTTTGATTCAAAATATACATACGAAATTCAAAATCTAAACAATTATGAATTATGGGAAGGGCATATTATCAAAATAAGTGAAGGTGGTTTCACCAAACCAGCAATAATAGGAAATATTTATCGATCTCCGATGAATTTAAATGATAACATGGAGCAGTTTATAACATAATTTTCACTAATGCTATCATCTCTAGACAAAATACAACACATTGTCATCTTTGCCGGTGGTTGTAACATAAACCTGCTAAAGTTAAATGAAGAGGAACTGATCAGTGATTTCTTTGATCTTCTTACATCATATAGTGTGTATAAAAATAATAAAACAATTTTCAGATCACCAACCCTATTTTATCTTTATGGACACAACACACAACAAACAATCAAATCCTAAAACAACTAAGATACACATGGAAACTAATGAAGCCTTATTAAGAGTTAAACATGACATTCATACATCAGACATTTATAGCAAAATGGACAAGAGCCCTAGTACTGATACAAATTTCAATTATAATTTTATAGATCAAATAATGAAATTACTAAAAATATACACATACAAACTAAAGTTGTCAAATTCCATAAACATAGACATAAAAAATCAAACTGGGTAACGAAAGGTCTATTAAGATCAATTAAATATAGAGATAAATTATATAAACAACTGAAGATGTTACATCTTGATTCTGCACAATGAACAACTTTTCGACAAATACAAATTCAATGCAGCAAATACATGGAAAGCAATTAATGAAATTATATCAATACACAAATTTAGTACACAATTTCCAACATGTTTTAAATAAAATAATAAGACATATACTAATAAGATTGACATAGCTAATGAATTTAATCATATTTTTAAGGAAACAGGCCCTAATCTTGCTGAAAGCATACCATGTACAGTTGCATAGTTTACTAAATTTCTCAAAAACAAGAATAAAAATGGTTTCAGATTTACAGAACTACAAGAGGAATCCGTATCACAAATAATCAACAACCTTCCAAATAAAAATAGCTATGGCTTTGATGGAATATCCGGCAAATTATGAAAAATCTTTGAACCAGACATAGTGAAACCTTTAACATTATTAATAAATCAAGTGCTGAACACAGGACAATTTCCTGACCAACTTAAAGTAGCAAAATTTATTCCTATATTTAAGAAACAGTATTCACCAATATCCCTTTTGTCTGTTATTTCAAAAGGCTTGGAAAGAATTATGAATAACCAATTACTCATGTATTTTACTAATACAAAACTACTGTCTGATAATAAATACGGCTTCAGACCCCACCAGTATATTTCTTGATTTATCGAAAGCCTTCGATACACTTGACCACACAATCCTCTTTAAAAAAATAGAACATTATGGGTTGGAATCATCAGCGTTACAATTACTAAAGAGTTACTTAAGTGAGCAATTTGTAAAAATGTATGATATAAAATCAAATGTCTTACCCATAAACACGGGAGTCCCACAAGGCTCAATACTAGGTCCTCTGTTATTCATTATATATATATTAACGATTTCTCACAGCCAAGCCAGGAATTATATACAAGTTGAAGCATGTTTTACCAAAAAGTATCAGAATTATACTACATAAATCATTAATATTACCCCACATACCCCACAATTGCTGCCTAATGATCTGGGGCTACCAGTGTAATAGGATAACAATATTACAGAAGAAAGCAATTAGAATAATATCTGTAACCAAATATAACTCACATACGGAACCATTATTTAAAAGCCTCTCTGTTCTAAAAGGTTGAAGACTTACTTAAACTACAGATACTACGATTTTATTATAAATTCATGCACAAACAATTACCAGCATACTTACAAAATTGGCCGATCAACCAGAATACACACATACACAATCATCTCACGCGTAAACACAACAAAATACAAACATTTAGAACACAACACGAATTTGCAAAAACATTCTGAAATATAATTTACCACATATCATCAACAATACTCCCGACATTTTAAAAGATAAGGTGACCACACACAGTTTACAGGGATATATACATTATGCTAAAAACATATATTATAAAAAGCTATATATATATATATATGCACCGTTGTTAACTGCTACACTTGCACGCATGGTCAATGATAAATAATTAATCCAACTATACGTGTTAACATTAATTTACACAAGCGGAAATATACAATAAATTCATTGAAAACGTACCAGGGTGGCTCCTATCAGAGCAACTTTTTAGTCTTAATTGGAGTCTCCCAAATCCACTTTGTACTAAATATATGCACTTACATACCTAATTTACGCACATTTAATTTTTTTTATGTATTAATTACTGTTACTGTAATATTATGTACAACTGGATCAATATGAGTGGGGTACCTCAAGGATCAGTATTAGGACCTATATTATTCTTAATTTATATCAATGACTTGGACGACAGTATAACAAGTAACGTACTGAAATTTGCGGATGACACAAAACTGTTTAGAAAGGTTAATACTGATGGTGATAAACAACATTTACAAAACGATCTAGACAGATTAGTGAAATGGACTGAGAAATGGCAGATGATGTTCAATTTTGGGAAATGTAAATGCCTACATACAGGACATGGGAACTTGAATGTAAACTATAAAATGGGAGATACTGTTCTGGGTTCTACTGTAAAAGAAAAGGACTTAGGAGTTACAATAAGCGCTGATATGAAAGTTTCAGAACAGTGTGGTATTGCAGCTTCAAAGGGTAATCAAATTCTTGGATTGATTAGAAGAAACATAACATACAAGGGAAAAAAGTTAATTATACCTCTTTATAAAGCAATAGTTAGACCTCATTTAGAATACTGTATACAAGCAAGGAGACCATATCGTAAGAAGGATATAGATACGCTTGAACGCATACAAAGGAGAGCAACTAAAATGATTCCAGAACTGAGAGACCTTAGTTATGAAGAACGCCTGAAAGAATGTGGTTTAACAACTCTAGAGACAAGGAGGTTAAGAGGAGATCAGATTGAAGTTTTTAACATATTGAATGGGTATGAAAATATTGATAGAAATATGTTTTTCTCACTCAAGAAGGATAGCAGAACTAGAGGACATGAGGTAAAATTAGTAAAGGATCAATGTAGATTGGACATCAGGAAGCACTCGTTCTCACAGAGGACAATAAATGAATGGAACAAATTGTCTACAGATTGTGTAACTGCTAGCAGCGTGAATATGTTTAAAAACAAGGTTGACACATATCTCAGGAGCGCGGGTTATAAGTAGATGAACATTGTTGGACTCTCGATAAGCCAATGGCTTCCTTGTCCACTTGCCATCTGGGCCTTTGGCTTGGATGGCAAATCTTGTTAAATCT
This sequence comes from Lamellibrachia columna, assembly GCA_963662155.1. NCBI lineage: Eukaryota > Metazoa > Annelida > Polychaeta > Sabellida > Siboglinidae > Lamellibrachia > Lamellibrachia columna. The sequence continues at coordinate 54,252,077 of OY759262.1, forward strand.
TGTTAAATAAACAATTTTGTCTGTCTGCCTGCCTGCTTGTCTCAATGAGGTACACATGCAGAGAACGGACGCACTAAGCTAGTTTAACTTAAACGACTTGGTCATTTGGGGTTAACTACCAATACTTTTTGCCGCAGATACAATTTGAAAACTTCTCCAAACTTAAATTTTACGTTCACTGATATTTGTTGTCGCGCGCCAATTCTGCTGCCGGGAAGTTGCCTAGTTCGCATGCGCAGAAACGGTGTCAATACACTAGTGTTTCAAGATTAACCCGGAAAAGAACATGTATGTTTACAATGTAAACAGCAGTGATAAGGCAGCGATCGTCATTCATATAATTAATTATAATTCACACGTTAGTTTAATGAATATACGTAACTGCTTTACTCCCTTATGTGCAATAAAAATAAATGTATTTCCAGAATCAATGCAAATTTTTACAAAAACAATAACAGGCAGATTATTAATTGTACATATTGCAAAAATGTGAAGCTTTCCCTAACATTTACAAACAATATAACCACTGAACTATGTTAACTTTAATTACACGTAGTATCTTAATTATATAATTATTACACAGTAAACTGGTTATCCAATAAATTATAGTAACTCTATACTTTAGGCCTAAAACAAATACAACCCGTTCCCGTTGAATCCATCGCGGAAAACAGCTTGATTCCGTTTATATGATCTGAGATGAACTGTTTTTTGCTCATAAACTACATTTTGTGCTTCACCTCAGTCGTTACAAGTGTGAAGAACACTACCACCAACACATTGAACAGTTTATATACGCGTCAGTCATCTGCTCTGCTACTATTGGTTTGGCAATCAACTCAATCAGGCCGTAGTCAGTTGGTGCTCAGAAGAATTGGCAGCGGAGCCGCATCGTCCACAAAACAGTTCGCGTAGTCCCCGTCGGAATATGTGGTACTGGAAAGTGTATATGATCGGGTTCACGCAACTGTTTGCGAACGCGATGTAAACCGTGAAGTGATAGAACGAGCTCTGGAAGTCGATGCGATGCCCGAAGTTAAATAGAAGAAAGAGCACCTGGTTGAAGATCCAACAGATGACGAAACAAACAGTGACGGTGACCATCGTCTTGAATATGCTCCTGCTGGCGCGTTCTTTGATGCTCTTAGCGCGACGTCCAGCGTCGACTTGGTGGCCATCTGTGGCGGTGGTGGAGGTACCCGCAGTGGGGGCCGCCGGTGTGGGACCGATCGGGTGGTATTTGGTGCGCAGCCGGACGGTCATTAGAACGTAGGCGTAGATAATTATGGCGAGTGGGATAAAGAACTGCACGAGTAGAGCAATGACGCCGAACACACGCGCCATCAGACGACTCGGCCAGAAGTGGAACTTGAAGCACATGCCGTCGCTGAGACCCGACGTCGGGATACGATGCATCATGTTGTAGACCGGCCCGATGCACCAGACAATGGCCACGGCCGCGTACAACTTGCCCCACGTCAGCCACGTATGGTGCCGTATCGGATGCACGATCGCCATGTACCGCTCCAGCGTCAGCAGGACCAGATTGTAGGTGGACGAGAGGAACAGCGACCAGTTGATGTATCCGCTGATCCAGAAACGACAGTAGAGCTCGTCGACAAAGCCCGACAGTTTCCGGCTGCTGGTGTCGACCGTCAGGTTGGTGGCGATGATAAAGACGGAGCTGAGCAGGTCGATGGAGCTCTGGTTGACGATCAACAGATCGGCGTAGTGTTTGGCGCCGGACTTCACCGACACAACGGCGACAACAACGAGGAGATTGCCGATGATGCCGATGCAGCCAAGCAAGATGTAGATGACCTTCTCCGTCGAGGATGCGATGCGTATATTCGTTTCCGTTCGAGGCAGGGAAATCGTGTCATTTAATAATGTGCTTGATATATTTAATGATTCATTCATCTTGATTCCGGTTTTTAAAAAGTACACATCTACAAAACAGCTGCCATGTTCGCAGCCATGTGAAACATTGATTAGATAGAGAGTCACAAAATGTAAGCGTCACCCGTGGTAGCGATGACCGTCATTCACTGATTATAAGCTTACATTTAAGGTGTATTTACTCTCGCTGTGCCTTTCTATCTGTCCACTTCTATCCGTCCAGATTTGATCTGCATACATGATTCTATAGACAGTTCGTTGAAATCATTCGCCGCCAACCCAGCTCCTGATGTTGAAAGAAAACAAACACTGTTGATGCCTGACCGTCAACAACTGATGACATGAATTGCGGAAGTGCCTCGGTGGTTTTGTCTACTTTTTGACACGAACAATACTCACTTATGCAAAAGGTCACCAATATCAATAACTGTGTAAATCATATATATCTATTAACTAAGGTGACATTTCGCTGAAACGACAAGTCGCTACTATTTTTCATCTATTTCAGCATATAGATTGTTGACATGTTCGTCTATACTTCTATTCGTGCGGTTATGTTTTTGCCTGTTTTAACCTGCTATTGAAACTTTAGACCGAACGTAGCATATCTTATTTAAAACAATTAGTCTTACTTGAGCCAGAAAGTCACTAAACATGTTATTAGTTTCCGACGAAAACGCCTCTGTTGTAGTATGTATGCGTACTGAGATGGGAGAGTCACGTGCATATATGTGTGCGCGCGTGCGTGTGTGCATGGATGTGTACGTGCGAAATATGCAAGCATACCGTTCCTAGACAACTGTTCAGATGGCAATTGCATCTTATAAATGATTTACTAGCATACTATAATGGGATTGCACCATATGCGTCTCATTTAAACAACAGTGTACAGGGATAATTTCCTACTGCCACTTGTTGGTGTTTGTTATGAACTTGTTGGTGTTAGTTGTGAACTTTATGGTGGTGCTTGTGAACTTGTTGGTGTTGGTTGTGAACTTGATGGTGGTGCTTGTGAACTTGTTGGTGTTGGTCATGAACCTGTTGGTGTTGGTTGTGAGTGTAAATCTGGTGTTATAATCAAACAAACTACGTTCATGCAAACGAACAGTGTAACTCATTTTAACTAAATCGTGTCATACACTGATATCCTGCTTACCTCCGGGATGTGTCGTTGTACTGAGACACCTTCAGTAGCTTTTCTGCGAGCTGTATAGCAAGACAGAGAGACAGCAAGCAGGTGTTTCAGACGCACGTCCGTGTCCTGTGACGGCTGCCAGGGTAATGCATCAACACCACGCGACTCCGGCTTTAAAACGGGATCGATATACAACCGCGGGTGCTATCGAGACAAACTAAGAAGAAGGACCAGAACAGCCAATGGATGTCGTGGTGAGTCGGTAGCTGATTGGTGGGTACAGGTTACATGATGCGCGGTCCGTGGTTATTTGGATGAGTCCTGGTAACGTTGACGTTGGTAATCAGTGAGAGATCATTATATCAGAATACCACTGCCCGATTGTAGGGTAGTTACAAACACCAGGCAATTTCTTTACCAGTGTGCAACTTCTTCCTGCATAATTTTGGCCTATCGCAAATTAATTTCGTTGATGTCCTTTAATGTGTTTTGTAGTATGGATAGTCTGTGGAATGTGCACAAGATAGCGTACTTTTGTTAGTTTCGTCTTCGCAACGAATGACTGTTTAACAAAAGTGCACATATTGTATTTGAAGTTCTCATTGTCCGTGGCTTGTCATGAAATGACAGTGACTCTGTCTCAGGGAGAGTTCTCGTAAAGACAAACGCCGGAATGATCAAAGAAATCCAATCTGCAAAAGACTTGGACATATATTAAATGGATCTGAACGTTCCTTGTTCACTGTCCACTGAACACCTACACCTATCTCTGGTCACTGTCCACTGAACATTCCATGAATAATGATGCAGGAGTGACGACAAGATAGACCTGCACAAATGAACTTCTGCAGTTAATAAAACAACTGCAGACCTACACCCACCATACAGACCTAGACCCATCACATGGACAGAAGCCACAGGCAACATTGAGTCATTACAAGTGCCAACTGCCGACATTTTGTGTAGTGGCTTTATGGGGACCAAAGACTTGGATATATTATATTAAACGGCTCCAAACATTATTTTGAAACATTCTTGAACATTAAAAGTTGCTACTACTATGCCTCTTAACATTCTAAGTGGCATACGATGCAATGATTATCGGGCCAGAGATTGCAGCATATCGGTTACACCATATTATACTACTAATGTATTCTGGCCTGAGCAGGATCTCTCCTTTTTCTTTTTCGTTTCTAATTCTCCCCGAAAAGTTAGTTTGATTGGTGTCTATGATGTTTCCTTTTCATACTTATTTTCTTAATTTTTTTCTTTATTGACAACAATCGTTACACATAATTAGTTTACTGTTATGTTTACATCTCTGTTGTTGCACTATACATAACATCAAATTCGAATAACACCCACAAGAGCATAACATTACCACGTCACAACACAAATATACATACGCACAATCAACAAGAAACATTTTTAAACGATGCATATGAGGTATACAGATATAATGTCTCGAGAAATCACCACACACATATCATGCTGCACAGTTCACATAAGCAAACTATGAACACTAAATGACATCTGACGAATTATTTCTACCGTACTTGGGCGGCTTACAGAACAACTTTTTAAATAATATCCTAAATGATAATACAAATCAGACTAATTAATTAAATCCTATACATATATCCTCATATTGCGACTCGGATGCATTTATTGCTTTATGTAAGAAAAAAAATTGCTTCAGCGTAATAAGGTCAAACATACAATCTATTAATGCCAAATTTAGCGAAATAGAGGCATTCACACATACAGCTGGATTTATACAATTGCATTACACAGGGGAAAACATCTAGTAAAAAGGGAGGACTAATCATATACGTTGATTCAAAATATACATACGAAATTCAAAATCTAAACAATTATGAATTATGGGAAGGGCATATTATCAAAATAAGTGAAGGTGGTTTCACCAAACCAGCAATAATAGGAAATATTTATCGATCTCCGATGAATTTAAATGATAACATGGAGCAGTTTATAACATAATTTTCACTAATGCTATCATCTCTAGACAAAATACAACACATTGTCATCTTTGCCGGTGGTTGTAACATAAACCTGCTAAAGTTAAATGAAGAGGAACTGATCAGTGATTTCTTTGATCTTCTTACATCACATATTATTTATAACAATAATAAAACAATTTTCAGATCACCAACCCTATTTTAACTTTATGGACACAACACACAACAAACAATCAAATCCTAAAACAACTAAGATACACATGGAAACTAATGAAGCCTTATTAAGAGTTAAACATGACATTCATACATCAGACATTTATAGCAAAATGGACAAGAGCCCTAGTACTGATACAAATTTCAATTATAATCTTATAGATCAAATAATGAAATGACTAAAAATATACACATACAAACTAAAGTTGTCAAATTCCATAAACATAGACATAAAAAATCAAACTGGGTAACGAAAGGTCTATTAAGATCAATTAAATATAGAGATAAATTATATAAACAACTGAAGATGTTACATCTTGATTCTGCACAATGAACAACTTTTCGACAAATACAAATTCAATGCAGCAAATACATGGAAAGCAATTAATGAAATTATATCAAGACACAAATTTAGTACACAATTTCCAACATGTTTTAAATAAAATAATAAGACATATACTAATAAGATTGACATAGCTAATGAATTTAATCATATTTTTAAGGAAACAGACCCTAATCTTGCTGAAAGCATACCATGTACAGTTGCATAGTTTACTAAATTTCTCAAAAACAAGAATAAAAATGGTTTCAGATTTACAGAACTACAAGAGGAATCCGTATCACAAATAATCAACAACCTTCCAAATAAAAATAGCTATGGCTTTGATGGAATATCCGGCAAATTATGAAAAATCTTTGAACCAGACATAGTGAAACCTTTAACATTATTAATAAATCAAGTGCTGAACACAGGACAATTTCCTGACAAACTTAAAGTAGCAAAATTTATTCCTATATTTAAGAAACAGTATTCACCAATATCCCTTTTGTCTGTTATTTCAAAAGGTTTGGAAATAATTATGAATATCCAATTACTCATGTATTTTACTAATACAAAATTACTGTCTGATAATAGATACGGCTTCAGACCCCACCAGTATATTTCTTGATTTATCGAAAGCCTTCGATACACTTGACCACACAATCCTCTTTAAAAAATTAGAGCATTATGGGTTGGAATCATCAGCGTTACAATTACTAAAGAGTTACTTAAGTGAGCAATTTGTAAAAATGTATGATATAAAATCAAATGTCTTACCCATAAACACGGGAGTCCCACAAGGCTCAATACTAGTGGGGAGCGGTGGTCTAATTGTTAGAGCACCCGCCTGTCGATCGAGAGGACGGTGGTTCGATTCCACCTCCGCCGTTTCGAAGCTTGGGCAATTTCGTTCACCCCACTTTGCCCGTGTCTTTCGGAAGAGACACTAAAAGCCGTTGGTCCAAACTCCTGCGTTAGCTCAAGATTGGGCTGTTTGGAGTATAACTACTTGAGACTTGAGACTAGGTCCTCTGTTATTCATTATATATATTAACGATTTCTCACAGCCAAGCCAGGAATTATATACAAGTTGAAGCATGTTTTACCAAAAAGTATCAGAATTATACTACATAAGTCATTAATATTACCCCACATACCCCACAATTGCTGCCTAATGATATGGGGCTACCAGTGTAATAGGATAACAATATTACAGAAGAAAGCAATTAGAATAATATCTGTAACCAAATATAACACACATACGGAACCATTATTTAAAAGCCTCTCTGTTCTAAAAGGTTGAAGACTTACTTAAACTACAGAGACTACGATTTTATTATAAATTCATGCACAAACAATTACCAGCATACTTACAAAATTGGCCGATCAACCAGAATACACACATACACAATCATCTCACGCGTAAACACAACAAAATACAAACATTTAGAACACAACACGAATTTGCAAAAACATTCTGAAATATAATTTACCACATATCATCAACAATACTCCTGACATTTTAAAAGATAATGTGACCACATACAGTTTCCATGGATATATACATTATGCTAAAAACATATATTATAAAAAGCTATATATATATATATGCACCGTTGTTAACTGCTACACTTGCACGCATTGTCAATAATAAATAATTAATCCAACTATACGTGTTAACATTAATTTACACAAGCGGAAATATACAATAAATTCATTGAAAACGTACCAGGGTGGCTCCTATCAGAGCAACTTCTTTAGTCTTAATTGGAGTCTCCCAAATCCACTTTGTACTAAATATATGCACTTACATACCTAATTTACGCACATTTAATTTTTTTTATGTATTAATTACTGTTACTGTAATATTATGTACAACTGGATCAATATGAGTGGGGTACCTCAAGGATCAGTATTAGGACCTATATTATTCTTAATTTATATCAATGACTTGGACGACAGTATAACAAGTAACGTACTGAAATTTGCGGATGACACAAAACTGTTTAGAAAGGTTAATACTGATGGTGATAAACAACATTTACAAAACGATCTAGACAGATTAGTGAAATGGACTGAGAAATGGCAGATGATGTTCAATTTTGGGAAATGTAAATGCCTACATACAGGACATGGGAACTTGAATGTAAACTATAAAATGGGAGATACTGTTCTGGGTTCTACTGTAAAAGAAAAGGACTTAGGAGTTACAATAAGCGCTGATATGAAAGTTTCAGAACAGTGTGGTATTGCAGCTTCAAAGGGTAATCAAATTCTTGGATTGATTAGAAGAAACATAACATACAAGGGAAAAAGTTAATTATACCTCTTTATAAAGCAATAGTTAGACCTCATTTAGAATACTGTATACAAGCAAGGAGACCATATCGTAAGAAGGATATAGATACGCTTGAACGCATACAAAGGAGAGCAACTAAAATGATTCCAGAACTGAGAGACCTTAGTTATGAAGAACGCCTGAAAGAATGTGGTTTAACAACTCTAGAGACAAGGAGGTTAAGAGGAGATCAGATTGAAGTTTTTAACATATTGAATGGGTATGAAAATATTGTTAGAAATATGTTTTTCTCACTCAAGAAGGATAGCAGAACTAGAGGACATGAGGTAAAATTAGTAAAGGATCAATGTAGATTGGACATCAGGAAGCACTCGTTCTCACAGAGGACAATAAATGAATGGAACAAATTGTCTACAGATTGTGTAACTGCTAGCAGCGTGAATATGTTTAAAAACAAGGTTGACACATATCTCAGGAGCGCGGGTTATAAGTAGATGAACATTGTTGGACTCTCGATAAGCCAATGGCTTCCTTGTCCACTTGCCATCTGGGCCTTTGGCTTGGATGGCAAATCTTGTTAAATCTTGTTAAATAAACAATTTTGTCTGTCTGCCTGCCTGCTTGTCTCAATGAGGTAGACATGCAGAGAACGGACGCACTAAGCTAGTTTAACTTAAACGACTTGGTCATTTGGGGTTAACTACCAATACCTTTTGCCGCAGATACAATTTGAAAACTTCTCCAAACTTCAATTTTACGTTCACTGATATTTGTTGTCGCGCGCCAATTCTGCTGCCGGGAAGTTGCCTAGTTCGCATGCGCAGAAACGGTGTCAATACACTAGTGTTCAAGATTAACCCGGAAAAGAATATGTATGTTTACAATGTAAACAGCAGTGATAAGGCAGCGATCGTCATTCATATAATTAATTATAATTCACACGTTAGTTTAATGAATATACGTAACTGCTTTACTCCCTTATGTGCAATAAAAATAAATGTATTTCCAGAATCAATGCAAATTTTTACAACAACAACAACAACAACAGGCAGATTATTAATTGTACATATTGCAAAAATGTGAAGCTTTCCCTAACATTTACAAACAATATAACCACTGAACTATGTTAACTTTAATTACACGTACTATCTTAATTATATAATTATTACACAGTAAACTGGCTATCCAATAAATTATAGTAACTCTATACTTTAGGCCTAAAACAAATACAACCCGTTCCCGTTGAATCCATCGCGGAAAACAGCTTGATTCCGTTTATATGATCTGAGATGAACTGTTTTTTGCTCATAAACTATATTTTGTGCTTCACCTCAGTCGTTACAAGTATGAAGAACACTACCACCAACACATTGAACAGTTTATATACGCGTCAGTCATCTGCTCTGCTACTATTGGTTTGGCAATCAACTCAATCAGGCCGTAGTCAGTTGGTGCTCAGAAGAATTGGCTGCGGAGCCGCATCGTCCACAAAACAGTTCGCGTAGTCCCCGTCGGAATATGTGGTACTGGAAAGTGTATATGATCGGGTTCACGCAACTGTTTGCGAACGCGATGTAAACCGTGAAGTGATAGAACGAGCTCTGGAAGTCGATGCGATGCCCGAAGTTGAATAGAAGAAAGAGCACCTGGTTGAAGATCCAACAGATGACGAAACAAACAGTGACGGTGACCATCATCTTGAATATGCTCCTGCTGGCGCGTTCTTTGATGCTCTTAGCGCGACGTCCAGCGTCGACTTGGTGGCCATCTGTGGCGGTGGTGGAGGTACCCGCAGTGGGGGCCGCCGGTGTGGGACCGATCGGGTGGTATTTGGTGCGCAGCCGGACGGTCATTAGAACGTAGGCGTAGATAATTATGGCGAGTGGGATAAAGAACTGCACGAGTAGAGCAATGACGCCGAACACACGCGCCATCAGACGACTCGGCCAGAAGTGGAACTTGAAGCACATGCCGTCGCTGAGACCCGACGTCGGGATACGATGCATCATGTTGTAGACCGGCCCGATGCACCAGACAATGGCCACGGCCGCGTACAACTTGCCCCACGTCAGCCACGTATGGTGCCGTATCGGATGCACGATCGCCATGTACCGCTCCAGCGTCAGCAGGACCAGATTGTAGGTGGACGAGAGGAACAGCGACCAGTTGATGTATCCGCTGATCCAGAAACGACAGTAGAGCTCGTCGACAAAGCCCGACAGTTTCCGGCTGCTGGTGTCGACCGTCAGGTTGGTGGCGATGATAAAGACGGAGCTGAGCAGGTCGATGGAGCTCTGGTTGACGATCAACAGATCGGCGTAGTGTTTGGCGCCGGACTTCACCGACACAACGGCGACAACAACGAGGAGATTGCCGATGATGCCGATGCAGCCAAGCAAGATGTAGATGACCTTCTCCGTCGAGGATGCGATGCGTATATTCGTTTCCGTTCGAGGCAGGGAAATCGTGTCATTTAATAATGTGCTTGATATATTTAATGATTCATTCATCTTGATTCCGGTTTTTAAAAAGTACACATCTACAACACAGCTGCCATGTTCGCAGCCATGTGAAACATTGATTAGATAGAGAGTCACAAAATGTAAGCGTCACCCGTGGTAGCGATGACCGTCATTCACTGATTATAAGCTTACATTTAAGGTGTATTTACTCTCGCTGTGCCTTTCTATCTGTCCACTTCTATCCGTCCAGATTTGATCTGCATACATGATTCTATAGACAGTTCGTTGAAATCATTCGCCGCCAACCCAGCTCCTGATGTTGAAAGAAAACAAACACTGTTGATGCCTGACCGTCAACAACTGATGACATGAATTGCGGAAGTGCCTCGGTGGTTTTGTCTACTTTTTGACACGAACAATACTCACTTATGCAAAAGGTCACCAATATCAATAACTGTGTAAATCATATATATCTATTAACTAAGGTGACATTTCGCTGAAACGACAAGTCGCTACTATTTTTCATCTATTTCAGCATATAGATTGTTGACATGTTCGTCTATACTTCTATTCGTGCGGTTATGTTTTTGCCTGTTTTAACCTGCTATTGAAACTTTAGACCGAACGTAGCATATCTTATTTAAAACAATTAGTCTTACTTGAGCCAGAAAGTCACTAAACATGTTATTAGTTTCCGACGAAAACGCCTCTGTTGTAGTATGTATGCGTACTGAGATGGGAGAGTCACGTGCATATATGTGTGCGCGCGTGCGTGTGTGCATGGATGTGTACGTGCGAAATATGCAAGCATACCGTTCCTAGACAACTGTTCAGATGGCAATTGCATCTTATAAATGATTTACTGGCATACTATAATGGGATTGCACCATATGCGTCTCATTTAAACAACAGTGTACAGGGATAATTTCCTACTGCCACTTGTTGGTCTTTGTTGTGAACTTGTTGGTGTTAGTTGTGAACTTTATGGTGGTGCTTGTGAACTTGTTGGTGTTGGTTGTGAACTTGATGGTGGTGCTTGTGAACTTGTTGGTGTTGGTCATGAACCTGTTGGTGTTGGTTGTGAGTGTAAATCTGGTGTTATAATCAAACAAACTACGTTCATGCAAACGAACAGTGTAACTCATTTTAACTAAATCGTGTCATACTCTGATATCCTGCTTACCTCCGGGATGTGTCGTTGCACTGAGACACCTTCAGTAACTTTTCCGCGAGCTGTATAGCAAGACAGAGAGACAGCATGCAGGTGTTTCAGACGCACATCCGTGTCCTGTGACGGCTGCCAGGGTAATGCATCAACACCACGCGACAGCGGCTTTAAAGCGGGATCGATATACAACCGCGGGTGCTATCGAGACAAACTAAGAAGAAGGACCAGAACAGCCAATGGATGTCGTGGTGAGTCGGTAGCTGATTGGTTAGTACAGGTTACCTAAATACACGGTCCCTGGTTATTTGGATGAGTCCAGGTAACGTTGACGTTGGTAATCACTGAGAGATCATTATATCAGAATACCACTGCCCGATGGTAGGGTAGTTACAAACACCAGGCAATTTCTTTACCAATGCGCAACTTCCTCCTTCATAACTTTGGCCTATCGCAAATTAATTTCGTTGATGCCCTTTAATGTGTTTTGCAGTATGGAAAGTTTGTGGAATGTGCACAAGATGGCGTACTTTTGTTAGTTTCGTCTTAAGAATTGAATTATATCTTTAGATATAGTGTATAGTGTAAATAGCCATGTGCTACACGCAGGGTTCCGCAACCGTTATTAGTTATGGGTCATATATTGACCAGCTATCTCTCTACCAGCCAAAGCGTTTAAGTTAGGTACTCAGATGTAGTGTGTTTTATGCTCGCTTGAACATAATCAGTTAATGCGAAGGTTGATTGTTTATAATTTTGGATAATCGATTTAGTTAACCTTGTTAGCACACATGACCAGGTCGACTGTTCAGATTGCGATAATAGGTATCTAATTTCTTTGGGCATAACTCCTCTAGTAAATAGCATTTTTAGTGGTATAAAATGCCAGACAACGGTTTTGGGTCAGGAGGAATCAAATCAGATATATATATATATGCTAATTAACGCCCATGCTGTATGAAAGTTGTGTGAATATGTTTAAAAACAAAAGACACATCTCATGAGGGCGGGTTACGCATAAATAAAAAAATTGTTAGACTCACGATAAGCCAATGGCTTCTTTGTCGACTTGCCACCTGGGCGTTTGCCTTGGATGGCAATCTGGCTAAATCTTGTTAAAATAAATAAAACGGTTTGCATTGAACTATACATCTGCATGAACAATCGTTTATGGTGCTGTGGATTGTAAAATACAACTGCTTGGAAAAGATGTCAATTGTCATTAGATATTGATTTTCAATCACTGAAAGGAAATTTGCTACCACGAAAATCTTACATATTTTATCTGGTATATCTCCTTCTAATTAATATTCTTTCATTGGTTTTAAATGCTAGACCACGTTTTGGAGACATATTGAATATATTTAAAAGAAGTACAGTCTGATTGTATGATGACCTTGTTTGCATATTTTTAAGATGGCTCACGTTGTGTTAACAAAATAGAACATGTTCGATTATTGGTCAACCATAGAGAAACACAATATAGACATACATACAAATATACGGGCGCATATTAAAACCAATTAGAACAGTACACTGTTTTGCATTTGACTAGAAACCTGTTTTGCGGAAACCGTAAGAAAATCCTTCAAGGGCTTGACCGAAAACCTGCATTTATGTATGCTTCTCTGTATGATTCATCAGTGGGAATCCTGATTCACCCGAACATGAACTGCGGGAAATAATACAAACATTCTGCGTTGCCGGAAATGGGACAAGCACTTTCGTAGGCAACAACAACGGTTTTATTTCGTTGCGAGAAACTGCTCTTTTTAGCCCAGTACAATTTTGAAATAAGTTATATTCTACTGCAAAACAGTTCTGATAACTTCAAAATTAATAATTGCGACAATTTCCGTCATGCTGAGCGGAAAACGGACTTACAAGAAGTAGCGCATGTATTCCACACCAGTCGGCGAATGGATCACTGAAAGGCGGTTCCTACGCTGTCCAGCACACTAACACCTGCTTGGCGTCTCCGATACGCGTGTCGTCTTCGCCACTTGGAGCCTAATATATTATAATATATCTGATCAATTTATAATATGCAGAACGTTGCCGCTCTTTTCATGAAAGTAATTCCGCATTAGCGATTTTGTGAAAGCCAACTGAGTCGACACTTTCTATTTCATGTGTTTTACGCTGTCTAGTTTCAAGAGTAGACTATATAATGGTATGTAGTTATGTGACCGAGTATTCGAGTGTTTTTATTTGCGTTTTTTCACGCAAACATTTGACAAAAACAAAATCAGCAAATCAAACTGTCCAGCAAATTGGCACGCAGACAAGAGTTCGGATTTGGATCCGCAGAATTTTGTCAGGGCCCGGTCAAAAATAATGCTACAGTTTTCCGTATTTGCATATATGGGCTAGCATGTCCTAATGATTACTACATATATGTTTGATGTTTCGGCAAATGATTTATTAAACGACACAGCCAAAAGCAGGTGTTCCAAGTTATGTTATTACAAACTTGATCTGTTGACGTGAAGCCTGTATCGCCGGAAGACTTATCGGGTATCACGCGATACACGACATAACTACGATGCCAAACGGCAATATGGTGAGGCATTGTGGCGATAGCAGTACGCCTACGGACCCCAGTATTATGTGAAAACTGATCCATCACGCGTAAACACAACTCTCAAGTTCGCACGTGACACGCAATAGTTTCATGCAACATCATCGAAATATTCACTGGTGAGTATTCTTAATAATATAATGTGAAGACGGCACGACCATACTTGCGAGAAGAGACACACTTTAGAATGATCTCAAAACACAGATGTTCGACATTACACGAAATCGATGTCTTTAACTTCAGAACTGCATGAAGCTTTTTAGCCGTTAATTTGTGAAACTGTCATGTTTGACCATGCCACTACTTACCGTTCGTATTTAGCAGTCATTACACCAAACTGTCGTGTTTGACCATCTCATTACCTACCGTTCGTATTTTGCCGTCATTACACCAAACTGTCATGTTTGACCACCCCATTACCTACCGTTCGTATTTAGCCGTCACTACACCAAACTGTATACATGCGCTTCAAGTCTGCAACAGTTTGAACAGTGGTCGGAAAATAAACGATTTGTTTATTCATCGACGCACGACTCTTAGCGAAACAGCTGATGAACCTTCCTGACCCGACGAAACCAATTTCGTGCTTTGAGATCGTCCATTACCACTACTTACACACTGATCCTATTCGAATCCTGGTTGGTGCATAAGGCCACTTAGTAACTTCATCCTGGTTGGTGCATAAGGCCACTTAGTAACTTCATCCTGGTTGGTGCATAAGGCAACTTAGTAACTTCATCCTGGTTGGTGCATCAGGCCATTTAGTAACTTCATCCTGGTTGGTGCATAAGGCCACTTAGTAACTTCATCCTGGTTGGTGCATAAGGCCACTTAGTAACTTCATCCTGGTTAGTGCATAAGGCCACTTAGTAACTTCAACCTGGTTAGTGCATCAGGCAACTTGGTAACTTCATCCTAGTTGGTGCATAAGGCCACTTAGTAACTTCATCCTGGTTGGTGCATAAGGCCACTTAGTAACTTCATCCTGGTTGGTGCATAAGGCCACTTAGTAACTTCATCCTGGTTGGTGCATAAGGCCACTTAGTAACTTCATCCTAGTTGGTGCATAAGGCAACTTAGTAACTTCATCCTAGTTGGTGCATAAGGTCACTTGGTAATTTCACCCTAGTTGGTGCATAAGGCCACTTAGTAACTTCGTCCTAGTTGGTGCATAAGGCCACTTGGTAATTTCACCTTGGTTGGTGCATAAGGCCACTTAATAACTTCAACCTGGTTAGTGCATAATGCCACTTAGTAACTTCAAACTGGTTAGTGCATAATGCCACTTAGTAACTTCGCCCTAGTTGGTGCATAATGCCACTTAGTAACTTCGCCCTAGTTGGTGGATAAGGCCACTTAGTAACTTCACCCTAGTTGGTGCATAAGGCCACTTAGTAACTTCACCCTAGTTAGTGCATAAGGTCACTTAGTAACTTCACCCTAGTTAGGGCATAAGGTCACTTAGTAACTTCACCCTAGTTGGTGCATCAGGTCACTTAGTAACTTTACCTTAGTTGGTGCATAAGGTCAGTTAGTAACTTCACCCTTGTTAGTGCATAAGGTCACCTAGTAACTTCACCCTAGTTGGTGCATAAGGTCACTTAGTAACTTCACCCTAGATGGTGCATAAGGCCACTTAGTAACTTCACCCTAGTTGGTGCATGAGGTCACTTATTAACTTCATCCTAGTTAGTGCATAAGGCCACTTGCTAACTTCCGCCAGTTCATATAATACCTAGCTGCGTTATCTGCCATCTTCCAAGAACTCCATCCGAGTTAGTTCCTCTTTACTTCCAGAATCCTCCAAGTTGATGTTAGCCTTCATCTTTTCCGTTTCCCTTCAGAGGCCTAGGTCAGTGCAATGTTTGTGTTGTCCATTCTCATCTCTCCTGTGTGTGGCCGATCCATCTCCATCGTCTGATCTTGATGTCGTCTAGTGGTGACATACAAGCTCTTCATTTGACACTTTCAATGGCCAGTGTCTGTTTAATTCCACTACGACTAATCGCATATCGCTGGTTGCGATAAGGCAGTATTCGCGGTATTACTATGTTCACCAACTCGATATCTTCATATAAGGATGCGCGAATATCTACAAAGTAACGCAGTTTCATTCTGTCCAACCATGGTCTTCACTGAACTGTCGTTTGTCGCTCTTTTACTCGTTTCGTTCGGTTCGCTCACCCGTGCTACTAATGTGTACTTTGTTTATTTCATAGAAGCTCCACGCCAATGCCAGTTCAAGCGTAGCAATCTATGACGTTTCATTATGTGGCTGAAAAAGATGAATAACTGCATAATGACTACATAACTTGTAATGTTGTCAGTAGTCAACGCACGAGCATAATTACTTACTAGATGGAATTGTCGCATGATTAATGAAAAACACAGGTATGTGTTAGCATAATATAAATGTTCTCACTGACATGTCCAATGTTGGTCAAAAAAACGTTCACATACATGTTACCGATCTGCGGTTAATATTGGATTTGGCCAAATTAGGTGAATCTTTTAAGTTGGTAGATTTTGGTAAATATACACCGTTTGCAGCGCAGATGAAATCCTTAATATGTAGATTCAAAATAGTGCTTACCTGTTGATATTGAAATTTACGTGCCACACTGTTTTTTAAACAGAGAGAAAAAAAATAGTATGATCAATACAATTGCACACACTGTAAAATGTATGCACATGACACATACCCCCTGGACCAGACTCGGAAACATGATTTGTGTCGGTTAAAGCACTGGACTGAACATTTGTCTTGCCAACATAGTTTCGCATATGACAGTTGTGAATCTCAATAATGGCTCGAATTATATATATTGTAGCACAAATATAAATAAAATTATTTTGAAAACGCATTCGACAGCGTGCACAGGGAGATCCTTTAGAAAATCCTGAGGCGCTATGGAATTCCAGAAATGCTGGTGAAACTCATCCAGATCTTCTACAGGAACTTCATCAGATGGAACCTTTGCTCTTCACTCGAAGACCTAATATATGCAGATGACCTCGCTCTGCCTTCTCACACTCGAGACCAGGTACAGAGGAAAACAAGCAACCTAGAACAACAAGCCAGTTCCATTGGTCTCTCAGTCAATGCCAAAAAGGCAAAAGTTTTAACAAACAGCAACTTAAAACAGCAATCTGTCACAGCAACCTGACACAGCAACCTGACACAGCAACCTGACACAGCAACCTGACACAGCAACCTATCGTGATCAACAAGCATCGACTCGAGTACGTTAATAAGTTCACTTACCTGGGCAGCATCATCAGTCTCCAAGGAGGTGCAGAAAAAGACATCAAAACCCGATTGGAAAAAGCCAGGTCACCATTTGTAAATCTACAGCTGCTCTGGAGATCCTCAGTATACTCCCAAAAGACCAAACTCGGAATCTACCAGACCAATGTCCTCTCTGTACTCCTCTACGACTCAGAGTGCTTGCGCATGACTCAACAAGACACCAACAGCTTCCACAACACCTGTCTAAGGAAGATACTGAAAATGTACTGGCCCGAGATCATATCCAACACCAGACTCCACCAAGCAACAAAACAACAACACATCTGCCTCATCCCGAAAAAGGGAAGGTGGACATGACTTATGTCTACAGGATGAACAACGACCTGCCAGCAAAACAGGACGCTAGAAGGAAACAGAAAAAGAGGCAGGCCGAAAACAACGTTTCCGCGAACAATTGAAAAGGAACTGAAGGCTGCTAGGTTGACATGGGGCACCGCAGCAAGCAGAGCCCAATGCAGAGGGGTCTGGCGAGATTTTACAATTTAATCATTTAGCAGACGCTCATATCCAGAGCGACGTACAACAAGTGCATTCAATCTAAGTTGGTAAAATAACTACAGGTCGCTATGGTAGCAAACAAGTCTCTTCACAAAAATAAGCGCTAATAGTCATTACATGTGCCTGAAAAGAAGATTTCTTCGGGGGGGGGCGACCAATATTTTCAAGAGTCAGTGGTCATTTCGAACATTCAGACACCGTCCGCTTCGTCAGACACCGCCGTTGACAGAGAGACTGCAGAATTCCGCTTCATTATACAGGTGTACCATGTTGGGTCGCTGAGACATTAAGACTGAAGAGTTCCGCTTCGTCAGACAAAATGTTTTGGGGCCGCAGTGGTTGAAGAGTTCCGCTTCGTCACCCCTTTTGTGGGCCGCTGAGACTGAACAGACCATTTCGTCACACAATTTTAGGGGGGTCAGCCGATGAGACTAAAGGGTTCCACGTGGTCAAACACATTTTGTGATGCCGTTGAGACTGAAAGTTTACGTCAGACAATTTTGGGGGCCCGCCTACACTAAAGAGTTCCGCTTCGTCAGTCATAATTGTTTTGGGGCCGCTGAGAGTTCGGCTTCGCCAGACACATGTTTGGGACCATTTAGACTGACAATTTCCCTTCGTCAGTCACGCACATTGTTGATGGCCGCTGGTATTGACGGGTCTCGCTTTATCAGACAAATATGCTGAAGAGTTCTGCTTCGTCAGACAATGTTTTGGGGCCAAAAAAACAGGAAAGAGTTCCACGTGCTATTATTAATGGTGCTATTGTGCTACATGTACAACAGCAGGAATACGACCAATTCCAATTATCGAGCAGGCCTATAAGCATCACACCCACTCCGTACATTATGTAGATGTATACACGTTGAAACAATTTGCCATCAGAGCATCGCCTCGTCCACTCGCACCTGCCAACCTTTTCACTTAAAAAAGATGAATATTTTTAAATCGTCATGTTTACTGTTCCTCGCATGCCATGTTACAATTGTGGTCGGCAGGTGGCATCACATGTACCAAGCCACAAACGCACCACGAAAACGCTATTTGAGGGTAATGCGTATTCGATACCGTCTTTAGATCTCTACTATAGTGGCTGAAATATCCGAGTTATAAACACGCTCTTTAAACCCAGTGGTTGAAATACCTGCGGTATAAACATACCCTCTTTAGAACTATAGTGGCTTAAATGTTCAGGGTCTAACATAGTAGTATAAATACCATCTTTAAACCTAGTGGCTCAAAAGTCCGAAGTTTAAATATCTTCTTTAGGCATAATTATAAAACTTCCGAAGTCTAAAACCCCTCTTTAATTAAACGTAATGAGTTGTGATGTCCGGGATCTAAAACCCATATTTCATTGTTACGGGAGAGTGCGCATGTGCGGAGCGGGAAAAGATAATTTTTTGGACAGCTCCACTATTTCCATATCTTTTTCTTTCCTTTTTGCACTGATCAATATTTTAATAATATGCAACTGTCAGTGAGCTGGTAGGTACCTTTATGCTATTGATTTGTCGTCACTTTCGGGTGGTAATAGATCTCCTGTTGATGAAATATGAAGGCGTATCACCAAAAACCCTAATATCGTTCACAATAACGCTCATCCAGCTGACATTCCTGATTTGGACTCGTGTTTCAATTACTGTTGCTGTAATAGCATGTACAAATAGATCAATAAACAATGTTGTCAGTCTGTCTGCCTGTCTGTATCAATGAGGTACACATGCAGAGAACGGACGCACTAAGCTAGTTTAACTTCAGCCTACCACGCCTACATGAGACATAACGTGATATAGCGTATCTTATCAGTTGTATCATCGCCCACTGTTAATGAACAAACGACTTGGTAATTTGGGGTTAATTACCAATACCTTTTGCCGCAGATACAATGTGAAAATTTCACTAAACTTAAATTTTACGTTCACTGATATTTGCTGTGGCGCGCCAATTCTGCTGCCGGGAAGTGGCCTAGTTCGCATGCGCAGAAACGGTGTCAATACACTAGTGTTCAAGACTAACGCGGAAAAGAACATGTATGTTTACAATGTAAACAGCAGTGATGAGGCAGCGATCGTCATTCATATAATTAATTATAATTCACACGTTAGTTTAATTAATATACGTAACTGCTTTACTCCCTTATGTGCAATAAAATAAATGTATTTCCAGAATCAATGCAAATGTCTACAACAACAACAACAACAACAACAACAACAACAACAACAACAACAACAACAACAACAACAACAGGCAGATTATTAATTGTACACATTGGAAAAATGTGAAGCTTTCCCTAACATTTACGAACAATATAATCACTGAACTATGCTAACTTTAATTACACGTCGTATCTTAATTATATAATTATTACACAGTAAACTGGCTATCCAATAAATTATAGTAACTCTATACTTTAGGCCTAAAACAAATACAACCCGTTCCCGTTCAATCCATCGCGGAAAACAGCTTGATTCCTTTTATATGATCTGAGATGAACTGTGTTGTGCTCATAAACCACATTTTTAGCTTCACCTGAGTCGTCACAAGTGTGAAGTGCATTCATGAATGAAAGTCGGTTTAAAGACATGAACACATAAGCAGGTGGTAAGCACTTGCTTCCACATTTAGAACACTACCACCAACACATTGAACAGTATATATACGCGTCAGTCATCTGCTTTATTTAGTGTATAGGCACAACACTATTGGTTTGGCAATCAACTCAATCAGGCCATAGTCAGTTGGTGCTCAGAAGAATTGGCTGCGGAGTCGCATCCACAAAACAGTTCGCGTAGACCGCGTCGGAATATGGGGTACTGGAATGTGTATATGATCGGATTCACGCAACTGTTTGCGAACGCGATGTAAACCGTGAAGTGATAGAACGAGCTCTGGAAGTCGATGCGATGCCCGAAGTTGAACAGAAGAAAGAGCACCTGGTTGAAGACCCAGCAGATGACGAAACAAACAGTGACGGTGACCATCGTCTTGAATATGCTCCTGCTGGCGCGTTCTTTGATGCTCGTAGCGCGATGTCCGGCGTCGACTTCGTGGCCATCTGTGGCGGTGGTGGAGGTACCCGCAGTGGGGGCCGCCGGTGTGGGGCCGATCGGGTGGACTTTGGTGCGTAGCCGGACAGTCATCAGAACGTAGGCGTAGATAAGTACGGCGAGTGGGATAAAGAACTGCACGAGTAGAGCAATGACGCCGAACACACGCGCCATCAGACGACTCGGCCAGAAGTGGAACTTGAAGCACATGCCGTCGCTGAGACCCGACGTCGGGACACGATGCATCATGTTGTAGACCGGCCCGATGCACCAGACAATGGCCACGGCCGCGTAGAACTTGCCCCACGTCAGCCACGTGTGGTGCCGTATCGGATGCACGATCGCCATGTACCGCTCCAGCGTCAGCAGGACCAGATTGTAGGTGGACGAGAGGAACAGCGACCAGTTGATGTATCCGCTGATCCAGAAGCGACAGTAGAGTTCGTCGACAAAGCCCGACAGTTTCCTGCTGCTGGTGTCGACGGTCAGGGTGGTGGCGATGATAAAGACGGAGCTGAGCAGGTCAATGGCGCTCTGGTTGACGATCAACATATCGGCGTAGTGTTTGCCGCGGGACTTCACCGACACAACGGCGACAACAACGAGGAGATTGCCGATGATGCCGATGCAGCCAAGCAAGATGTAGATGACCTTCTCCGTCGAGGATGCGATGCGTATATTCGTTTCCGTTCGAGGCAGAGTAATCGTGTCATTTAATAATGTGCTTGATATATTTAATGATTCATTCATCTTGATTCCGGTTTTTAAAAAGTGACTATATACGCAACATATCTACGACACAGCTGCCATGTTCGTAGCCATGTGAAACATTGATTAGAGAGAGTCACAAAATGTAAGCGTCACCCGTGGTAGCGATGACCGTCATTCACTGATTATAAGCTTACATGTAAGGTTTATTTACTCTCGCTGTGCCTTTCTGTCTGTCCATTTCTATCCGTCCAGAGTTGATCTGCATACTTGATTCTATAGAGAGTTCGTTGAAATCTTTCGCCGCCGAACCCAGCTCCTGATGTTGAAAGAAAACATACACTGTTGATGCCTGACCGTCAACAATTCATGTCAATTCACGCTGATGACATGAATTGCGGAAGTGCCTCGGTGGTTTTGCCTACTTTTGGACACGAACAATACTCACTTATGCAAAGGGTCACCAATATCAATAACTGTGTAAATCATATATATATATATGAACTAAGGTGACATTTCGCTGAAACGACAAGTCGCTACTATCTTTCATCTATTTCATCATATAAATTGTTACATGTTCGTCTATTCTTCTATTCGTGCGGTTATGTTTTTGCCTGTTTGAACCTGCTATGGAAACTTTAGACTGAACGTAGCATATCTTATTCAAAACAATTAGTCTTACTTGAGCCAGAAAGTCACTAAACATGTTATTAGTTTCCGACGAAAACGCCTCTGTTGTAGTATGTATGCGTACTGAGCTTGGAGAGTCACGTGCATGTATGTGTGCGCGCGTGCGTGTGTGCATGGATGTGTGCGTGCGAAATATGCAAGCATACCGTTCCTAGACAACTGTTCAGATGGCAATTGCATCTTATAAATGATTTACTGGCATACTATAATGGGATTGCATCATATGCGATGTAATCTCATTTAAACAACAGGGTACGGGGATAATTTCCTACTGCCACTTGTTGGTGTTTGTTGTGAACTTGTTGGTGTTAGTTGTGAACTTTATGTTGGTGCTTGTGAACTTGTTGGTGTTGGTTGTGAACTTGATGGTGGTGCTTGTGAACTTGTTGGTGTTGGTCATGAACCTGTTGGTGTTGGTTGTGAGTGTAAATCTGGTGTTATAATCAAACAAACTACGTTCATGCAAACGAACAGTGTAACTCATTTTAACTAAATCGTGTCATACACTGATATCCTGCTTACCTCCGGGATGTGTCGTTGTACTGAGACACCTTCAGTAGCTTTTCCGCGAGCTGTATAGCAAGACAGAGAGACGGCAAGCAGGTGTTTCAGACGCACGTCCGTAATGCATCAACACCATGCGACTCCGGCTTTAAAACGGGATCGATATACAACCGCGGGTGCTATCGAGACAAACTAAGAAGAAGGACCAGAACAGCCAATGGATGTCGTGGTGAGTCGGTAGCTGATTGGTGGGTACAGGTTACATGATGCGCGGTCCGTGGTTATTTGGATGAGTCCAGGTAACGTTGACGTTGGTAATCAGTGAGAGATCATTATATCAGAATACCACTGCCCGATTGTAGGGTAGTTACAAACACCAGGCAATTTATTTACCAGTGTGCAACTTCCTCTTGCATAACTTTGGCCTATCGCAAATTAATTTCGTTGATGTCCTTTAATGTGTTTTGTAGTATGGATAGTCTGTGGAATGTGCACAAGATGGCGTACTTTTGTTAGTTTCGTCTTAAGAATTGAATTATATCTTTAGATATAGTGTATAGTGTAAATAGCCATGTGCTACAGGCAGGGTTCCGCAACCGTTATTACTTATGCGCCATATATTGTCCAGCTATCTCTCTGCCAGCCAAAGCTTTTAAGTTAGGTACTCAGATGTAGTGTGTTTCATGCTCGCTTGAAGCGCGCTCGGACAATGAATAAATCACACTCTCTAAAAGGTCAACAAATACCTTAACATAATCAGTTAATGCGAAGGTTGATTTTTTCATAATTTTGGATAATCGATTTAGTTAACCTTGTTAGCACACATGACCAGGTCGACTGTTCAGATTGCGATAATAGGTATCCAATTTCTTTGGGCATAACTCCTCTAGTAAACAGCAATTTTTAGTGATATAAAATGCCAGACAACGGTTTTGGGTCAGGATGAATCAAATAAGACACATATATGCAAATTAACGCCCATGCTTTATGAAAGTTGCGTGAATATGTTTAAAAACAAAGTTGACACATCTCAGGAGGGCGGGTTACACATAAATTAAAAAAATTTGACTCACGATAAGCCAATGGCTTCTTTGTCCACTTGCCACCTGGGCGTTTGCCTTGGATGGCAATCTGGCTAAATCTTGTTAAAATAAATAAAACGGTTTGCATTGAACTATACATCTGCATGAACAATCGTTTATGGTGATGTAGATTGTAAAATACAACTGCTTGGACAAGATGTCAATTGTCATTAGATATTGATTTTCAATCACTGAAAGGAAATTTGCTACCACGAAAATCTGACATATTTTATCTGGTATATCTCCTTCTAATTAATATTCTTTCATTGGTTTTAAATGCTAGACCACGTTTTGGAGACATATTGAATATATTTAAAAGAAGTACAGTCTGATTGTATGATGACCTTGTTTGCATATTTTTAAGATGGCTCACGTTTTGTTAACAAAATAGAACATGTTCGATTATTGGTCAACCATAGAGAAACACAATAGAGACATACACACAAATATACGGGCGCATATTAAAACCAATTAGAACAGTACACTGTTTTGCATTTGACTAGAAACCTGTTTTGCGGAAACCGTAAGAAAATCCTTCAAGGGCTTGACCGAAAACCTGCATTTATGTGTGTTTCTCTGTATGATTCATCAGTGAGAATCCTGATTCACCCGAACATGAACTGCGGGAAATAATACAAACATTCTGCGTTGCCGGAAATGGGACAAGCACTTTCGTAGGCAACAACAAGGGTT
Organism: Lamellibrachia columna; assembly: GCA_963662155.1. Classification (NCBI taxonomy): domain Eukaryota; kingdom Metazoa; phylum Annelida; class Polychaeta; order Sabellida; family Siboglinidae; genus Lamellibrachia; species Lamellibrachia columna. The sequence continues at coordinate 54,276,667 of OY759262.1, forward strand.
TTATTTCGTTGCGAGAAACTGCTCTTTTAAGCCCAGTACAATTTTGAAATCAATTATATTCTACTGCAAAACAGTTCATATAACTTCAAAATTAATAATTGCGACAATTTCCGTCATGCTGAGCGGAAAACTGACTTGCAAGAAGTAGAACATGTAATCCATACCAGTCGGCGAATGGATAGCTGAAAGGCGGTTCCTATGCTGTTCAGCACACCAACACCTGCTTGGCGTCTCCGATACGCGTGTCGTCTTCGCCACTTGGAGCCTAATATATTATAATATATCTGATGAATTTACAATATGCAGAACGTTGCCGCTCTTTTCATGAAAGTAATTCCGCATTAGCGATTTTGTGAAAGCCAACCGAGTCGACACTTTCTATTTCATGTGTTTTAAGCTATCGAGTTTCTAGAGTAGACTATATAATGGTATGTAGTTATGTGACCGAGTATTCGAGTGTTTTTATTTGCGTTTATTCACGCAAACATTTGACAAAAACGAAATCAGCAAATCAAACTGTCCATACCCAATGTTTTTGTTTCATTTCCTCTGTTTCATTTCCTATTTTGGGGGAAGGTCTCCCTAGCCACCTAAAAACCGTCCGTGGCAAATTGGCACGCAGACCAGACTTTGCGGTACGCTGTGTTATAGTCTACAGAGTCGAGTCACGTTCGGATTTGGATCCGCAGAATTTTGGCCGGGCCCGGTCGAAAATAATGCTACTGTTTTCCGTATTTGCATATATGAGCTAGCATGTCCTAATGATTACCACATATATGTTTGATGTTTCGGCAAATGATTTATTAAACGACACAGCCAAAAGCAGGTGTTCCAAGTTCTGTTATTACAAACTTGATCTGTTGACGTGAAGCCTGTATCGCCGGAAGACTTATCGGATAGCACGCGATACACGACATAACTACGATGCCAAACGGCAATATGGTGAGGCATTACGACGATAGCAGTACGCCTACGGACTCCAGTATTATGTGAAAACTGATCTATCATGCGTAAACACAACTCTCAAGTTCGCGCGTGACACGCAATAGTTTCATGCAGCATCATCGAAATATTCACTGGTGAGTATTCTTAATAATAATATGTCAAGACGGCACGACCATATTTGCGAGAAGAGACACACTTTAGAATGATCTCAAAACACAGATGTTCGACACTACACGAAATCAATGTATTTAACTTCAGAACTGCATGATGCTTTTTAGCCGTTAACTTGTGAAACTGTCGTGTTTGACCATGCCATTACCTACCTTTCGTATTTAGCAGTCATTACACCAAACTGTCGTGTTTGACCATGCCATTACCTACTGTTCGTATTTTGCCGTCATTACACCAAACTGTCGTGTTTGACCATGCCATTACCTACCGTTCGTATTTTGCCGTCATTACACCAAACTGTATACATGCGCTCCAAGTCTGCACCAGTTTGAACAGTGGTCGGAAAATAAACGAATTGTTTATTCATCGACGCACGACTCTTAGCGAAACAGCTGATGAACGTTCCTGACCCGACAAAACCAATTTCGTGCTTTGAGATGGTCCATTACCACTACTTACACACTGATCCTATTCGAATCTTGGTTGGTGCATAAGGCCACTTAGTAACTTCTTCCTGGTTGATGCATAAGGTCACTTAGTAATTTCATCCTGGTTGGTGCATGAGGCCACTTAGTAGCTTCATCCTGGTTGGTGCATAAGGCCACTTAGTAGCTTCATCCTGGTCGGTGCATAAGGTCACTTAGTAACTTCATCCTGGTTGGTGCATAAGGCCACTTAGTAACTTCATCCTGGTTGGTGCATAAGGCCACTTAGTAACTTCATCCTGGTTGGTGCATAAGGCCACTTAGTAGGTTCATCCTGGTTGGTGCATAAGGCCACTTAGTAGCTTCATCCTGGTTGGTGCATAAGGCCACTTAGTAACTTCATCCTGGTTGGTGCATAAGGCCACTTAGTAACTTCATCCTGGTTGGTGCATAAGGCCACTTAGTAACTTCATCCTGGTCGGTACATAAGGTCACTTAGTAACTTCGTCCTGGTTGGTGCATAAGGCAACTTAGTAGCTTCATCCTGGTCGGTGCATAAGGCCACTTAGTAACTTCGTCCTGGTTGGTGCATAAGGCCACTTAGTAACTTCATCCTGGTTGGTTCATAAGGCCACTTAGTAATTTCACCTTGGTTGGTGCATAACCTGGTTAGTGCATAAGGCCATTTAGTAACTTCAACCTGGTTAGTGCATAATGCCACTTAGTAACGTCACCCTAGTTGGTGCATAAGGTCACTTGGTAACTTCACCCTAGTTGGTGCATAAGGCCACTTAGTAACTTCACCCTAGTTGGTGCATAAGGCCACTTAGTAACTTCACCCTAGTTGGTGCATTAGGTCACTTAGTAACGTCACCCTAGTTGGTGCATAAGGTCACTTGGTAACTTCACCCTAGTTGGTGCATAAGGTCACTTGGTAACTTCACCCTAGTTGGTGCATAAGGCCACTTAGTAACTTCACCCTAGTTGGTGCATTAGGTCACTTAGTAATTTCACCCTAGTTAGTGCATAAGGCCACTTAGTAACTTCACCCTAGTTTGTGCATTAGATCACTTAGTAAGTTCACCCTAGTTTGTGCATTAGGTCACTTAGTAACTTCACCCTAGTTGGTGCATAAGGCCACTTAGTAACTTCACCCTAGTTGGTGCATAAGGCCATTTAGTAACTTCACCCTAGTTGGTGCATAAGGCCACTTAGTAACTTCACCCTAGTTGGTGCATAAGGCCACTTAGTAACTTCACCCTAGTTGGTGCATGAGGTCACTTAGTAACTTCCGCCATTTCGTACGATATCTAGCTGCATTATCTGCCATCTTCCAAGAACTCCATCCCAGTTGGTTCCTCTTTACTTCCAGAATCCTCCAAGTTGATGTTAGCCTTCATATTTTCCTTTTCCCTTCAGAGGCCCAGGTCAGTGCAATGTTTGTGTTGTCCATTCTCATCTCTCCTGTGTGTGGCCGATCCATCTCCATCGTCTGATCTTGATGTCGTCTAGTGCTCTTCATTTGACACTTTCAATGGCCAGTGTCTGTTTAATTCCACTACGACTAATCGCATATCGCTGGTTGTGATAAGGCAGTATTCGCGGTATTACTATGTTCACCAACTCGATATCGTCATATAAGGATGCTCGAATATCTACAAAGTAACGCAGTTTCATTCTGTCCAACCATGGTCTTCACTGATCTGTCGTTTGTCGCTCTTTTACTCGTTTCGTTCGGATCGCTCACCCGTGCTACTAATGTGTACTTCCTAGAAGCTCCACGTCAATGCCAGTTCAAGCATAGCAGTCTATGACGTTTCATTATGTGGCTGAAAAAGACGAATAAATGCATGATGACTACATAACTTGTAATGTTGTCAGTAATCAACGCACTAGCATAATTACTTACGCAGCCTAGCTTGATATAGATGGAATTGTCGCATGATTAATGAAAACACAGGTCTGTGTTAGCATAATATAAAAGTTCTCACTGACACGTCCAATGTTGGTCAAAAAACGTTCACATACATGTTACCGATATGTGGTTAATATTGGATTTGGCCAAATTAGGTGAAACGTTTAAGTTGGTAGATTTTGGTAAAGATACACCGTTTGCAGCGCAGAGAAAATCCTTAATATATAGATTCAAAATAGTGTAACCTGTTGATACTGAACTTTATGTGCCACAGCGTTTTTTAAACAGAGAGAACAAAAATAGTATGATCAACACAATTGTACACACTGTAAAAGGTCTGCACATGACACATACCCGGGGACATGACACATACCCCTTGGGTCAGACTCGGGGACATGACACATACCCCCTGGGTCAGACTCGGGGACATGACACATACCCCTTGGGTCAGACTCGGGGACATGACACATACCCCTTGGGTCAGACTCGGGACATGACACATACACCCTGGGTCAGACTCGGGGAAATGACACATACCCCTTGGGTCAGACTCGGGGACATGACATATACCCCTTGGGTCAGACTCCGGGACATGACACATACCCCTTGGGTCAGACTCGGGGACATGACACATACCCCCTGGGCCAGACTCGGGGACATGACACATACCCCTTAGGTCAGACTCGGGGACATGACACATACCCCCTGGGCCAGACTCGGGGACATGATTTGTGTCGGTCAAAGCACTGGATTGAACATTTGTCTTGCCAACATAGTTTCGCATATGACAGTTGTGAATCTCAATAATGGCTCGAATTCTATATATTTAACAAGATTTAATAAGATTTGCCATCCAAGCCAAAGGCCCAGATGGCAAGTGGACAAGGAAGCCATTGGCTTATCGAGAGTCCAACAATGTTCATCTACTTATAACCCGCCCTCCTAAGATATGTGTCAACCTTGTTTTTAAACATATTCACGCTGCTAGCAGTTACACAATCTGTAGACAATTTGTTCCATTCATTTATTGTCCTCTGTGAGAACGAGTGCTTCCTGATGTCCAATCTACATTGATCCTTTACAACTGTCCTCTAGTTCTGCTATCCTTCTTGAGTGAGAAAAACATATTTCTATCAATATTTTCATACCCATTCAACATCTTAAAAACTTCAATCTGATCTCCTCTTAACTTCCTTGTCTCTAGAGTTGTTAAACCACATTCTTTCAGGCGTTCTTCATAACTAAGGTCTCTCAGTTCTCGAATCATTTTAGTTGCTCTCCTTTGTATGCGTTCAAGCGTATCTATATCCTTCTTACGATATGGTCTCCATGCTTGTGTACAGTATTCTAAATGAGGTCTAACTATTGCTTTATAAAGAGGTATAATTAACTTTTTTCTCTTGTATGTTATGTTTCTTCTAATCAATTCAAGAATTTGATTACCCTTTGAAGCTGCAATACCACACTGCTCTGAAACTTTCATATCAGCGCTTATTGTAACTCCTAAGTCCTTTTCTTTTACAGTAGTACCCAGAACAGTATTTTGTGTCATCTGCAAATTTCAGTACGTTACTTGTTATACTGTCGTCCAAGTCATTGATATATATTAAGAATAATATAGGTCCTAATACTGATCCTTGAGGTACCCCACTCAAAACCGATTTCCAATTTGAAACTTCTCCATCTACTACAACTCGTTGTCTTCTGTCAATCAGCCATTGCTCTATCCAGTCAGTTATGCTATCCCCGATACCATGAGCTTTTAATTTAAGTAGTAATCTTTGATGTGGAACCTTTCTGAAAATCTAAGTAGATAATATCTACTGGCGATCCCACGTCTATCCACTTAGTGATTTCTTCCAAAAAACATAACATATTTGTTAAGCATGACCTCGCTTTAAGGAATCCATGTTGAGATGAATTTAATAATTTATGCTTAACGAGGAAGTCCACCATATGGTCTTTAATTACCCTTTCTAATAATTTACAAATCACTGACGTTAAACTCACTGGTCTGTAATTCTCTGACTTATTTCTCGAACCCTTTTTAAATAATGGTATGATGTTTGCCTCTTTCCATTCAAACGGAACAACTCCCTCTTTTAATGACAAGTTGAATACTCTTGCAAGTGGTATACTGATTTGTTCTACTGTTTCCATTAGTAATTTTGGAGGAATCCCATCCACTCCAGGTGATTTATTATCCTTCATTGCCTTTATTTTCTTAGCTATCATTTCTGGAGTTACAACTAACGGTCCTAAATAGTCAGATTTAGCCTCCTGAAATTTAGCATCAGCAACTGGTAATGAACTCATATCTTCTTTGGTAAACACTGAACTGAAGTAACCATTTAGGTCTTCCGCCATTAAAAACCCCTGTGATATTATATTTCCAGCACTGTCTTTTAGAGGTCCAACCTTGTCTTGTACGTTTTGTTTATTCCTGACATATGCATAAAAACTCTTGCTGTCATTTTTTATGTTACATGCTAGTTTTTGCTCATAGCTTCTTTTAGATTGTCTGATTTCTGTTGTAGCTGCATTAAGTGCCTCTTTGTAATTTGCATAGTCTTCTTCCTTTCTGGTGCGCCTATAAACCCTCCACATAGTTTGTTTTAACACTATTTTTCTAATAGCCTCTTTTGACAAGTGTTTCTTTCTACACAGTTTTCCTTGTTTTTGGAAGGGAACAAATTTATCGATTATACTCTCAATTTCATATTTTAGAATATTCCAACATTCAATTGCGGTCTTATTCATCAGCATGTTATTCCAATCTAGCTTTGCTAAGTATTTTCTCATATCTTTGTAGTTACCTTTGTGGAAGTTTCTCTTGTACGTTTTCTTATTTTTACTTTCTGATTTTACATTGATGTCAAAATGTATTTGATTATGGTCACTGTTACCCAATGGTTCAAATATTTTTACATTATCCACTAATTCTTTTTGTGATGACAAAACTATATCTAATACATTTTCTCCCCTGGTCGGTTCTAGCATGTGCTGAGTAAGAAAGCTATCCTGGATTAAAAATAGAAATTGTTGGTCCTCACTCCCTGTGCTCTCTAGAGAATTCCATTGTATGTGTCCATGGTTAAAATCTCCCATTATGATACATTCCCCTTTACTAACTTCCTTTATAGCGTTTTTTATTTTTGTGTTGTCCTCTTCGTTTATGTTTGGACTTCGGTAAACTAATCCAATAGTTAATTTTGAATTTCCTGAAACAATTTTGCACCAAACAGCTTCATCGCAATCGGCTTCCCTTTCTAGTTTTATTTCATAAGCCTGAATAGATTCTTTAACATATAAAATAAATCCCCCTCCCCTACTTCCTATTCGATCTTTCCTAAACATTACGTATCCTGTCAGTCCTAATTCAGCATCTGTTATGTCTATGTTGGCCCATGATTCAGTTATACCAATTATGTGAGGGTCAATATCTTCTACCATAATTTTTAATTCGTTTTTCTTATTTACTATGCTCCTTGCATTTAAACATACGCATCTATAACCTGTTTCAGAGATGTTTTTCGGACGATTTGATATTGGTTTGTCTGTACTAGTGGCCTATTGTTCTGCTTGAGACACCTCTAGGTAACCCCCCTGCACTTCTTGTTTAAACAATGTTTACTACTCAAAATATTTGTCATTGTACCCATACCACTATCTACTGCTGCTGAAAGTTCGTCCGCGAATACTGCTGCCACCTTTCCACTTAGATGAAGCCCATCCTTCATGTACATATCAGCCCTCCCAACAAAACTTCCCCATAAAACCACAAATCCAACTTCCTCTTCCATACATAGCTTCTGGACTAACATGGTAATTGCCATCCCCCGACAATTTCGATATTTGTGACCCCTCCTGCCCATTACTGGTAAAATCCCTGACAGTATTACCTGCTCAACCCGCGTCTGTTTTAGTGTTCTGACCAACTGCCTATATTTCCTAACTATGGCAGTTGTACCCTCCCTCTCTACGTTATTTGTCCCTACGTGTACTAAAACAGATCCACCCTTACCCGAACCTACGATGTTTTCTACCCTCTCTGTTATCGCCTCTATTTTGGCTCCAGGCAAGCAGACCACCACATCATCTCCCTTGTTTAAGACTCTGTCAGTCTTCCTAACTATCGAATCCCCCAAACACCCTCGCTCTCTTCCTCACCCCCTCTATCACTGCTGCAGAATAGCTCTTCCGTTCGATCCCTTCCATCACAGACTGTCCTGACCCCTTCCCTCCTGTCTCCTTCACTCCTGTCTTCCCCACTTCCCTCTCCTTCGCTCTTGTCTCCCCCACTCCCCTCTCCTTCACTCTGGTTGTTTTCCCTCCCGTCTCCCCCACTCCCTTCTCCTTCCCTCCTGTCTCCCCTACTCCCCTCTCCTTCACTCCGGTTGTCTTCCCTCCCGTTCCTTTCGTTCCCCTCTCCTTACGTCCTGTCTCCCTACGACCTGTCACCTTCCCTACCAGGCTGAGATGAGCTCTCCCTAGCATCTCTCGTGTCTTTCCCCACTTTATCATCTACTGTTCCCCCATAGGAACTACTGGCACAACCCCCCTGTTCCCTTCCCACCATTGCCACAACGACCAGCCTCAGCTCTTCCAACTCCACCTCTAGTTCCTTCATCTTCGTACATCCCCTACACTCAAAACTAAAACTATCTGCCTGGACCTCAGCCCAGGACTTCTCGCACCCAGACTTGACGAAGTCCACCCAGTTACTGCAACTGCCACAAATTAAGTGCCTTGTGGCCTTTAACTGCCGTTTGCACGGCGCCATCATACAATTTAGTTTTAATTAGTTTGCTACGTTAGCCTTGAATAAGGCTGTTTTTGTGATCAAAAGAACACTTTAGGCTAATATACTTGCTAACTATGTATGAGAGAGAGAGAGAGGGGGGGGAGGGACAGAGAGGGAGAGAGAGGGAAAGAGAGCGGTAGGGAGGGAGGGAGGGAGGGAGGGAGGGAGGGAGGGAGGGAGGGAGGGAGGGAGGGGGAGGGGGGAGAGGGGGAGAGGGGGAGGGTGGGAGGGAGGGAGGGGGAGGGGGGAGAGGGGGAGAGGGGGAGGGTGGGAGGGAGGGAGGGGGAGGGGGAGAGGGGGAGGGAGGGAGGAAGGGAGAGAGAGAGAGCCAGAGACGGAGACAGAGAGAGACAGAGGGAGAGAGGGAGAGAGAGAGAGAGAGAGAGAGAGAGAGAAAAGAGAGAGAGAGAGAGGGGTGGGAGAGAGAGTGACACAGAGAGACGGGGGAGAGAGAGAGGTGGGGGAGAGAGAGAGAGTGACAAAGATACAGAGGGGAGGGAGAGAGAGAGAGAGACAGACAGACAGACAGACAGACAGAGAAAAACAGGGAGACAGAGAGAGGGGGAAGAGAGACAGAGGGGGAGAGAGGGGGAGAGAGAGGGGATAAAGAGTGGGAGAGAGAGAGAAGAGAGGAGAGGGAGATAGAGGGAAAGAGAGAGGGGAGAGAGAGAGGGGGGATAGAGAGAGAGAGGGGGGATAGGGGGGGAGAGAGAGGGAGTAGTTCGACATTGGAAAGAACCAATTATTACATTGTTTTTATAATCAAATAAGACAATCACATATAATGGGTGAATGTTTTAACTTGGCAGCAATTGGTGAAAATTGGCCCTCAAAATTAAACTTCCACCAGCTTTTTTTCTGTTATTCCTGTCATGTGTAGATGTTTGGACGTCCAAAATGTCAAACATTTAAAAAATCGGATCATTTTGAAGAAAGTTACAGGTTGATAAAAGTTTAGATAAAAAACGATCAGAACGTCCGTGACTATCTATGATAACCAAAACATTATATATTAATTTTTTATTGTTTTCTGGTATATTTTCAGTGGAACATATCGATACACTAAAATTAGTAGGCCCTGCTATTTTTTTCTTGCTACGTTTTCTCCGGTTTAATGTGATCAAAATATGGTATTGTATCCAGAAGATTTCGGCACGCAACGTTTCATTTAACATTATACATACATAGCAGCAGTCTAAAAAAAATCCCAATTGCCCTACATGTTTTCGTTTCACATCTGCGATTTTATGTTTGCGGAACCAAATATTAGTTATGTGGGAAAAATTTTCGCCACGGATGTTCGGTTTTTCAAAATTTCTCTTCAAAATTTCATAAATTTTATTTGGGGTTCATTAAACTAAATATCATAATAACTAGATTTTGGTTAATATATAGGCTTTGATCGATATTTTTAGTATCTGGACACGTACATATTGTAAAAACATGCAAAATACAAAACACAATAAAGGCAATATTAATCCAATATACACCGGTGTACATTTAGCAGGCAGATACTTCTCCGTTACGGACGTTCCGTGTTATGTCCAGACCCTTGCCTCTGACGGCACGTAGGTACGTCACCCGCAAGGCGCCGTCTGTTTCCTGGCGAACCACCTCACTGACGAAGTACATACCATCGAAGTCGGCAACCAAGTAAGTTCCAACTTAGAACTTAGAGTTGACGCCTGCGGTTTCCACGTCCTCTTGTGGTGCTGGTTCCTGCTGGTTAGGCGGAGTATCCGATACTGCGTCAAACTGAACGAACATCACATAAGCCTTTCAGCCTTGGCAACCAGTGGCCCTCCTGGAAACAGCACGTGCCGTTGCATGAGGTCTTCCTTATCGCAAGAACACCGGGCACACCGCCGCATGGTAATCCATCGTACCGGACATTCGTTCTCAGTTCCTCAAGGTGCACCCGACTGGCTTCAATCCTGGCACGTGAAACTTCAAAGTACGTCATCTTCCCGGAAGAGTTCCCGTAGGCGACGTAATCAGCGGCAGTCAAGATGGTGTTTCCGCGCCGAACATATTCATCGGCCATTCTCTTGGAAGCGCCGCCATCACCACCGCACGGCCCTTCCCATGACCCGCCTCAAAATAAAGCCCGGAGGCTTCCGTACCAAAGAGTTCCAGGTGCTGTGCCAGTACAGAGAACATGTGGATGTTTCTGTACTGCGAGCTGGAGGAGTCAGTCACGTTATGTACAAACTTCGCCTCCTCGCTGAGGTCTTCACGGATCCTGGGGATAATTTCCTTTAGGGACTGGAGCATTGTCGGAGCAGAGTGACGCCGTTCGTCGGTGACCAGTACGTAGGACTAGTGCAGCAGAGTGTTGCTGCTGCGGTAGTGAACGACGGCCGGGTGGGTGGTGATTTGCTCCTTCGCGACGAACGCCGACTGGATTTCACCACTGGTGCAGGACGTCCGGTTTTCACTGAAGTCCATCTGCACGGTCACGTGTCTGGGGGGAGTGTCCTTCAAGGTGTGAATAGTTCTGTACTGGGCAATGACACGCTGGACGTGAGCCTTGAACGTCGTCATGAGTCCGAGGAACTTAGTGATGAACTCGACCTTCTCAGCGGTGTACTTGAGCCGCTTCACTCGGGCCTCTTTCACCTCGCCATATTGCACTGGGATTTCCAGTACTTAACCTCCGGTGCGGTCAGCTTCTCCTCCAAAGTCGCGGGGGCCTGTTCCATGCTGGTCTCTTTCACGAACTCGCCAGGACTGATGTTGAAACGCAAACGAGACACAACCTGTATTATCCGGGCGCTTCAGGAAGCGCAGATCCAGCTCTTCCTTTGACAGATAGTCAGCAAGGCGAAGTTGCAGTCGCATCCGACGGTATCTCTTTCCCAAATCCCTCCATACCCCGAGTTCCTTTGCCCGGTCGACTAGCTGGCGTTGTGGCTGGTGATGACAGTGTCGCTGCCAAGCAGACACTTCGCCACCGTCTACTTTCTCTTCGGTGTTAAGCTTCGGAGCCCAGTCAACACGGCCATGCTCTTTCGCAGGTGTCTGAATGGTGGGAGCGTTCCTGGGTGAGATGCCGTCGGAGCGCAGCAGGTCCTTGGCAGTGCTCGGGAGCCTGCAGGCCGATGTCACGCCGGTCGCAGTTAACAGCACCGGTGTATGCTGAGGAGAAGGCCACGGCACCTGCGCTGTGCTGCATGACGGCTGGGGAGTACTCATCCCGACAGGGACACTGACAGGTTCATTGCAAGTATCATTATCAGACTCCAACTTCGAACTGTCGTGCTCGGGTCCGTAGGCACTCCATTCTGGGGTCTTGCACTTGAACGCCAACTTCTCAAGCCGCCACACACTCAACTGCAGCTGGCGTAGCTCCCGCTTCGCTTGCCGCAGTTTTTCTCCTTTGTTCTCGTGGACTTCGCATGGAAAGCCACGTCCACTATACGGTGGTCTGGCGTAGTACCCTCAGACAGCTCCACGGTGGTGTCTGTGTCCGATGAGGTGTCGAGTCTTCTGGACCGTTTCCTCTGTGTTGGAATTGCAGGTGGAGCTGAAGGTGTAGATGGAGTCGGCGCTGCCGCCACTGCTCGCGCTCCCCCCCCCCCCCCCGACCAGCCAACTGCTTGAGGGTAATCGCAGACAGACCATCCTTCCGTCTCAGCATGTTCACCTTCTTCAGCTTCTTTTTATCGCGTGCCCGATGACTCCGCAATTTCTGGAGGCTGCACTCATACGCACTCGTTGCCGCGGTGTTTGTCCTCTTGTTCTCTTCGCGCGTTGCCCTCTTCGCTACAGCCAGACGCTCTTTCGCCTCCGGTTTGCTTTCATGCCTGTCTCGGTACAGGCGTTGACGCTCGGCGTGCGAAAGAGGCATCTCACAAGGTTTGACAAAACAGACGGAAAATAATTATAAGTAAGCAAAATAATTCACGTATATATAAACGTATATATATATTATATATAAACGTATATATATATATATATATATATATATATATATATATATATATATATATATATATATATATATATATATATATATATATATATATATATATATATATATATATATATATATATATATATATATATATATAAGTGCGTGTATGCGTGCGTGAGTGCGCGCGTGCGTGTGTGCGCGCGCGCGTGTGTGTGTGTGTGTGTGTGTGTGTGTGTGTGTGTGTGTGTGTGTGTGTGTGTGTGTGTGTGTGTGTGTGTGTGTGTGTGTGTGTGTGTGCGTGGGTGCGTGTGTGCGTGTGTGTGTCATTATGTCAGAATGTCCGTGACGAAACGGAACGTCCGTAGCTTTAAAAAGAACAATGTATAACAAAATCCCCTATTATCGCTTATCCAGAGTGTCGTGGCGTCTTTACAAATCTTCTATAATTTATAGTTATTAACCATGTTTTAATTGTTCCTATTGTGCAATATAGTAGTGTCGTTTATTAAACCAACCGCAGCTATACACATGTATTGTACCAGACAAAGCAAACTGTTTTATGTTAAAAAACAAACACCACGCCACCACAAACATGCGATTTAATGGTGTTGTGTTTGGCGAGATGGAAAGTCAATAGTCACGGACGTTCTGAAAAAATCCTAAATATTGTTCCACCTAAAAAACATAGCAAAGCCTGAAAGAACATTTTAAATTTTACATATGCATAAATTATAGCATGGCACACATAAAGAATAATGGGCTCAAAGCAATCGATCCAAGTCTTCTATTTATTATGACACTGACAATTATTGAAATACCAAAAAGGACAGTGCTTTTTAATAATTCTCAATGTTTAGAAATTCAAATAAAATAGAAATAGTCAGATAATTATGAATTATTACACATGTCCACAAAGCTGAAAACGTCATTGACACACTGAAAATTTTAAGTCGTGAGCCAAAGAGTGCATGTTCAGCCGTTTTTCCGAATTGCTGCCAATTTAAAATAATCATTCACTTAGTGTATAAAAATGTTTAGTCACTTCATGAACACTGGGTGATGATATAGATTTACATGTAGTGTATTATGAGGCAGTGTTTTTTATTTAGTTTTAGGGCCTTTGTGTATTCACTGTACATAACCAAACAAGTGACATAAAATAAATGATTCATATCTAAAATATTTGTTTTGTTGTTGCAGTGGCTCTTAAAAAATGTCTTTGTAATTCGATATTATGTATATGTTTTTATTATTTATTATAACGTTATTTCATGATTTTTACTCTTTATATGTGTATATTGCAATTTAAAAATCAAAATAATGGAAAAACTGACATTTCCCTAGTTATTATATATAGCACTTATGATTAAATTTCATCTTAGTTATATAAGATGAGATTGTTGATGGCTATATGACATGGTTGTTTGAAATAAGATGATTGATACAATATGCACATTTGTGTAGTGGTGTAATCGTTGCATGTCTGTTAATCATTGACTGGCCATTAGTTCCTATATTAATGTGTTATTGTAAAAAAAATATTTAAATAGTAATTTAAATAGCTGAAACCTATACATCTATTTTAAATACGAATACTGTTTTTGTAGTGAATATTGTAAAACACTGGGCAAACACACGGACACACATGCTGTACAACCCTTAAATCTCACTACCATGTCATGTGATTTATGATGTCTCGAGCAACCATATCGCACAGTGTAAACACGCGGACGGTATCGCACGTGATGTGCATTGCATGCGACACCACACGGCCTTGACCTTTTTAATGACGTCAAAATTGCCTCGTTGCAGCAATGACATCGTCTCGTGTAAACCCGGCTTTACCCAAGTAGAATAGGTCACTCACCCCATAGTCAAGACGCAACGTCAACGGAATATTTGGACGTCCAACAGCCACTGTTTTTTTCAACGAAAATTAACGCGTAAATATTTCTCCTGACTGATTTCAAAAGTAATGTGCGCGTGATCACATGCAAACCGTCAAAGGTATGCGCTAACGTTGCAGGGTTTTCCTAACATTTAGTCAACCTTTTTGACAATTCCACGCTTTACGCGCACGCGTTGTTTGTCCAAGACACGTTAACGCATGCGTATATATATATATATATATATATATATATATATATATATATATATATATATATATATATATATATATATATATATATGGATGTGTATGTGTATGTATATGTATATGTATATATATATATATGTGTATGTGTATGTGTATGTGTATGTATATGTATGTATGTGTATGTGTATGTGTATGTATATGTATATATATATATATATATATATATATATATATATATATATATATATATATATATATATATATATATATATATATATATATATATATATATATATATTATTGGGTGTATTTAATTATATACAACTATAACATTACTGTCCATTGAATGTGGACATGCTGGTAACTGTAAAGATGTTATCGCTTAAGTGATTTATAACAAGTGACTTATAACGCTACTCAACGAGATTCCGCGCAAGAATCCATCTCAAAGCGGCAAACACCCACCAAAAGTGAGTATCAATCTTATATTTGTTATATTATATATTATATTATATCGGGGCGAGAGCAGCTTTCTCTTGGTGCTAGTTTTGTCGACACAACTAACAAAGAACCTGCAATCCGTGATGAGTACCTTGGGTTTACCTCACTAGCACAGGTGGGTTATACAAAATTGAATGCTTAAATCATCCGGGAACTTCACGCTGCTTAATGTATAAGCATGTGGTTCTGTTACCCGAATCTTTACGTTCCATTGTAATCCACCAGGTAGCGTGGTGATATAACGGGAAGTGTCTAACATTTTTGGGGTCGCTGAGACTGAAGAGTTCGGCTTCGTCTGGCAATTGTTTTGGGTTGCGGCCACTGAGACTGAGGAGTTGCGCATCGTCAGATACAATTGTGGGGGGTCCAGGACCCCCATAAGGCACATAAGAAAGAAAAACGTAAGCTTGGGGGTCCCGCATGTTATCGTTGTACCGATGCAATTACCCTTCCGCTGTTTCACCTGTTGCTGCGTGTGAGGCTACTCTCTGTTTCGTCTGTGCCAGAACTCCACGGATTTCGCAGAACTCGGTCGATCTCGCAGCAAGAAATCGACGGTTTCCGCAGGACTAGACATCATTCTGTTGGTAGTTTAGCTGATTCATTCAACTCACTATATAGTCATTCAGTTAATCAGTTAAAAACATCTTAAATCATTCCACTCATATCATTGATGAGTGTGTGTTCTGAGGTTAAAGGCGCCACCTGTTTGGTTTCTGCAGTAATGCCACCAATGATTGTCTAGTTGATGCACATTGTACTTTGGCATTTCACTTATATGAATTACAGAGCACTGTGTATGCAAGCGCATTACTCCAGTAACAATGGCTTAGACCACAATTTAGTCATTTAGCAGACGTTCTTATCCAGAGCGACGTAGAACAAGTGCATTCAACCTAAGTTAGTAAAATAACTACAGGTCGCTATGGTAGCAAACAAGTCTCTTCACAAAAATAGGCGCTAATAGCCATTACAGGTGACTGAAAAGAATTTTTTTTTCGGGGGGGCGACCAATATTTTCAAGAGTCCGTGGTCATTTCGAACATTCAGACACCGTCCGCTTCGTCAGACAACGCCGCTGACAGAGAGACTGCAGAATTCCGCTTCGTTATACAGGTGTACCATTTTGGGTCGCTGAGACATTAAGACTGAAGAGTTCCGCTTCGTCAGACAAAATGTTTTGGGGCCGCTGTGGTTGAAGAGTTCCGCTTCGTCACACCTTTTGTGCCGTTGACAGTGAAAAGTTCTGCTTCGTCAGACACATTTGTGGGCGGCTGAGACTGAACAGACCATTTTGTCACACAATTTTAGGGGGGGTCAGCCGATGAGACTAAAGGGTTCCACGTGTTCAAACACATTTTGTGATGCCGTTGAGACTGAAAGGTTACGTCAGACAATTTTGGGGGCCCGCCTACACTAAAGAGTTCCGCTTCGTCAGTCATAATTGTTTTGGGGCTGCTGAGACTGTAGAATTCGGCTTCGCCAGACACATTTTTGGGACCATTTAGACTGACGATTTCTCTTCGTCAGTCACGCACATTGTTGATGGCCGCTGGTACTGACGGGTCTCGCTTTATCAGACAATTATGCTGAAGAGTTCTGCTTCGTCAGACAATGTTTTGGGGCCACAAAAACAGGAAATGTACAACAGCAGGAATACGACCCATTCCAATTATCGAGCAGGCCTATAAGCATCACACCCACTCCGTACATTATGTAGATGTTTACACGTTGACACAATTTGCCATCAGAGCATCGCCTCGTCCACTCGCACCTGCCAACCTTTTCACGTAAAAAAAGATGGATATTTTTAACGCACTGGCTATTTACCGAGCAGCTCTGGAAATAACAGCCCATAATTCGTTATTTCCCGAGCAAACCGGAAGCTGATTTAACCAATCAAAACGCAGGATGGAATGTTTCCTATTCCCCCAATTCAGAACTGGTGCATTCATTAGCTCGGCCGATTTTGTCCACGATGGAAGTGGGCAGGAAATTTGCGTGTTGAACTGATTTTTTTTTATTAATGAATTAAAAATGCCCTTTTTGGGCCTATTTTAATCTACATTGGACATGCGTTGTCATTTTTATTTTCAGAGCATGCTCTGAAAATAAGGCTGTGCAGCTATGACTTTATAGTTATAGTTATTTCTCCATGTTATTTCATCTAAAAAGCAAATATTTCCTTAAAAATCCCAATACAAATGTATCAGATATAACAGAGTTGCTGCTCTGAAAATAAGCCTCTGATTGGCTTTTATTTTCAGAGCTCTGAAAATAAGCCTCTGATCGGCCCTTGTTTTCAGAGCATGCTCTGAAAATAGCCTAAGCCTATTTTTAAATCGTCATGTTTACTGTTCCTCGCATGCCATGTTACAATTGTGGTCGGCAGGTGGCATCACATGTACCAAGCCACAAACGCACCACGAAAACGCTATTTGAGGGTAATGCGTATTCGATACCGTCTTTAGATCTATGCTATAGTGGCTGAAATATCCGAGTTATAAACACGCTCTTTAAACCTGGTGGTTGAAATACCTGCGGTATAAACATACCCTCTTTAGATCTTAGTGGCTTAAATGTTCAGGGTCTAACATAGTATAAATACCATCTTTAAAAATAGTGGCTCAAAAGTCCGAAGTTTAAATATCTTCTTTAGGCATAATGACTAAAACTTCCGAAGTCTAAAACCCCTCTTTAATTAAACATAATGAGCTGTAATGTACGGGATCTAAAACCCATATTTCATTGTTACGGGAGAGTGCGCATGTGCGGAGCGGGAAAAGATAAATTTTTTGACAGCTCCACTATTTCCATATATTTTTCTTTCCTTTTTGCACTGATCAATAATTTCATAATATGCAACTGTCAGTAAGCTGGTAGATACCTTTATGTTATTGATTTGTCGTCACTTTCGGATGGTAATAGATCTCCTGTTTGTGAAATATGAAGACGTATCGCCAAAAACCCTAATATCGCTCACAATAACGCTCATCCAGCTGACATTCCTGATTTGGACTCGTGTTTCAAATCTCAGATGAGGGCAGTATCCCTGATAGACCAATAGCATACTTCATGACCTGTACTTTGGGATACCCACCCTCTACTAAGTATGCTCAACCCCAAAAAGATGTAAAAATTAAATTAATTGATAAGGGTATGTACCCATTAGTTGTA
This sequence comes from Lamellibrachia columna, assembly GCA_963662155.1. Classification (NCBI taxonomy): domain Eukaryota; kingdom Metazoa; phylum Annelida; class Polychaeta; order Sabellida; family Siboglinidae; genus Lamellibrachia; species Lamellibrachia columna. The sequence goes on from OY759262.1 coordinate 54,294,616, forward strand.
AGACTTTTACTTCACATGTACACACACCAGAAATTACAAGTTAGATGGAATGACATAATATCAAACCAATTCAGTGTGAAGAATGGGGTTCGCCAAGGAGGTGTCATGTCTCCAGTTCTATTTGGAGTATACATGGATGGGCTGTTACCTTGGTATTGGCTGTTACATTGGGCAACATTTCTGTGGAGTTGCAGGATATGCAGATGACATTATATTACTGTGTCCTACTAGTTCTGGGTTGCGAAAAATGATTGAGGTATGTGAGAAATATGCCAAACTACATGATGTGTTGTTTAATGGGTCAAAAAGCAAATTATTGGTGTACAACAAGAAGGATGCTGATCCGCATTGTGAAATAAATGGTACAGATGTTTCTACATGTGAGAAAACTATACATCTCGGAAATGTACTTAGCACAACCGATATGTGTGAAATGGTGTTTGACGGTATCAAGACATTTAACTGTAATGTAACTAGATTTATGTCTGAGTTTGGTTCACTTCAAACGTTTGTCAAAAACAAATTGTTTCATCAGTATTGTTGTGCACTGTACGGATCCCAACAATGGCCACTGTGGCGTGACAGTGTTAACAAGATGTGCACACAGTGGCGTAATGCATTGCGTAAGGTATGGAAGCTACCATATACCATTCCCACAGAGATTTAGTACTATTAATTGCTGAATGTGTACCTTTAGATGTGGCTTTGGTCTTTAGGTTTATACAGTTTTACAGAACAGTAGCCTTGTCAGATAACATGGTTTTTAATTATATTGCAAATACAATGCAATTTGCTTATATGTCAACTATGGGCCAGAATGTAAGACACATGTCTAAATATAACATGACTCACCATGAACTGTTTATATGCCTATGAGTGCTATTAAGCATAAATGTAACGAAATGTGGAATATCAATGTTAATGCTACATACTATGACAATGCAAACATGATTTGTGAATTGGTTGAAATGAAAGATTGTAACAATGACGATGTCTTAAATAAGGAAGAATGTAATGCTGTGATTTCATATCTCAGCAGAATATAACTTGTTTTCTAGCTGCTGTTTCTAACTTACAATTGGTTTACTATGTACATGCTTGTGGATCTTGAGTCCGAATAAAGATGATAATAATAATAATAATTCTCATTGTGATCGCAACGTCGAGTGATATCGAGGCCAACCCAGGTCCATGCCAACCCAAGTTTCCATGTGGAACTTGTGGGAAGGCTGTCACATGGAAGCAAAAGGGAATTAGATGTGACAATTCAGAATGCCAACAATGGTATCACACCGACTGCCAGACTATGAGATCCACTATATATAAATGTATGAATTCTAGCAATTGCGTCTGAGAGTGCCTCCAATATGCCATGCCAAATTTTAGTACAACCCTCTTTGACTTGCATTCTATTTCATCGGACAACAGCTTTAGTAAACTTTCTGAGTCGTGTGATAACACGGACTGCAGCGGGTGCTCATCACCGGGGCCACCGTTAGCCTCGTCTTCCCCCACAAAATCATGTCACACTGCGACAAAATGTAAACGGTAACCTCTTCGACTGTTGATTGTTAACTGCCAGTCAATAGTGAACAAAAAAGAGGAACTTAATCACCTCCTATACAGCACGAAGACAGATATTATTGTTGGCACAGAGTCCTGGCTCCCTCCGGACATCAAGAATCATGAAGTTTTCCCTCCAGATTACACAGTTTATCGTAGAGACAGGGAGATAGGACTAGGGGGTGGAGTATTCATAGCAGTAAAAGCAGATGTTGTTAGTTTGAGAGAGAAAGACCTAGAGACAAAATGCAAGATCCCCTGGATCAAACTGAATATCGCATCCAACAAGAACTTGTACATTGGCGCATATTATAGGCCTAATGCTACAGTTGACCAAAGCCTCAACTCACTTGCACAGTTATTAGCTAAACTGCCTCGTGACAGCAGCCATGTATGGCTAGCTGGGGATATGAACCTGCCAGGACTTGACCCAGGTCATTGGCCGTCCCACCAGGGGAGACAACACCTTAGATCTTCTTGTAATCAATAACCCAACGTTTGTCAACAGGACAGAGATCTTACCAGGAATATCCGACCACAATATTGTTTTCATTGAAATTTATATAAGCCCCAATAAATACACCCGGCGCAAACTCCCCATCTAGAGGAAAGCCAACTGGGAGGGTATAGAAAGGGAACTCAACAGGACTCGAGAATATATTGACACCAACCGAGAGACCATGACCGCTAATGAACTTTGGAACAAACTTAAAGAAGCCCTGAATGAAGCATTAGAGTCATATATTCCTAACAGGAATGCATCAAACCGGGATAGACCCCCGTGGATAAATAAATTGAAGAAACTAATAAAAGCCAGGGATCGACTTTTTAAGAAAACAAAGAAGGGATCAAAGAAATCCAAACTTCGGACAACTAAATTACAGACCTTGAAAAGTACTATTAGGAAAGAAACCAGAACAGCCTATTGGACATATGTTGAATCAGTAATCACACCAAACCAGGATGATCACAACAGAAATGGCAACAAGAAATTGTGGCCTTTCATCAAACACAGACGAACAGATTCACTAGGCATAGCACCTCTTAAAGAAAATGGAATCTTGAAGGACATCCCCCTGGACAAAGCCAGGATCCTAAACGTTCAGTTCAGCTCTGTGTTCACCAAAGAGAGCCCCTTAAATACACCCCCACGGGAAGCTGACCCAATACGACAGCATCCGCCGATTTCCAAATTGAATATCACCACAGAAGGCATTCAAAATCTCCTGGAAAATCTCAACCCTAACAAAGCTATGGGATCAGACAGGCTTCACCCCATAGTCCTCAAAGAAACAGCCAGAGCAGTTGCCCCTATTCTACAGAAAATATTTTCTAAATCTCTTGAAAATGGTGAGGTACCAGACGACTGGAAACAAGCAAATATAGCACCAATCTCCAAGAAAGGAGAACGATATTGCCCATCAAATTACCGCCCAGTATCACTCACGTGTGTGTGCAGCAAACTAATGGAACACATAATCTCAAAACATCTACTAAACCACCTAGAAGCCAACAACATCCTCTTTGACAAGCAACATGGATTTCGAAAAAAATCGGTCAACCGATACACAGTTGCTAGACTTCACACAACATACCAAAGAAGATATTAGTTCATTACCAGTTGTTGATGCTAAATTTCAAGAGGCTAAATCTGACTATTTAGGACCGTTAGTTGTAACTCCAGAAATGGTAGCTAAGAAAATAAAGGCAATGAAGGATAATAAATCACCGGGAGTGGATGGGATTCCTCCAGAATTACTAATGGAAACAGTACAACAAATCAGTATTCCACTTGCAAGAGTATTCAACTTGTCATTAAAAGAGGGAGTTGTTCCGTTTGAATGGAAAGAAGCAAACATCATACCATTATTTAAAAAGGGTTCGATAAATAAGTCAGAGAATTACAGACCAGTGAGTTTAACGTCAGTGATCTGTAAATTATTAGAAAGGTTAATTAAATACCATAATGGTGGACTTCCTCGTTAAGCATAAATTATTAAATTCATCTCAACATGGATTCCTTAAAGCGAGGTCATGCTTAACAAATATGTTATGTTTTTTGGAAATAATCACTAAGTGGATAGACGTGGGATCGCCAGCAGATATTATCTACTTAGATTTTCAGAAAGCTTTTAACAAAGTGCCACATCAAAGATTACTACTTATATTAAAAGCCCATGGTATCGGGGATAGCATAACTGACTGGATAGAACAATGGTTGACTGACAGAAGACAACGAGTTGTAGTAGATGGAGAAGTTTCAAATTGGAAATCGGTTTTGAGTGGGGTACCTCAAGGATCAGTATTAGGACCTATATTATTCTTAATATATATCAATGACTTGGACGACAGTATAACAAGTAACGTACTGAAATTTGCGGATGACACAAAACTGTTTAGAAAGGTTAATACTGATGGTGATAAACAACATTTACAAAACTATCTAGACAGATTAGTGAAATGGTCTGAGAAATGGCAGATGTTGTTCAATTTTGGGAAATGTAAATGCCTACATACAGGACATGGGAACTTGGATGTACACTATAAAATGGGAGATACTGTTCTGGGTACTACTGTAAAAGAAAAGGACTTAGGAGTTACAATAAGCGCTGATACGAAAGTTTCAGAGCAGTGTGGTATTGCAGCTTCAAAGGGTAATAAAAATTTTGGATTGATTAGAAGAAACATAACATACAAGGGAAAACAAGTTATTTATTCCTCTTTATAAAGCAATAGTTAGACCTCATTTAAAATACTGTATACAAGCATGGAGACCATATCGTAAGAAGGATATAGATACGCTTGAACGCATACAAAGGAGAGCAACTAAAATGATTCGAGAACTGAGAGACCTTAGTTATGAAGAACGCCTGAAAGAATGTGGTTTAACAACTCTAGAGACAAGGAGGTTAAGATTGAAGTGTTTAAGATATTGAATGGGTATGAAAATATTGATAGAAATATGTTTTTCTCACTCAAGAAGGATAGCAGAACTAGAGGACATGAGGTAAAATTAGTAAAGGATCAATGTAGATTGGACATCAGGAAGCACTCGTTCTCACAGAGGACAATAAATGAATGGAACAAATTGTCTACAGATTGTGTAACTGCTAGCAGCGTGAATATGTTTAAAAACAAGGTTGACACATATCTCAGGAGGGCGGGTTATAAGTAGATGAACATTGTTGGACTCTCGATAAGCCAATGGCTTCCTTGTCCACTTGCCATCTGGGCCTTTGGCTTGGATGGCAAATCTTGTTAAACCTTGTTAAACATATTCTGGCCAATCTAAGCGGCGGAAAGCAAACTGATGTAATCTTTATGGATTTCGCCAAAGTGTTTGACAAAGTACCACACCATAGACTAATCCAGAAACTTGAGAGATATGGTATCATTGGCCCTGTAAACACTTGGGTTGAGAAATTTTTGAACGATAGAAAGCAACGCATGTGAAGGTATTTATTCGGACTGGGCTCCTGTTATCAGTGGAGTCCCACAAGATTCAGTCATTGCCTCCATCCTCTTTCTTATCTATATAAACGACCTACCTAATAACCTCAAATCTATCCGACTCTTTGCTGATGACACTATTATCTACATGACAATATCCAATGGTACTGACGCGACAGCCCTTCGACAAAATCTAGACAAATTGGCCAAGTGGAAAGAAACATGGCAAATGGAGTTCCATCCCCAGAAATGTAGTATACTCCACATAACCAGGTCCCGTAACCCGAAATACAAACAATACCCTCTTCATGTTTGTAACAACTACAACCGTGAAGCAAGAATTAAAATTTTACTTTAAATACATCCATAGACACTTACCTGTCTATTTATTAAACTGGCAGATTACTCCAAATGTTAATATACACTTTCATGACACTCGGAAGTCTAAACATATACATACTGCTAGAACTAAACATGAATTTGCAAAAAAAATTCTTAAGTATAATTTGCCATTCATTATAAACAACACTTCTGATATAGTGAAAGAAAAGATATATACTCATAGCCTGCGAGGCTTTACAATTTATGCAAAAAACTTTCTTCTGCAAACATATAAAGACACATGTACACTTCCAAACTGTTATTCATGTCACCAAAATCAGCAATGTTAATTGTTCATTAATGGATGGAAACTCTAATATTCAAGTACATACACACACTCATATTAACAGGTATAAAAAAAAACACTTACTGCCAGATAAAATCCACATGCTTATATAATTGAGATAGACATGTAATTAAAAAGGCCAACAAATAATAAAAACATTATTAGTCATAACTGGGGTGGCTCCTATGATAGCGACAGTATGTCTTAATGGGAGCCACTGATCCCTACTTGTTTTAACATTAAAAGTTTTTTAAATTAATTATTGTTATCTATACTGGTTTCAAATAAAGATTTATGCACACCAGTATTATTATATATGTGCTTGTATTTTATTTGTGTTAATGCATATCTCTATTGTTTCATTATTTGTTATTTTTGGGGGTCAAAAAATAAACTTCTTGTTCTTGTTCTTGTTCTCATGGCCACATACTCGTAAAGGAGGACAACGCGAACTATCTTGGAGTGGTCATAAATAAAACACTGCCCTGGAATAACCACATAAATGATGTCACAAAGAAAGCAAATGCATCCTTAGGTTTCCTACGAAGAAATCTCAGAATTGCCCAGGAAAAATTTAAAACCAGTGTTTATTTCACTTTAGTTAGACCCAGTTAGAATATGCAGCTGCCATATGGGACCCCTACATACAAACGTACAAAAACAAAATAGAGACGGTCCAAAGACGGGCAGCACGGTATGTTTGTAACAACTACAACCGTGAAGCAAGTGTCAGCACCATGATCAAACACTTGCACTGGCGCAGCCTCCGACAAAGGAGAACCGACATCCGCCTTGTCATGTTTTATAAGACATTACATGGTATAATCGCCCTGGACCTCTTCCCCCAACTTATACCCCTGGTGAGACCCTCCCAACACACGCATTCTGAAGCTTTTCAACTCCCCGTAGTCACTAAGCAATTCATCCAGTATAGCTTTTTACCCCGTACAATAGCCAACTGGAATAACCTGCCAGCCAACCCAGCTACAGCACCAAGTTTGGAGATTTTCAGACAGAAAATCTCCAGCTTGCAACATTAATTGATATTGCATTTTTCACGCTATCAACTTTTCCTCTCCTCAAATTGCAATTCTACACGCACGCTATCATCTTGTCTCTCTCTTCCAAATATTTTATTACTTTCTCTTACAGCACTTTAGAACGTGTGCACACACACCGAGTCTATAAGCCTTGAAGAGAGGGTTGACTCGTACCCGGAAGAAGAAGAAATGTGTGGAAGAAATGTACCTAGCAGGTTGACGCTTGCAGTCGTCTCAATCGTCGCCACTTGTTCAAATAAAGGGATTCTATAATCAAAGTTCACGCTACACCGACAAAATACAGTGGGTGTGATGCTTTTGAGAATGCATCACACTGAAGACAAGTCGTATTTACGAACGAAACCTTTTTGATAATGTAGCAACTTAAAAAAACGTATGGTCTCGAAAAGGTGTATTTAGGAGGCATTAGGCTATAGCCCCTATGGCTTTGAGAAATGAATGTTTCCACTAACAACCTGTAGCGCCACTACATGTATCATGGCAAACTATAGAGGACGTCTAAGCTTGGCCCCTTTCTAAGACCCTGAATACACTACTGAAATCCCACTACATAATGATTATACCTTTATACTTTAGAAAACAAATAAGACAATGTGGCCTGTACGAAGGCAGGAACGTTAATAAAGGACCATGTTTTCACACAAATTAAGATTATGCTATTAATTTAGAAACGACGTGAACAGCCTACTTATCACATATATAAAATATATTCTTATATATCATTCTATTATTGTTCATGTTGTGGCATCGCTGATATATGCTCAATTTGAAACATCTGGGCAACCTTTGAAATCCCCAATAATATACCCAAAAAGACGTCGATGGAGATTTGATTCCCACGCATGCACGAGTTGTTTATAACACAACCGAAGTAAATATCGTTTGAATAATTATTATATTGTTATTAACACAAGTCGGGTAATAAAAATATACACCTTGAATATATATATATAAACAATGATACGTCAAATATCCTGTTTCACGGCGCTACATTAGCGCTGCATTATCTGATTATTGTAAATAGCGCGTGTCGGGTCAGCGAGTGTTATTTCTGCGACGGAGGGAGGGAGAAGGATCAGCCAATAGCAACCGCGACGGTCAGGTGCGGTAAGCTTTGACACGGACGGCTAAACAACATAGCAACGTGAGTACACATGGCTCCGGTCGCAATGTTCTCTAAGAATAAGTAGCGACCGTCTGTTCGCCAAACAAACGGTCGGGTGGTTAGTGTGGCCCCACGCAATGAATACGCAGCAAACCCGTGGACATGGAGACGGACTTCGTTAAGGAGGCCTGGTTTAGAGTTAAGCCCTTGGAAAGCAGCTAAACTCGACGGGGCGGCAACGACGCTGACTTTCACAACCCGAACGACAATGAAAGGTAGGTGCCACCTCCTAGGCAAATTTACACAATTTGTACAGTAAGTTGTGTGCGTGTGACGACACCCTTTAATGGTGTTCGGTTAATCTGGATTAGTCTTTTGAAATGACATTATTTTGTATATGAGGCATAGCCATAAGGTGCTGCACACTGCACAACCGTAATTTAAGACTGGTAACAGAAATCCGTAAGATCGCAATCGAACCCGTGGCCGTGATATTATCTACGTACGCAGGTATGCCATGCATGCTCAAAAGGAGCTCATCGTGCAAACAGTGATTGGATCTCACAGGAGTTTGGTGCAGCTGACTGCGCACCTAAAATATTCACAAGAGTCGCTCTCTTTGAGCATACATCTTGAGCATATATTTGCCAGGTGAGGATACATTTTTAATGGGAGGCGGCAAAGCGGAAAAATATGCATGTCAATAAAATTTATATTATGACTTTTCATGCAAGCATTGCCGCTTTAGGCCCCCAGTTTGGTGGCGAACCCATAGATTCTGGAAAGTGAGGCCCCCACTAATTTTAAGCTAAATTCTAACCCTGACCACCATGTAACGATGGGCTTAGCTTAAAGCTGTAGTATGGGTTAGGATGCATACATTTCCTGCAGTGCTGCCTATACATGTACTATGTAGCCGCGGCGTCTATGCCTAGTAAGTCATAGTTTGAGGACAATGAATTCAATCATAGCTATCGTTACATACATTTTGCCCTTCGTCGATGCTGCCCTTCGTCGATGCTTGCATGGATTTCCAATGATTGTGGATTATTTAAATACATATTTGTAGTACCTCTGGCATCAGATAATTGAACAGAACATTCCACTCTGCCCCCTGTTAGTAACTGACTGCCTGATTGATAGTGGCTTCAAAGGAAACAGAAAATCTCCATCAATACTGGGAAAAAAGTTATGTAACATAGCTCTGTTGTCATACATACATCATTACATGTGACCATCTACATGGATGACGTTTGAAAATATCATATATTGTGGCTTATCACAGGCAAACAATTTTGAATCATGAACATTAAATGTTGTGTGACGTTTTTGCAAATGGGCAACGGTGAACTGATCTGTGCTCATTATCAATTCCAATTCCAAACCAATTAAAAATACCAATTCCAATTACACCTACACTCTAAAATATGCGAACAGAGACATGCTCAATGCCAAAAATTAATGTATATTTTTAGAGTGCAGCTTTATTTAACTTCTGCATATTATGGTACATAATGACAAACAAATATGATATATGTGACATATTATATTTTATTGATTATCTGTAGCGAATAATTTTAGTTAAATAGTTATATGATGTAATCGAAAAAGTAACTGAACATATCAATAACACTTTCACCGATTCCATTTAATTTGAAAAACTAAACACCAATTACATTTACAATTCCGGAATTGGAAATTTATGGCATTTCATTTACAATGTAATTGACTCCAGATGTGATAGAAATTCAGAATATAAAAACAATAGCTTGTTTTTGAGGTAGCTTCTACATTGCAGTGTTATTTTCCTGGGGAGTAAGGGTGCTTTCTGGATCGGTGAAAACTACCAGAGGCAGTAGTAGATTATAATGAAATTCAGTCACACTATAGAGTAGATATCTCAAATGTTTTTATATTTGGAATAACTAGCCATATTGTTATAACCACAATATCCTGTGTGCTGACAGTCTGAAAGGACACCCTTCTCCATTGGCTAGAATCTAGTTAATTTTAATCAATTATCTTAATTGTACAAAATGGTTACTTAAAGGGCATTTGTTTGTGATTGAGTCAATTTGTCAATTTCTTTGCACAATTTATTGTATGTTGTGTCTTTTTAGTGATCTCAGCTGCTCACACATATCTACTGTGCAGACCTAAATACTACTTTCAGTTGACTTATGACAGCCTGTATTAGATTATTTAATAATCCCATCCAAGCCTAAGGTTATTTGCATACAAATGTACCAGTTAATTACAATTACCAACTGTTCAGGTAATATTTATTTCCATATCACTCAACTCTGATTAGTTTTTTTTAATAACAATTATTGTTATGACAGAAGATGTTTATCAGACTGGATGGTTCAAATAAGTAATATTTTTACTTATTTCTCAGTCAGTTTACCTTTTTCTTCCCGTGACGCTTCGACTGCTATCAACAATCTTCTTCAGATGACTATCAGAGAAACGAAACATACCCTAGAAACTCGCATCAAAGAACACAAAGAAGATGCTGAGAAAGCATCGGTTAGCAGACCCTGTTGTCCAGTTACATGAACCTGCTTCTTTACTTTGAGTTTTACTTGTTATTTAACTTATTTTATGTGCATTTTTTTTAAACCTTATTTCATGTGATGTATCTCAGTAAAAAATAAAGTTGAGTTTGATTCAACTCACTGAACACACAGTTGGCCAGTTCAAACCATCCCCAGCTTTAACCTGCGGTTATAGCCAGGAGTAATCAGCCCGGTCAATACTCTGAAAGTGGTCAATACTGGTCAATAAAATATTAACATATTTCCATGCCAAAAGTAGCACTAGTACACTGTTTTAAACAAAGGTATCAGGGTGATACGCATAAAAAAAATGTACCATGTAGTTTTTTTCACTTTTATTTGCTTCATACATAGTATAATCAAACAATCAAACAGATTATTTGATAGACTGTTTAATTCAAATGTCTATGAACTGCTTGCATGACTTCAACAATTTTGATTTATGGCATTGATTTATGGCATTGATAATCTATTTAAGCACTACTGTCGTTCCATGTAAGGTATTGTTTCGTGAGATGTTGATAGGCTGCCAGCTGCAGGCTAATAGCTTCACATATTGATACAATAGTATGAACTTGATAATAATGATCACTCAGTAGGTTTTGCACAGAACGATCACTATAATTTAGAGTGCCAGCTCATCATAATTGTGGAACACTGATGTAGGATTACCCATAGAGCAACTCATTCAAAACTATAATCATAAATCATACCAGGTTCCTCACTATTTTTCTTTTTAAATGTTGTGCCATGATTGATACATATTACATACATGTGCATTATTGATACACATTTATATGCTTAGTGCTACATGTGTAAACTTATCTGCAGACTTTGAATAGTGTCTGTAAAAAGTATGAAAGAAGAATGTCAGGTTCACCGACGAAATCCATGAGGCAGTCGCTCGAGGTTTGTCAGTAGTTGGTCGGCGTTAGGTGGACCTCTGTATCACTGCATACTGAGGCATACATGGTGTCATTATTTATACCAATTAGTAACAGTTACCTTCTACTTCAATAATTAGCAGTCCTTGTGTCAGATTTTGACACAAATGGTAGTTTAGAGATGGAGATTTCCAGCTTTGTGAGTCCTTGACAGGTTTTTTCCATTCCAGTCCAAGATTATAAATTTTTATTGAAATGTTGGACATGTGTCAGTCTTTTGTGCAGAAATTGGTTATCAATATTATCTCATTACTAGACTTGAGAGCCTACCACTATTACACATACGATGATGAATGCTTGAGTCTGTGGAATTAAATGATCGACAGCATGATTGATTTGGGAATTAGCATTTACCTGAATAGGTGTGTCGAGATGTGTCTACAAAACCTGAGTGATAATCACCTTCAGCTCTGCATAGATCACAATGGTCAGATTTTCAATAATAACACTATCAATAACAATAATAACACTACCAATGACAATAATAACACTACCAATAACAATAATAACACTACCAATAACAATAATAACACTACCAATAACAATAATAACACTACCAATAACAATGGACTCTCGATAAGCCAATGGCTTCCTTGTCCACTTGCCATCTGGGCCTTTGGCTTGGATGGCAAATCTTGTTAAACAATTACACTACCAATAACAATAATTACACTACTAATAACAATAATTACACTACCAATAACAATAATAACACTACCAATAACAATAATTACACTACCAATAACAATAATAACACTACCAATAACAATAATAACACTAACAATGACAATAATTACACTACCAATGACAATAATAACACTACCAATAACAATAATAACACTACCAATAACAATAATAACACTACCAATAACAATAATAACACTACCAATAACAATGGACTCTCGATAAGCCAATGGCTTCCTTGTCCACTTGCCATCTGGGCCTTTGGCTTGGATGGCAAATCTTGTTAAACAATTACACTACCAATAACAATAATTACACTACCAATAACAATAATTACACTACCAATAACAATAATAACACTACCAATAACAATAATTACACTACCAATAACAATAATAACACTACCAATGACAATAATTACACTACCAATGACAATAATAACACTACCAATAACAATAATAACACTACCAATGACAATAATAACACTACCAATGACAATAATAACACTAACCAATAACAATAATAACACTAACCAATAACAATAATTACACTACCAATAACAATAATAACACTACCAATAACAATAATAACACTACCAATTACAATAATAACACTACCAATAACAATAATAACACTACCAATAACAATAATAACACTCAATGACAATAATAACACCTCCAATAGCAATAATAACACTACCAATAACGAATAACAGTAATCACACTACCAATAACAAATAACAATAATCACACTACCAATAACAATAATAATGCATGTTTTTATAGCAACCTTTCTATGGGTAGTTGAAATTGCTCAATGGTAAATATTTACATTTTAGGGTGAAAATTAATGTTTTGATATAAATATAGTATATATATATATATTTATGCAATAACCAACACAAGTCCGATGTAGTAGAGAATTGAAATGGGCCAAATAAATGATGTTTTTATTACAAAGTGGACTGCTTATCACGCTGCCACTTTGGGAAGAACATTAACAGGAATATTAGCTCCTCAAAGCAAACCAGGCAGGAACTGAACACATGTACAGCCCCGTCCGGCAAGTTTCTCAGAGCCCACATTCCTACAAGCATGACGATAACATATATACATTAAGAAGTTGTCATGAACATGTAATGCAAAGAATACAGACATTCCACCACCAATACACACATTTAATTACAAACAGGTGGGGCCATTTCGCCACAAGGTCACCCACAAACCTGTGACCACCCCACCACGACCTAACCACACTTTCATAAACATATTTTATACTTTCATACAGTGCCTTTTAATGTCATATATAGTAAAACAGTTGTAGGCATACTCAACCACGGAGATCATAAGTGTATAAACTCAAGCCCTGAGATCATAAATATACATAATCTATGCCATAAGAATATCAGCACGTCTGTTGATATATTTACCAAATTTGGAATACACAGTTGGCACACAATATACTGTATTGTGAAATAAGTTGGCACATATTAAATATGTACGGCTGTACTAATGCATGTTCAAGAAAGTGTCTGAGCTCATCAGGACCTGGTATGTACAGTGGATTTAGTATTGTAGTGCAACAGTACAGCCCAAATACATGTCACCTCAGTGACAACTGCCTCTTAAAACAATGACAAACTCACTTTGCTTCATGGAGTCTAACACACTATAATAGTGGGTTAGATAATAGTGTGTAACACATGTCCAGCTCAGCATACAAAATTGCTTTGGAAAATTGAAAATACCCACTACAGTGTACCGGTATATTTTACTTGACTGTGACTGAATTTGTTAAGAAGGATGCTCCTCATCCAGTTAAGAAGAATGCCAGCTAGCACCATAGTATAGCACCAGTATCACATTAAACATACAAACCTGTTTGGGATAAAGTATTATTTACTATTTAGAAAGAACATTATTAATAAACAATTCACCTGATGTGTTTACTTAATAAGCAACACAGTTATCTATATGTTTTCCACACAGAAATTACTGTTTAAATTTCCTTAGAAGTTATCCTGATTGCACAGAAGAGTGAATAAAACTTATTTAAATATTAACAAGGGCTTAAGACTTAACACAGCCATAAGTTGGACATACTTAAAGACTCGGTCCACACACAATGTGGTTTACTCTTTACATGCATGCCAACTCTTATGAATTGTATGAAATTCAATGGTCTTAAGGGCACACATTTTTCATACAGTTGTACTAAAGTCTCGCCAGATCCAATTTCCAATTAATATATATCCAAGTTTGCATGACAAGCTCCTTTTGAACATGTGTACGGATTTATGCATTTCTGTACGCTAATCGGGGTTGGTGTGTATTTGTATTAAGTCTGTCAGACTGGTAGTCTGCCAGTTCTGCTGTTACTACAGGATTATTTAGCAAGATAATCTGCAGCACACTGTGTCTGTCCATCATGTACCATGGTAGACATAGCCAATATGAGTTCATTGGCAGTTATATATATTATTGTGTGGATATTTTCTATTGAGACCACTCTGTTAACCAGGCTTGGGTTCTCTCGTGAAATCTCCATTGTGACCATAGCACACTGGGCAATTTTATTATGATTATATTTACAATTTAAAATATATAAAACAAATTCATTAGTGTAAGTAGACTTAACAATGACAGGGTCTTGTTAGGAGGTGATCAGTGATCAGGCCATATAAAGATAATCCGGCCCAACAAAAATTTATTTAAATTTGTTACCATGTATATTACGCACCTGGACTTTTAAAGTAAAAAATGAAGGGAAAAAATGCATTTTATACACAAAAATTACGGTATATTATTGTTTAACAAGGACTAGTTAAAACGTACTTTCCACAAGGCTGGAGGCATGGATGAAGAGTTACTAACACCATTGGCAGTAACGGCAATGAGTATAACTTTCTTGTATGTATTGGACACATTTTTCCAAAATTGTGCAACATTTATACTGTACAGTGGAACCTCGCTTTAAGGTCACCTCAGTAAAAAAAACACCTCACCATTATGGTCACCCTGGGACAATCCTAAATTATTTCCATAGCAGTAAAGTATTGGACATTAATCCCGATAATATGATCACCTCGCTGTTCAGGTAACTTTTGCCTAGTCCCGTGAATGACCTTAATATCAAGGTTCGACTGTACATGGATTCTCGCAGAAACCAAAAAAAAAAAAAAACTTACAAAAAGAGTAAACTTAGCAAATTTTTGAAAACGACCAATCAATCATGCCTTTGTTTTCACTCCTCTCTCGCAACACTTGTGGCAATGTCTGTCCTGGACATATGTGTGTTTTTACTTCTCCATCACAACCTATGCTTCTATGTTAGTCACGTTTAATGTGAGTAGAGCATTGTCGAACTGTGAGCATTCGCACCAGTGTTGAGGGTAGAGACCACCAGTCTGTGCTTCCTCGACAGGTTACACATTTACACCCTGTGTGGGATCTTTTACTTCCCCTGGCATAGACACCGGGTAGGCAGGTCCTACGGTTTTCAATCTCTTCCTAAAGACACAAACTTCCAACTTCTTTCCCTCATGCCAGGTGCTAGACAGGTGTGCAAGTTATTCCGAATTTTTACTAAGCAGTTGGATTGTCCGCTGGGGTTCTAACATAGTACCTACTGCCCAGTGCCTCCTGGTCATTAGGCGAGCACCAAACAATTGCTTTTCCAACCAGCAAGTCACCAAGAATGCCACATCTCCTATTTACTGGGATTAACTTTCACCTTCATACCTCCAGGTTTAGATGACCACCAGTGCGGAACAAATTCCTCCCTGCAGTTGTCCAAATGTGTAAATCTAATCCACCATGCAGGGTTCCTGGTAATCACCTCTTTGTTCTTTTTCAATACAGCCTGATATAGAATCCAGTGGTCTTGCCATAACACACTTGCTATGTCCCAGTATGGAGTTGGCTGTGCTCTCTTCGCGTTCATGTAAATCAGTTGTTTTTGTGACTTGAACAGCAACTATTTGTAACGTTTCGCGCTATATCATGCCAAGGTAGACGGAAAATGGAATACGAGTACTTATACATACCCATCAGAGAGCCTGATATTACGAGTATTATCAGTTCGCGCTCCGGAAAATATTCACGTCAATGGTCTGGTATGTTCATTCAGCTTATGAAGTTATTGGCATAGGTCAAAATGACTGTCATGATGCCTCGGTTGTATGAAGATTGCCTCATGGACCCATGGTGCTTACAGGAGAAGAAGTCGTACATAATATCCTGGATGGATCTGTTGGCATATAATGATGTTTCCTTTGGTTTCTTGCTGGTGTAGACATCACAGAAGATAACTGGTTGATCTCTTGACTTATAATGATGTTTTCTTTGGTTTCTTGCTGGTGTAGACATCACAGAAGATAACTGATTGATCTGTTGACTTATAATGTTTTCTTTGGATTCTTGTAGGCGAAGATATGACAGAAGATAACTTGTGTGATCTGCTGATTTATGATGATCTCTTCCTTGGTTTTTTGCAGGTGTAGACATCACATAAGATAATTTGGGTGATCTGCTGAGCAGGCCCTTAGCGAGAAATAAAATTTTGCCAGTCTTGAAATTTAAAAAAAAGTGTAACCTTATGCACGCGAACAGCTTCCATGGATAGCGTTCACGCCTATGACAGCCATTATTGACCCAATTTTTTTCACTGGCAAGCCAATGCTGGTTTACACAATGACAGCCATTATTGGCCCATTTGTTTTTTGCACTGAAAAGCCAATGCCATTGAGCTAATGACAACCATTATTGACCGAATTAGGTTTTTTCAATGGCAGGCCAAGTCCAGTTTGGCCATTATTAGCCCAATCAGGTCTTGCTAGCTGTGCAGCGAGGTTGGCATTACTGCATGTACAATAGTAACAACTTTGCATTGATTTAAACCTTAGTATTTAGCCTAGTTAAAAATAATTAAAACAAAAATTATTATATGATCAAATGTACATAATAAATGATGAGCCAACACATGAAGGTTTGTGGAAAAGTAACTTGGAACTTTATTTTAGATGTATAAACATCAAAGTAGACTAATGCTAGCAACATCTTATGTAGGCTTTCATACATACAAACATATCTAATATGTACAAATATGATTACAATCACACTCAAATTCAAATGCTAGACACTAAAAATTAAAACTATGCAACATATAACAATAGAAGATATACCACCCAATGATACAATTGGTTTTGAAAGTAATACATTGAAACGTAACAACAAAGTATTACTTCTTTGATAAAAACAGCAATCATCCAGATCCAGCGTTGCCTACTGGCATTGCCAGCGTTGCCTACTGGCATTGCCAGCGTTGCCTACTGGCATTGCCAGCGTTGCCTACTGGCATTGCCAGCGTTGCCTACTGGCATTGCCAGCGTTGCCTACTGGCATTGCCAGCGTTGCCTACTGGCATTGCCAGCGTTGTCTACTGGCATTGCCAGCGTTGCCTACTGGCATTGCCAGCATTGCCTACTGGCATTGCCAGTGTTGCCTACTGGAATTGCCAGCGTTGCCTACTGGATAAAACGCAAAATGAATTTACTAGACTGAGCACAACCTAATCGTTCGTGGTTTGTCTGCTGTTTGAGTTTTTTTCAGCAACCGGAAAACTGCTGCCGATGCTAGTACATGTCAGTTGTGTCTGTGAATCAGAGCCTGAACCAACCCGAAGTCAACCACGATCACACATGGACCACTGCAAAGAGTGCCAGCAGTAGCGTCTCAGTTAGTAAGGCCGGTTTGGGCCAGGAACATTATGGATCTCTGCCACCACAACAAAGGATGTGGAAGGCACTGCTGATTCGGACTGTTCAAGGACAGTCGCCGGAACGCTGCTCTCGTTCACATTTACGAAAAAGGCATCGATAGTCTTTGACGTTGACATATCGCATCTTTTCTCTTGCTTTCACGTGGAAAGTACCATTTTGAACTCGCCCCACGACATCCAGGTCATGGCATTGTTTCTTCCAGTGAGATCACCGATTGATAGATACTGGGAACAGACCTGGGGCAGATACATCACCAATGTATCTAGATAAGATACAGATACATTGGAAATGTCACAGGTACAGATACATGAATTTTAAATGCATCTAGGTACAGATACATTTAAATTTATCTAGTTACAGATACATTAAAATGTATCTAGATACAGATACATTCAAATGTATCTGGATACAGATACATTCAAATGTATCTAGATACAGATACATTCAAATGTATCTAGATACAGATACATTTTAATGTATCTAGATACAGATACATTTAAATGTATCTAGATACATATACATTTAAATGTATCTAGATACAGATACATTCAAATGTATCGAGATACAGATACATTTTCGATACCGCTTTGAACACTGTCAGGGAAAACACACTGAATATGTATTTAATATGGCAAGCGTCAAAGTAAACTCAATTGCTATGATGTTATTTGATGTTTGACATGTGTCACTTCAGGCTGTGAGTAATTACTTGCTTCTCTATTTAATTGCAATTCACCAATGGAATATTTCCAGCAAAATCTGTGATATACATTGTATCTGAAAAGTATCTGAAAATTCAACACATCGCCACTGTATCTAGATACAGATACAGATTCTTTTCATTTTGAACAAAAGTATCTAGATACAGATTACAGATACAGATACTTTGAAAAATGTATGTAGATACAAAAGATACAGATACATCATGTGTCTGCCCCAGATCTGACTGGGAAAGCCCATAGAAACTCGTTTCCCAACCAATTCTTGCAGGTGCAAACATCACAGAAGATAATTTGACTGATCCGCTGACTTATGATGATCTCTTCCTTGGTTTCTTTCAGGTGCAAACATCATAGAAGATAACTTGGTTGATTTGTCAACTTATGATGTTCTCTTCATTGGATTTTTGCAGGCGTAGACATCATAGAAGATAACTTGGATGATCTGTTGACTTATGATGATCTCTTCCTTGGTTTCTTTCAGGTGTAAACATCATAGAAGATAACTTGGTTGATTTGTCAACTTATGATATTCTCTTCATTGGATTTTTGCAGGCGTAGACATCACAGAAGATAACTTGGATGATCCGTTGACTTATGATGATCTCTTCCTTGGTTTCTTTCAGGTGTAAACATCATAGAAGATAACTTGGTTGATTTGTCAACTTATGATATTCTCTTCATTGGATTTTTGCAGGCGTAGACATCACAGAAGATAACTTGGATGATCCGTTGACTTATGATGATCTCTTCCTTGGTTTCTTTCAGGTGTAAACATCATAGAAGATAACTTGGTTGATTTGTCAACTTATGATATTCTCTTCATTGGATTTTTGCAGGCGTAGACATCACAGAAGATAACTTGGATGATCCGTTGACTTATGATGATCTCTTCCTTGGTTTCTTTCAGGTGTAAACATCATAGAAGATAACTTGGATGATCTGTTGACTTATGATGATCTCTTCCTTGGTTTCTTTCAGGTGTAAACATCATAGAAGATAACTTGGTTGATTTGTCAAATTATTATATTCTCTTCATTGGATTTTTGCAGGTGTAGACATCATAGAAGATAACTTGGATGATCTGTTGACTTATGATGATCTCTTCCTTGGTTTCTTGCAGGTGTAAACATCATAGAAGATAACTTGGTTGATTTGTCAACTTATGATATTCTCTTCATTGGATTTTTGCAGGCGTAGACATCATAGAAGATAACTTGGATGATCCGTTGACTTATGATGATCTCTTCCTTGGTTCCTTGCAGGCATAGACATCACAGAAGATAACTTGGAGGATCTGCTGACATATGATGATCTCTTCCTGGACTACTTCAATGCATTTCTTGCCCTACCGGTGAGTAATTCCACCTGTTTCATAGCAAATTTATCTTGTGATTAATCATGAAACCGTAAGAATAAAGAGTAACTGCAAGGACTTAGATTAGAACCAGATCCCAACTATCAAAATATAAAAATTATTTTGATATGATGAAATCGTCAACATACCTTTCCCATTAGGTGTAGTCTTTTTGAATTTTATATAATTATATATTTCAAGATTACACATGGTTAAAACTACCTCCACCATTCAGGTTTGCTTTAGAATAATTTCACACAAAAATCAAACCTACGTAGTATCCGTTGTGACATGCTAGCTCATTCATACAAATTTGTTATTTAGTTTCGGTGAAATCATCAGACAAAATATTAAATAATTTTTTACTGGATCCAGCAAAAATTTTGCATAAAAATGACATTGCATATTACTTAGCTTTATACACTATATTGACTCAGACTACATTTGCATTTTTTGGCTGAATTTTAATTGCATCTGGTCAAACATAATTTAATAATTTTTCTGATGATGTAGTGCTAGATACTACATTATATATTATATTATCTACATTATCAGAAACTAAAAAACAATATATGTATATATATATATATATATATATATATATATATATATATATATATATATATATATATATATATATATATATATATATATATATGTGTGTATTATTGTTTTTTTTAGTTTCTTATAATGTAGATATATTAAATCATTATACATCTTAATGTACCTTTTATCCAGTAACCGTTTTATGATATACATATGTATGTGCATTGTTTTGTAGTTTCTTTAAAATATATAGCAAACGCATATTTTGTATGTGTTCTTTTATTCAACCGCATGATTGCAAGAAATAAATTATTAGTTATTATTACAGTGTATTATTAAATAAATTATTATTATATTATTAAATTATTATTATACAGTGATTTGCCTCCGCGTTTTTGGCTTGGCACATGCCATGCCCCCTAATTGTAACACTGGCCTGCCCGGCAACTAGCTTTGTAGTGCCATGCACTGTCTGGGCACCGGCATGCAGCTGAAAAGGTGCCCTATCTGCTGGTGTCAGCCATTTTAAAGTGTGCACTAAATGCACGTCTGAAAACTTGAAGAATATTGATGTTGACATTTCATTAAAATGACAAGATAAACAAGCTATTCATGACTGCCGCCACTACAGAATGCTAGCCATGCCTCGTGGTTATCACATGATATATTATGTGACCGGAAAAATCACAACAGATGAATACGACCCCGGGTGCATACAGTGAACTACGCACTGGTGCACATTCCGGATAAAAAGGGTTACAGTATATATTTTGTGTGAAACCTAGGACTATATTAACAGTGATTCTCACAAAATGATGCAAACTTGGAGGAAACAAACTTGTTGCCAGTGTTTCTTGATAGGGTTTATTTTGAGGGTTGATAATACGTGTTTCACCTAAGTTTATGCATAGCCGACACAGGTTATACATAGAAGAAAGACGAAAAAGCCCATGTCACCAGTTGTATGGTATTCCTACAAAACTATGTCTTGAAAAAATAAGTGACGTTATGCTAAATTTTAATTGGAATAAATTACATAAGTTGCCTTCGTGCAGCAGCCAGAATCTGGCTGCACAAAAAGGACTCGCCCATTGAGCATAACAATGGGATCCAAATCAAATGTGTTGTTGTACTGGAAAGTAATGTTTTTTATCTGTTCAATGACACATTTTGCATGTATGTCATGTGATAGGTTCCCCCAATTCTGCCCCCTGCTCTCAAAATATTTTCATACGCACAAATTTGCTCTTTTTTCAGATTCAGCACCAATCCCTTTTAAAAACCTTGGCAAATCACTGTTATATATCAATATTATTTTATTATAAGCAAACACGTGTTCCCTGTAGGTGTAACCCCAGGCTCTGTGGTACAAACACGTGTTCCTTGTAGGTGTTCCCCCAGGCTCTGTGGTACAACCGTCTCACCAGCACCTTTCTGGAGGTGGAGGGAATCAACCACACCCTCTCCTGCAGTGAGGTCTCCTGCCCCTCTACCCCACCCTATGGGGCAACAGACGAGGAGAGGGACGCCATGCTGGAATGGGCCCGGGAGGAACGGCTGCCATTCTTCCTCAAGTAAGCAGCACTGGGCCAGGGCAGGGTAGTTTCATTCCCCTAAGTCTGTCAAATCGCTGCTTGTGTATTTGTGAGTTTGCCCCTAAAATTGACCTGTCAGAGTGATTTGAGATCACAATAATCGCGAACATATTTGATCATTTTCTGCATTTTACTTGTAAGTAACCAAGTGGTAGTGATAATTTTATAATTGTTGCGTTGTCCGTTATAAAACCGCCTGTTTGTATATAACCATACAGGTCTGGGCAAATTTATTTTTAATGTTTTTATTCGTTTATTTATATATAATTTAGTACTATGTTATTTTATTGTATTTTATGTTTTATTTTTAAATATATTCTGTTTTCTAATGTTCAAGCTCTATGGTTACAAATCAAATAAATTTTCTATAATTATAGTCAAATACTAGTAAAAGAATGCACCTGGCAAAAGAACATTATTTCCTTCTTTCATTTCCTTCAGTCAGTGTTTTTTTAAAGTTCATCTCATACTGGAAGTGCGGATTTTCACATAGGCAAAACATGGTTTCATTTGGGTTTTTTTTGACAACCAATTTTCTTGGTAAGTATGTATTTCCGTATTGAACAAACAAAGAAATTGGCGAATATCCCCTGAAAACGTTCCCTTCCTTTCACCTTGCAGGACACAACTATTCCGTGAGTTCAAATTGTGTAAGCTACTGCTGCGCCCTCTAGATGACCGGAGCTCTGCGCGCTGCAGCAGCAGTCGACAGCTGCGAGGTTACAGCCGACAGACAGAAAGCTACATCTCGAGTCTGAGCAACACAGTTGACAATAGCGCCAATGACGCAGACTTCGAAGAGTACAACCTGCCATGGGGAGACATCAGACGGTCGGCGCTCTACCGCTACCAGCGACCCGGCAGTCGTGCATTTAGCCTTCCCGCCAAGATTGGACTTGGTACGTATGCGCTGTCTTATCGCTTGCTTGTTTGTTGTTAAATAGATGCGTTGTACTTGCATTTTATAGAGTTTCCCTACTGATGCATGTGTATAATTCTTTTAAACTTGTACTGCAAAATGTTGACATGTATTGTAGAATTTGTTGTGGGGCACAGTAGTGCATTGGTTAGAACGTCAAGACCCTCATTCGAATCCTCTTGCTGCTGTTTCGAAACTTGGGTAGTTTTGTTCCCTCCACATTGACTCAGTTCCTCAGCTGTATAAATGAGAACCTGGCAATAGACAGTGATGGATTTATGTAAATGAATAGTATTTGCGCAGTAATTACATTGTGGCTGAATGCTTCCCAGTGAAGTCTAGTTGGTGTTGGAATGAATGGGTCTGCCAGGGGGTGATCCTAAGGACTGGATGCTGCGCTGTGTAAGAGCCAGCATTTTTTGCCTTTATTTTGATGAAATTCTGCAATTCATTCTTGTCAAAGAGCACACATTTACTTCCGGTGGAGTTTCTATATAAAAGAATTCTACACTTACCTGAAAAAATTTTTGGACTCATGTTTGCTGCGTCTGCGGCAGGACGCGCAAGTCAGAGTCTGAGTGGAGAAACAAAGACAAGTCCGTCCAAGGAGACGAGTGAATCCAGCAACAAGAACATCAAACACCCCCCTACCCCACCCAGGGGGAAGAAAAAGGAAGTCAGGTCTGCATCAGCACTTCTTTTACCCCACCCCATGTCACCCCAACTCCATCAACAATGTCACACCCCTGTCTAGTCTCACCCCTGCCTTATCCAACTCCTGCCTTACTTAAAGGTTCCTCCTCAATTTGATTCTGTGAAATCGTCAGACAAACTATTAAATTATTTAATGTTTGGTGAAACATCAATTGAAGTGAAAATGGAAACACTGAAAACTCACGAATTTCCTTCTCGATGAAATCTCGTGGTGTAATGTTATTGGTGACAGGATGGAAGTCACACCCATGATCAGCCTTGACCCCGCAAACTGTTTACCATTTTGCATATCCACCATTTTGAGCACTACCAGATCTAATGACTAATGTAAATTCTTTTGACAATTTGAACGAAATATACACTTTTTTTAAATCAACAAAGTGTATTCATGATAGGCTAAATCAGTTGAGGAAGGAGTTTCAACCAATGTTTTATAAAATGTGTGTCTCACCCCCAAACATCACACTCCCTGTAACTACACTCCCTGTAACCACACTTCCTGTAATTACGTTCCCTATAATTACATTCCCTGTAACCACATTCCCTGTAACTACACTCCCTGTAATTACATTCCCTGTAACCACATTCCCTGTAACCACACTCCCTGTAATTACATTCCCTGTAACCACATTCCCTGTAACCACACTCCCTGTAACTACACTCCCTGTAACTACACTCCCTGTAACCACACTCCCTGTAATTACATTCCCTGTAACCACATTCCCTGTAACCACACTTCTTGTAATTACATTCCCTGTAACCACATTCCCTATCACCACACTCCCTGTAACTACACTCCCTGTAACCACACTTCCTGTAATTACGTTCCCTATAATTACATTCCCTGTAACCACATTCCCTGTAACTACACTCCCTGTAATTACATTCCCTGTAACCACACTCCCTGTAACCACATTCCCTGTAATTGCATTCCCTGTAATTGCATTCCCTGTAACCACACTCCCTGTAATTACATTCACTGTAACCACACACCCTGTAGTTACATTCCCTGTAACCACACTCCCTGTAATTACATTCCCTGTAACCACACTCACTGTAATTACATTTCCTGTAACCACACTCCCTGTAATTACATTCCCTGTAACCACATTCCATGTAATTACATTCCCTGTAACCACACTCCCTGTAGTTACATTCCCTGTAACAACATTCCCTGTAACAACACTCCCTGTAATTACATTCCCTGTAACCACACTCCCTGTAATTACATTCCCTGTAACCACACTCCCTGTAATTACATTCCCTGTAACCACACTCCCTGTAACCACACTCCCTGTAATTACATTCCCTGTAACCACACTCCCTGTAACCACACTCCCTGTAACCACACTCCCTGTAACCACACTCCCTGTAACCACACTCCCTCCTGTCTTACCACACATCAAATTGGGTCCCCTCATATTTATCCCAACCCCTTGTTTAGCATCAGCCCCATGTTAACCTACTCCTGTCCAATGTAATTTTTAGATTTTAGCTTTTATCTGAGAGACATGGACTCTCATATAGTGAAACAATGATATATATATATATATATATATATATATATATATATATATATATATATATATATATATATATATATATATATATTAATGACATGTTTGATAAGCAGAGGTCACCAGTTAACTTATGGAGGGTAACATCTTTTCTTTCCAGTAAAACATTTTTTCTTTCCATTAGAAACATGATTAACATCTTTTCTTTCCATTATAAACTTAGGTCCCATCTTTTATTTCCATTAGAAACTTGAGTAAAATTGTTTCTTTCCACCTCTATTGTCTTCATTCAACTGATTAAATGAGTATCTGATTTTGTGAATTGGGAATAGTGTAATTTCCTGTCTGCTTCCACCAGAGGAATTGGGTTTAATGACTAGTTTTGTGGGCCTAAATGGCTGGAGAAAAGATTTAAATTTAGAATAACTAGCACTCAAATAAAGTAATTGGGCATTTCGATTTGGTATCAAGTTTCCCAATTTGATCAAAGTTGTAAACTAATAAGTTATCTTAATTGTTGCAATCTTAGAGATGATCACATAATATTGAAAGACTACACAGCATAGGTTTCATGGAGGCAACTGTTTCATTCAGACCATACATTGATGTATTAAAAAAAATACCTTGTTTTTCTGATCGCATTTCATAAGGGTGATGACTTCAAGCGCATGCAGGCAGTGTTGTGTTATGATGATGGCTAAAGCGCCACCTGGTGAATACAAAGATGCCGAAGTTGCACACAGGTCGATGTTATTCAAAATTTCATGTATTGGCAGTTAAATGACATTGGTTACAAGTAGTGCAGTATGGTTTCAAGTAGTGCAAAACATATATATTCTATGCAAACAATCATAGAATTGATGTTAACAAAATGCAACCCACGTGTTCAGGCAGGACGGCAAACCTTCCAAGATCCCGGTTAAGTTAAAGGAGGAGGTCAGCATCTACCCGGCACAAGACTACTCCACGGGGGAGACGACAGGTAAGAATACTTCTACAAATAATTCAACCAAATAAATATATATCCACTTTGCTATACCAGCAAAAACATCCGTCCTCCAGATGGGATAACTTGATACTTCATAAGTGTCTGTTATGATAACTTGGTAGTTCATAAGTGACTGTCACAATAACAATATTTTTTAAATGCCAGGATACATTTTATCACAGAAATATCCATCTTGGTACTTAGTGCTGCCAGTCAGCATGTTGATGGCTTCATGGAATCCAACTCTGGATATTGTGACAGTACTGGCAGTTTTAGTAGTGTCTAGCAATGGATTACGTAACTTGGAACAATAGTACAAAAGATTCTTGGCATTGCAAATAATTGTACATAATTTTTCGCATAGTGTTGTGAACAATTCTACGTAATAACTACGATGAGTAATTTGATTGTTCATAGAAAACGTAATAATGGGGTGGATTTCTAAAAATAATTTACGCTTTCTTCCTGGGGTCACAGATGAACGCCTGAAAGTTTGGTGCCCGAGATGCAAAACGTCTAGGAAGAGTAGCATGACATATATACATACATACATACATGCATACATGCATACATGCATGCATACATACATATATACATACTTTAGCTTGATTATAATATTGTTGTTCCTTTGATACACACTAGAAATTGTATGGAACAGATGTGTGAAGAATAACAACTGTCTTCCTCCTCTGCATCTTAGACCTGTCTACTACCCATGGTCGCTACCACAAGAGGTCGGCACTGAAGCTGAGGAAAGCGACACCAATGCAGTGCTTGGCCATTGATAACAAGATGGAGGCAGATAGCGACTCGGCCAGCAATAAGTCAGTGTCTTCTTGTCTTTGTTACGTGTGTCAACGTCACAAACACAGTGATGCCTTTTATATATGGTAGTTAATGAATGCAACAGGATGTAGAAACTGAAAGCTGTCAGGCATACATATCATAATTTTAATAATCATGACAAAGACTGAATCACAAAATTTGCCAAATAAACTCGCTCACTCTAGTCTGAAAATAAGATGGGTACTGCATTGGATGCTGCCAAAATTATCTTACAACTGATCTTACAGTCTGACAAAACATCTTACAATACATCTTACAAGACACCAGGCATGGGGCAATTAACTTGAAAAGTTAATTAATTAAATTACAATTAACCCAGAAAATCTCCAACTAAATTAACCATATACATTTCTCAGGTCAGTTAAATTAAATTGAATTAACCTCCCAAATTCTTCAACTAAATTATATTAACAATTAATTTTAATTAAATCAACAAAACATCTTACTAAACATCTTACAAGACATCTCACAAGACATCTTACAAAACATCTTACAAAACATCTTACAAGAAATCTTACAAGACATCTTACAAAACATATTACAAAGCAACTTACAAACATCTCACAAGACATCTCACAAGACATCTTACAAGACATCTCACAAGACATCTCACAAGACATCTTACAAGACATCTTACATGACATCTCACAAGACATCTTATAAAACATCTTACAAAAAGTCTTACAAAGCATCTTACAAAGCATCTTATAAATCATTGTACAAAACATCTTACAAAATATCTTACAAGACATCTTACAAAACATCTTACAAATCATTGTACAAAACATCTTACAAGACATCTTACAAAACTCAGAATGATGATGGTCAATATGTCTTTCCGTGACACAGATCAGGAGATATGGAGGAGGACGATGATGATGTTGTGGAGCCGTATGTTGCCTTCGGTAGCGATGTCGTTAGTGACCAGCAGACAGAGTCAGACATGAAACAGCTGGAGAACAAACACAAGATGAGTCTACAGCAGATGAAGGAACAGATCATTGGCTCGGTGAGGCCCCTTGTGTCATTGATGCTATTTGTGGGGCCACTTATGTCATTAATATTATCTGTGAAGTCAGTTATGTCATCAGTGTTATCTCTGAGGCCACTTGTCTATTTAGTATTATCTGTGAGGTCACTTGTGTCATTGATGCTCTCTGTGAGGCCACTTATGCCTTTGAGAGTATCTGTGATGCCGCTTATGTCATCGATACTGTCTGTGATGTCACTTCATCAATATTATCTGTGATGTTACTTATCTAGTCAATGTTATCTGTTAGGCCACTTATGTCATCGATATTAAGTTCTGTTATGCTTAATGTTGACACATCTGATTGTGTGATGATTTGCCAGGTGAAAGGTGTGCGCAATCTGGAGAAGTTCCTACGGGGGACAGCAGGTGGCCACCTGTATGACTTCTGGCTTGACTGCGAGCGCTTCAAGGACCAGATGGTGGAACTGGATGAAAATGATCATATGGCCATGAGAAATACTCTCTTCAGGTGACTGCAACTAAGGACAGCATTTGATCAGACATTGATTTTCATGGGAAATTGGTGGGAGTCGGCTCATATTTGGGAGTCCAGTTTAACACTGGATTTATTGTCTTCTAAAGTAGAGAGTCACACGGACTCCTACCAAGGGTTGTGTAAGGAGTCCGGAGGGTGAAACAAGGAGTCTTGGACCGGTGGGAAAATCAAAGCCTGATGATGGTAGTAATGTACTGGTGTGATTGTTAATGACTAACTACCCAGTAGAAGTAATGACAGTAGTAACTACATAGCTACTGAGAAAAGATTATAATATAATAGTCAATTGTATCCAATCATAACATTATTGTAAATTTGTTAACCTAACCACTTGATAAAGTAAGGAATGCATAATATAACATGATTGTGCGATAATAACAATCAGACTGCATACCTTTAAAATTAACCTGTGCTACTGTTTGTCCTACAGTCTGTCCTACAGTTTGTCCTACAGTATGTCCTGTAGTCTGTCCTACAGTTTGTCCTACAGTCTGTCCTGTAGTCTGTCCTACAGTTTGTCCTACATTCTGTCCTGTAGTCTGTCCTACAGTTTATCCTGTAGTCTGTCCTACAGTTTGTCCTATAGTCTGTTCTACAGTTTGTCCTGTAGTCTGTCCTACAGTTTGTCCTACAGTCTGTCCTATAGTCTGTCCTACAGTTTGTCCTACAGTTTGTCCTACAGTCTGTCCTACTGCCCACAGGGACATCCAGGACAAATACAACCTGCAGCTGACGGCAGATGCGAAGAAACAAATCGCGCATGCGACAAGCATCGCAGGACTCGGTCACACCGTATTCATACGCACGCAATACGACGTGTTGCGGCGTATCCGTGCCTACTGGGTGCCTCGTTTCCTTCTACACAAGGAGAGGATGGATGAACTTAGGTCAGGAAGATGCGGACAATATCCTCGCATGTTATCTCGTGACCATCTGTTTACAAAATACATAATTTTGCTCAAATATTTCTTGTTATTTCACTATTATCTCTAGTGTTATTACTGTGCAATATGTTTATGTTAAAATTTGCAGTGAAATGAATAGAATAAAATAAGGGGTTGTCCATGCCACTGTAATTAATTAATTGATTTATAATGACAACCTCCTCAGTTTCTCTTTCCACTGGTCTAAGTAAATACCTCATTATGCCATGCATACCTTGTAATGCACTTTACATTTAATTAGTTTTTATTAATCCAATCACATGTGATATGTTTTTAAATAACTTGTCTCTCTTATAAGAATTTAATTACCTGTATTCATTTATATATGCTATTTATATAATCATTGTTCTTTTATTCATTCAAAATACTGCAATTTATTTATAGTTATGTTATTATACTTATTTATCTGCTTCCAGGACGGAGTTACGTAATGGTAAGGGAGACGTTCCCTCAGCCTTTGGGCTGGACATGTCTTCCACGTTCTTCCCGTCCATCTCCCTAGTCAACTCGATGCCTGTCCGGCCGGAGGACGTCATGCAGATAGCACGCACGAGGAACTGGGACGTTGTGTGCACTGGCGGCAGACGATTGGACGATCGCATCAAGTCGGCTAAAGTACACTTTAGATCAATGGCCATCCCTTCGTGAGTATCTCTCCAATGTTGTTTAGATCAATGGCCATCCCTTCGTGAGTATCTCTCCAATGTTGTTTAGATCAATGGCCATCCCTTCGTGAGTATCTCTCCAATGTTGTTTAGATCAATGGCCATCCCTTCGTGAGTATCTCTCCAATGTTGTTTAGATCAATGGCCATCCCTTCGTGAGTATCTCTCCAATGTTGTTTAGATCAATGGCCATCCCTTCGTGAGTATCTCTCCAATGTTGTTTAGATCAATGGCCATCCCTTCGTGAGTATCTCTCCAATGTTGTTTAGATCAATGGCCATCCCTTCGTGAGTATCTCTCCAATGTTGTTTAGATCAATGGCCATCCCTTCGTGAGTATCTCTCCAATGTTGTTTAGATCAATGGCCATCCCTTCGTGAGTATCTCTCCAATGTTGTTTAGATCAATGGCCATCCCTTCGTGAGTATCTCTCCAATGTTGTTTAGATCAATGGCCATCCCTTCGTGAGTATCTCTCCAATGTTGTTTAGATCAATGGCCATCCCTTCGTGAGTATCTCTCCAATGTTGTTTAGATCAATGGCCATCCCTTCGTGAGTATCTCTCCAATGTTGTTTAGATCAATGGCCATCCCTTCGTGAGTATCTCTCCAATGTTGTTTAGATCAATGGCCATCCCTTCGTGAGTATCTCTCCAATGTTGTTTAGATCAATGGCCATCCCTTCGTGAGTATCTCTCCAATGTTGTTTAGATCAATGGCCATCCCTTCGTGAGTATCTCTCCAATGTTGTTTAGATCAATGGCCATCCCTTCGTGAGTATCTCTCCAATGTTGTTTAGATCAATGGCCATCCCTTCGTGAGTATCTCTCCAATGTTGTTTAGATCAATGGCCATCCCTTCGTGAGTATCTCTCCAATGTTGTTTAGATCAATGGCCATCCCTTCGTGAGTATCTCTCCAATGTTGTTTAGATCAATGGCCATCCCTTCGTGAGTATCTCTCCAATGTTGTTTAGATCAATGGCCATCCCTTCGTGAGTATCTCTCCAATGTTGTTTAGATCAATGGCCATCCCTTCGTGAGTATCTCTCCAATGTTGTTTAGATCAATGGCCATCCCTTCGTGAGTATCTCTCCAATGTTGTTTAGATCAATGGCCATCCCTTCGTGAGTATCTCTCCAATGTTGTTTAGATCAATGGCCATCCCTTCGTGAGTATCTCTCCAATGTTGTTTAGATCAATGGCCATCCCTTCGTGAGTATCTCTCCAATGTTGTTTAGATCAATGGCCATCCCTTCGTGAGTATCTCTCCAATGTTGTTTAGATCAATGGCCATCCCTTCGTGAGTATCTCTCCAATGTTGTTTAGATCAATGGCCATCCCTTCGTGAGTATCTCTCCAATGTTGTTTAGATCAATGGCCATCCCTTCGTGAGTATCTCTCCAATGTTGTTTAGATCAATGGCCATCCCTTCGTGAGTATCTCTCCAATGTTGTTTAGATCAATGGCCATCCCTTCGTGAGTATCTCTCCAATGTTGTTTAGATCAATGGCCATCCCTTCGTGAGTATCTCTCCAATGTTGTTTAGATCAATGGCCATCCCTTCGTGAGTATCTCTCCAATGTTGTTTAGATCAATGGCCATCCCTTCGTGAGTATCTCTCCAATGTTGTTTAGATCAATGGCCATCCCTTCGTGAGTATCTCTCCAATGTTGTTTAGATCAATGGCCATCCCTTCGTGAGTATCTCTCCAATGTTGTTTAGATCAATGGCCATCCCTTCGTGAGTATCTCTCCAATGTTGTTTAGATCAATGGCCATCCCTTCGTGAGTATCTCTCCAATGTTGTTTAGATCAATGGCCATCCCTTCGTGAGTATCTCTCCAATGTTGTTTAGATCAATGGCCATCCCTTCGTGAGTATCTCTCCAATGTTGTTTAGATCAATGGCCATCCCTTCGTGAGTATCTCTCCAATGTTGTTTAGATCAATGGCCATCCCTTCGTGAGTATCTCTCCAATGTTGTTTAGATCAATGGCCATCCCTTCGTGAGTATCTCTCCAATGTTGTTTAGATCAATGGCCATCCCTTCGTGAGTATCTCTCCAATGTTGTTTAGATCAATGGCCATCCCTTCGTGAGTATCTCTCCAATGTTGTTTAGATCAATGGCCATCCCTTCGTGAGTATCTCTCCAATGTTGTTTAGATCAATGGCCATCCCTTCGTGAGTATCTCTCCAATGTTGTTTAGATCAATGGCCATCCCTTCGTGAGTATCTCTCCAATGTTGTTTAGATCAATGGCCATCCCTTCGTGAGTATCT
The DNA here is from genome assembly GCA_963662155.1 of Lamellibrachia columna. Lineage (NCBI taxonomy): Eukaryota > Metazoa > Annelida > Polychaeta > Sabellida > Siboglinidae > Lamellibrachia > Lamellibrachia columna. Next base: position 54,327,043 of record OY759262.1, read on the forward strand.
CTCCAATGTTGTTTAGATCAATGGCCATCCCTTCGTGAGTATCTCTCCAATGTTGTTTAGATCAATGGCCATCCCTTCGTGAGTATCTCTCCAATGTTGTTTAGATCAATGGCCATCCCTTCGTGAGTATCTCTCCAATGTTGTTTAGATCAATGGCCATCCCTTCGTGAGTATCTCTCCAATGTTGTTTAGATCAATGGCCATCCCTTCGTGAGTATCTCTCCAATGTTGTTTAGATCAATGGCCATCCCTTCGTGAGTATCTCTCCAATGTTGTTTAGATCAATGGCCATCCCTTCGTGAGTATCTCTCCAATGTTGTTTAGATCAATGGCCATCCCTTCGTGAGTATCTCTCCAATGTTGTTTAGATCAATGGCCATCCCTTCGTGAGTATCTCTCCAATGTTGTTTAGATCAATGGCCATCCCTTCGTGAGTATCTCTCCAATGTTGTTTAGATCAATGGCCATCCCTTCGTGAGTATCTCTCCAATGTTGTTTAGATCAATGGCCATCCCTTCGTGAGTATCTCTCCAATGTTGTTTAGATCAATGGCCATCCCTTCGTGAGTATCTCTCCAATGTTGTTTAGATCAATGGCCATCCCTTCGTGAGTATCTCTCCAATGTTGTTTAGATCAATGGCCATCCCTTCGTGAGTATCTCTCCAATGTTGTTTAGATCAATGGCCATCCCTTCGTGAGTATCTCTCCAATGTTGTTTAGATCAATGGCCATCCCTTCGTGAGTATCTCTCCAATGTTGTTTAGATCAATGGCCATCCCTTCGTGAGTATCTCTCCAATGTTGTTTAGATCAATGGCCATCCCTTCGTGAGTATCTCTCCAATGTTGTTTAGATCAATGGCCATCCCTTCGTGAGTATCTCTCCAATGTTGTTTAGATCAATGGCCATCCCTTCGTGAGTATCTCTCCAATGTTGTTTAGATCAATGGCCATCCCTTCGTGAGTATCTCTCCAATGTTGTTTAGATCAATGGCCATCCCTTCGTGAGTATCTCTCCAATGTTGTTTAGATCAATGGCCATCCCTTCGTGAGTATCTCTCCAATGTTGTTTAGATCAATGGCCATCCCTTCGTGAGTATCTCTCCAATGTTGTTTAGATCAATGGCCATCCCTTCGTGAGTATCTCTCCAATGTTGTTTAGATCAATGGCCATCCCTTCGTGAGTATCTCTCCAATGTTGTTTAGATCAATGGCCATCCCTTCGTGAGTATCTCTCCAATGTTGTTTAGATCAATGGCCATCCCTTCGTGAGTATCTCTCCAATGTTGTTTAGATCAATGGCCATCCCTTCGTGAGTATCTCTCCAATGTTGCTTAGATCAATGGCCATCCCTTCGTGAGTATCTCTCCAATGTTGCTTAGATCAATGGCCATCCCTTCGTGAGTATCTCTCCAATGTTGCTTAGATCAATGGCCATCCCTTCGTGAGTATCTCTCCAATGTTGCTTAGATCAATGGCCATCCCTTCGTGAGTATCTCTCCAATGTTGCTTAGATCAATGGCCATCCCTTCGTGAGTATCTCTCCAATGTTGCTTAGATCAATGGCCATCCCTTCGTGAGTATCTCTCCAATGTTGCTTAGATCAATGGCCATCCCTTCGTGAGTATCTCTCCAATGTTGCTTAGATCAATGGCCATCCCTTCGTGAGTATCTCTCCAATGTTGCTTAGATCAATGGCCATCCCTTCGTGAGTATCTCTCCAATGTTGCTTAGATCAATGGCCATCCCTTCGTGAGTATCTCTCCAATGTTGCTTAGATCAATGGCCATCCCTTCGTGAGTATCTCTCCAATGTTGCTTAGATCAATGGCCATCCCTTCGTGAGTATCTCTCCAATGTTGCTTAGATCAATGGCCATCCCTTCGTGAGTATCTCTCCAATGTTGCTTAGATCAATGGCCATCCCTTCGTGAGTATCTCTCCAATGTTGCTTAGATCAATGGCCATCCCTTCGTGAGTATCTCTCCAATGTTGCTTAGATCAATGGCCATCCCTTCGTGAGTATCTCTCCAATGTTGCTTAGATCAATGGCCATCCCTTCGTGAGTATCTCTCCAATGTTGCTTAGATCAATGGCCATCCCTTCGTGAGTATCTCTCCAATGTTGCTTAGATCAATGGCCATCCCTTCGTGAGTATCTCTCCAATGTTGCTTAGATCAATGGCCATCCCTTCGTGAGTATCTCTCCAATGTTGCTTAGATCAATGGCCATCCCTTCGTGAGTATCTCTCCAATGTTGCTTAGATCAATGGCCATCCCTTCGTGAGTATCTCTCCAATGTTGCTTAGATCAATGGCCATCCCTTCGTGAGTATCTCTCCAATGTTGCTTAGATCAATGGCCATCCCTTCGTGAGTATCTCTCCAATGTTGCTTAGATCAATGGCCATCCCTTCGTGAGTATCTCTCCAATGTTGCTTAGATCAATGGCCATCCCTTCGTGAGTATCTCTCCAATGTTGCTTAGATCAATGGCCATCCCTTCGTGAGTATCTCTCCAATGTTGCTTAGATCAATGGCCATCCCTTCGTGAGTATCTCTCCAATGTTGCTTAGATCAATGGCCATCCCTTCGTGAGTATCTCTCCAATGTTGCTTAGATCAATGGCCATCCCTTCGTGAGTATCTCTCCAATGTTGCTTAGATCAATGGCCATCCCTTCGTGAGTATCTCTCCAATGTTGCTTAGATCAATGGCCATCCCTTCGTGAGTATCTCTCCAATGTTGCTTAGATCAATGGCCATCCCTTCGTGAGTATCTCTCCAATGTTGCTTAGATCAATGGCCATCCCTTCGTGAGTATCTCTCCAATGTTGCTTAGATCAATGGCCATCCCTTCGTGAGTATCTCTCCAATGTTGCTTAGATCAATGGCCATCCCTTCGTGAGTATCTCTCCAATGTTGCTTAGATCAATGGCCATCCCTTCGTGAGTATCTCTCCAATGTTGCTTAGATCAATGGCCATCCCTTCGTGAGTATCTCTCCAATGTTGCTTAGATCAATGGCCATCCCTTCGTGAGTATCTCTCCAATGTTGCTTAGATCAATGGCCATCCCTTCGTGAGTATCTCTCCAATGTTGCTTAGATCAATGGCCATCCCTTCGTGAGTATCTCTCCAATGTTGCTTAGATCAATGGCCATCCCTTCGTGAGTATCTCTCCAATGTTGCTTAGATCAATGGCCATCCCTTCGTGAGTATCTCTCCAATGTTGCTTAGATCAATGGCCATCCCTTCGTGAGTATCTCTCCAATGTTGTTTAGATCAATGGCCATCCCTTCGTGAGTATCTCTCCAATGTTGTTTAGATCAATGGCCATCCCTTCGTGAGTATCTCTCCAATGTTGCTTAGATCAATGGCCATCCCTTCGTGAGTATCTCTCCAATGTTGCTTAGATCAATGGCCATCCCTTCGTGAGTATCTCTCCAATGTTGCTTAGATCAATGGCCATCCCTTCGTGAGTATCTCTCCAATGTTGCTTAGATCAATGGCCATCCCTTCGTGAGTATCTCTCCAATGTTGCTTAGATCAATGGCCATCCCTTCGTGAGTATCTCTCCAATGTTGCTTAGATCAATGGCCATCCCTTCGTGAGTATCTCTCCAATGTTGCTTAGATCAATGGCCATCCCTTCGTGAGTATCTCTCCAATGTTGCTTAGATCAATGGCCATCCCTTCGTGAGTATCTCTCCAATGTTGCTTAGATCAATGGCCATCCCTTCGTGAGTATCTCTCCAATGTTGCTTAGATCAATGGCCATCCCTTCGTGAGTATCTCTCCAATGTTGCTTAGATCAATGGCCATCCCTTCGTGAGTATCTCTCCAATGTTGCTTAGATCAATGGCCATCCCTTCGTGAGTATCTCTCCAATGTTGCTTAGATCAATGGCCATCCCTTCGTGAGTATCTCTCCAATGTTGCTTAGATCAATGGCCATCCCTTCGTGAGTATCTCTCCAATGTTGCTTAGATCAATGGCCATCCCTTCGTGAGTATCTCTCCAATGTTGCTTAGATCAATGGCCATCCCTTCGTGAGTATCTCTCCAATGTTGCTTAGATCAATGGCCATCCCTTCGTGAGTATCTCTCCAATGTTGCTTAGATCAATGGCCATCCCTTCGTGAGTATCTCTCCAATGTTGCTTAGATCAATGGCCATCCCTTCGTGAGTATCTCTCCAATGTTGCTTAGATCAATGGCCATCCCTTCGTGAGTATCTCTCCAATGTTGCTTAGATCAATGGCCATCCCTTCGTGAGTATCTCTCCAATGTTGCTTAGATCAATGGCCATCCCTTCGTGAGTATCTCTCCAATGTTGCTTAGATCAATGGCCATCCCTTCGTGAGTATCTCTCCAATGTTGCTTAGATCAATGGCCATCCCTTCGTGAGTATCTCTCCAATGTTGCTTAGATCAATGGCCATCCCTTCGTGAGTATCTCTCCAATGTTGCTTAGATCAATGGCCATCCCTTCGTGAGTATCTCTCCAATGTTGCTTAGATCAATGGCCATCCCTTCGTGAGTATCTCTCCAATGTTGCTTAGATCAATGGCCATCCCTTCGTGAGTATCTCTCCAATGTTGCTTAGATCAATGGCCATCCCTTCGTGAGTATCTCTCCAATGTTGCTTAGATCAATGGCCATCCCTTCGTGAGTATCTCTCCAATGTTGTTTAGATCAATGGCCATCCCTTCGTGAGTATCTCTCCAATGTTGCTATTGCGCACTCTATTATACTGTTTCTGCATTTTTATGGATATACTCAGGGCTTTGTAAATATAAAAAAATCCAGTAATCCCCCCAAAAAATTTGTTTTTCCTAAGTTGAAATTTTGCAATAATTGGCTTTTCATCCACTACATTGGCAATGCATGTACGGTATTTCCATTTTCAAGGGGTTTTGTCGATGGAACGTGGGTAGTTGGGTCAGTCATACCCACGTTCACGACTTTGGTGTATGTAACTCTAATGCTTTATGGTCTTATGATTGTTGACAGTTTCTTTGTCAATAATTTCATGGACAAAGCCTGTCATGCATGTGACATTCGTGTATGCGCTCTACTGATGTTGCGTGTTTGTAGTTCACTTCGGGCAAAATTGGTGTTTGCCCTGGACGCTGACCGACAGGCTGGTAGCCCATTCAAGACGTTCCTCCACAGGTATGTCTTTATTCTTGTCATCCGTCTCCAATGTCCTTACACAAATTGTTTGTGATGCGATATGATGACCTGACTTCTGGTGACATCAACGACGAGCTATCTCCAACCAATCCTGGCTCTTGTCACTTTTGTCAACTCATCCTTCGTCAGCTTTGTTGTCTCTTTCATCTTATCCATCCGTCTCGTGTGGCCTTCCATCACTCATTCCGATCATTATTGGCTTTTCCAACCTGTCTGGCATTAGTGTCGTGGTTTTGGTTTCTCAACAGTTCAGTTAAAAACTTTTGAGATCAGCAGATCAGCAGACGTACCAGTCGCAATTGCCTGAAAATTTGCTCCTCGATTGATTTGCCCAGCGCAAATCAGGTTCTTTGATGTTCAAATGTGTAGTGCATGAAGAGTAGGTAATATGTGCAGTCGGTTTAATAAAAGAGTGCGCTTTTTTCTTTAAATTATGAATTTTAACATATTATTATCATTTATTTTTCTATTTATTATTATTATTTCTTTGGTCATTGTTACTTCTGCCATATGTATGTCTGTGTCGTGTTTGTATGTCTGTGTTGTGTTTGTATGTCTGTGTCGTGTTTGTATGTCTGTGTCGTGTTTGCATGTCTGTGTCGTGTTTGTATGTCTGTGTTGTGTTTGTATGTCTGTGTCGTGTTTGTATGTCTGTGTCGTGTTTGTATGTATGTGTCGTGTTTGTATGTCTGTGTCGTGTTTGTATGTCTGTGTCGTGTTTGTATGTCTGTGTTGTGTTTGTATGTCTGTGTTGTGTTTGTATGTCTGTCGTGTTTGTATGTCTGTGTCGTGTTTGTATGTCTGTGTCGTGTTTGTATGTCTGTGTCGTGTTTGTATGTCTGTGTTGTGTTTGTATGTCTGTGTCGTGTTTGTATGTCTGTGTCGTGTTTGTATGTCTGTGTCGTGTTTGTATGTCTGTGTCGTGTTTGTATGTCTGTCGTGTTTGTATGTCTGTGTCGTGTTTGTATGTCTGTGTCGTGTTTGTATGTCTGTGTCGTGTTTGTATGTCTGTGTCGTGTTTGTATGTATGTGTCGTGTTTGTATGTCTGTGTCGTGTTTGTATGTCTGTGTTGATTTTGTATGTCTGTGTTGTGTTTGTATGTCTGTGTCGTGTTTGTATGTCTGTGTCGTGTTTGTATGTCTGTGTCGTGTTTGTATGTCTGTGTCATGTTTGTATGTCTGTGTTGTGTTTGTATGTGATGTATAAGGACCACAATGCCAAGTAGTACTTGCACTTTCTTGCGTCATCCTTATATTTTAATGTACGTTTGTGTGCACATTTGATGTGTGTACAAGTCTCATTTTTATATTGAATAAATCAATTAAAAATGGAAAGGGTTGACTTTGATCGCTAGATCGAGTAACTTTCTCAAGTGAGAATAGCCTTATATCACAATATATAGACACCATCACTGCCATTTTGTCACAAAAAATTTAGCCGATCCGATCAGAAATAATTTAATGGTTTGTCCGATGATTTCACCAAAGCTAAATAAAAAATTTATTCAACCTAGCATGTTGCAGTGGACACTAGATACTTTTGATTTTTCACAAAATGAATCTAAAATAAGATGAGTGATTCTGGAATTGAGGAAGGGACCGTTCAGCATTACGTTACACTCTACATATGCCCGGTACAACAAACTGTGTGGACACTGGCGTTCCTCACTACCTCTGATGATGTTTGCAGGCAGAGGGCAGATCTGTTGCTGTCCAACATGTTGTTCTGGGAGGACGTGGCGGATTATGGTGCGGCGGAGGCTCGCTTCTCTGACCGCCTCCTGCGCATGAACCAGGCCTGGTCCATCTTTAACAAGTACCTGGCCGTGGGCAGCAAGAACAGCATAGGTGGGCCAATCAGTCAATCAGCCAATCTGTTAATTTTATTATTATTATTTTTCATTTGTGACCTGCCATGTGTCCCGGTTAAAAACCGCTCAATAGTACTAACAAGGTAATAATAAGTTACTTTAAAATAAGTTGAAAAGTTAAAATTAAAAATGTGTTTAAAAGACAAGTAAACGTAAGTTAAATAAGTGTAAAATAAAGTTAAAGAAATAAGTTATATAAATAAGTTAAATAGACAGCTAAATTAAGTTGATACATTAGATAAACATATAAGTTAAGCAGATAAGTTCATTATAAACTAGTTAAATCAATAATAAATTAAATAAGTAAAACGATAAATACGTGGCTTTGCTCCCAGAAGGAGCTGTGTAGAATCTTGTAGCAGTATAGTTGTCCACTCAGCGCGAAAGATGTCGGGTAGAGCAACAAAGTCTGCAGTTGGCGATGGGTTGCTTGAGATTCACCAGTAGACGCCATGTTTATGTAACATAATAATATAATATATAAAATACTTCTATTGCACTAAAATCCTCGGGAGACCCAAGCTAGGCAGCGCACCAAAACAAAAGGGGTTAAGCAGTTCATAATCGATAAACAGTTCCAGTTGTAAACAGTTGGATTGGTACGCTGGTTGAGCTATGGAGGATAAACAAGTGGGTTTTTGGTCTATGGTGAAATGTTGTTATATGTCCTACATACTTAACACTAACAGGGAGTGAGTTCCTATAGACTTAACACTAACAGGGAGTGAGTTCCACAGAATCGGTGCAGCAACTGAAAAAGCTCTAGTTCCGACATTTGTCTGAACACTTAGAACAAAAAGTAGATTAGAATTAGATTATCGGAGCTTTCTGGGCTGTCTTGCAGTAGTGAATGTAAATATGCTGGTTGCTTGGATGAAAGTGGTTGATTGGTACATTTGTACAGATCTTAAAAATAATGCGATATCGGACAGGGAGCCAATGCAATGATTTAATTAAGAAGTGGTACTGAGTGAGAGAAATGAGGAGACTGGGTAACTACCCTTGCCAAACAATTTTGTACATGTTGAAGTTTCAAGATTTCAAGATGTCCTTGAGAGCAATATCATAATAAAGGGAATTATAAGTCTACTGCTAACATGAGCAGATGCAATAGTTTTGGCGACAGCAAAAGACATGTACCGGGGAATATGACGTACTGTTATTTGTGACTGTTTCTGTCACTGTGTCATGCTGTAGTAATAAATGTATGTCATCATTTGATTAATACTATCTTTCCAGGCTGCCTGCCGCGAACGAGGGACAACATTCACCGGTCTCTGTTGACCAATCGTGACTTTGTCTCAGTGGTCATCTTTGACGAGATGAGAGAGAACGCTGTTGACTTGTTACTGAACTCCTGGCTCCGTTACCTAAAGGAGGACCTCAAGACATTCATCGAGTAGGGCCCCTTGTATCACTCACATATACGACTGAGTATAGCCCCTCATAGCACTCACAAATATGATATTCATCAAGTAGGGCCCCTTGTATCACTCACAAATGACTTGTTGAGTATGGCCCTTGTTTGATTCACAAATATGATATTTATTATTAGATGCATCAGCAATAATGTATTTTACTGATACACTAATGATCATAACATGCCATTTATACTAGTAATAATACATAGTAATGATTCACCGTTGCAGTTGTCACATGCGTATGATTGAGACACCACCCGGCAGTGCCGATGAGTTCGAAGTTATTCTCGATGATGACGAAAGATTGGTAGTTCGACGCCATGTACGTTGGGTTCAAAGGTTAGCAACCCCTGTGTTCATACTTTTGTTAAAATATTCAGATTCACCTTAATTATATAAAAAAAAAATATTTTATGGGTTTTGGCATGTATGGCGTATTTTATTTTTAGGTAAATATTTATTGTTATATTAATATTTCTTTTCATTTTAATAGAATTAATTGTGCATAAAACTTTTTTCATCAAGTTATTGTAGGTTGATGGCAATTTTCAATTTGCATGCTCCAGACAGCCCATCCATTGGATAACTTGGGAGTTTTTCCACAACAGGTTATCCATTTACTCCCTTTGTGGGATCTTTTACTTCCCCTGGCATAGACGCCCCAGCACAACTCTGTGTGCCTTCCTAGGTACCCTCCGTCCACAGGGTCAGAGAGGGGGCGCCGTTTGCGCTCCGCCCTGTCGATGGCCGAGAGCATTGATGACGAGCGGCGCATGGAGCAGCGCCAGATCGCGAAGGAAAAGCGGCGCATTATGATGAAGGAACGGCGCAAAGCAATCCGTGCTGCCAAGCAGCGGTTGAAAGATGCCAAGATGAAGAAGTCTGTCAAGTTTGAGGTGAGGTGGAAATGTGACAAATGTGGAATTAAAATTACATGTATACGTTGAGAACTAAATTGAGGCTGTACTGTACAGTAATAAAATAGTTATAATATGCATTGTAGCAAGTAAAAGTGAGAACCAGAAGCTGGACACGTTTCTATTCAATGTGGTGTCAAATGAAGTTAAATTAAAATTAAAACCAAAATAAAGACAACAAACATTGAAGACAAGTTAAGAAGACAGCATTGGATTGGACACATTCTGAAATGAAGACTGCCACTGCACAATGGCTTTAACATGGATACCTAAAAAAAAAATGGGTTGCCCAAAGACAACCAGGCAAAATAGTAGAAAAACAAAAATGAGAATCGTGTTGAACGGTTGTGGAGCAGAACCAAACAGGTGGCCAAAGACAGAGTGAACTGGAGAGAGAGAGAAAGAGAGAGCACTGTTAAGTTTCAGAAATGCAGGAGATTCTTGCATAAATTGAAGGGTCTCGGAGAATTGTGCGTAAATCGGAGGGTTTCAGAGTATCAGAGAATTGTGCGTAAATTGGAGTATTTCACATCCTCGCCACGCATAAAAATTACATTAGATCAGCTTTAGTTCCCAATACATTGCACATGTACTGCTAAGTGGTACACTGACATGTTAATATAAACATTGTGGCAGTAAAATATTTCCTTGTGGACTAGTAATTATAAGATAACATGTTTACTACTCAGATAGTCTAGGAATAAAACAATTTGTTCTACTCTTGAAATATATTACCATACAACAAAAATCCCTTACCTGACTGGCAGTAGCCTACGTATTTTATTACACATGCACCTAACATAATATTTAGTGGCAGGACTAGAACTGAAGCATTTTCTTTTCTTCAAAGTTTGTGATCCTGGGTGATGTAGGCATTTGAGACCCTAGTTGATGTAGGCATTTTTTATTTGTGAAACCTATTAAATACCTTTTATCGTTCATAATGTGTGACAGTTAGCAAACATATATAAATTAATTTGAACTCGTATAAAGTGGAGATGTATTGATGGGCATTATCTAAATGGATATTTAACTGATTGTACAATGATGAGTGATAATGGGGGACCATTAGTTTAATGCATATTATAAACAATGCAACATGCAAGGCACAAGAATACTGTTTAGTCAAGCCTCCGTTGTCCAGTCTGCACAAACCTTAATTAAAATAACCCTTGCTGTTGTGGGCGTGAGTAAAAGGAGAGATTGACAATTTTTTGTTTCATTTGAAATTATGGAAGAGTCGTTCTCCCATGCAAGAGATCGTGAGATTTGATAGATTTCCGGGAGTCTCCCGGAATTTTCAGGAGACTCCCATTAACTTACCCGTACATTAACAGGGGTAAGGTAAGAAATCTGACTGAAGTAGTAAAACATTTATTGTACATCGGTTCTAAGATGAACATTTGACATATGTGTGCACGTGTTGGTGCATGCATGCCATCTCCTATGTGTGCCATGCACAAAACTTCCTGGCATGCAAACTGTATGTGTGTGTTGTCGGTTGTAGAAGACGGAGGAGAAGACGGAGCAGCTGGAGCCGGTCGTGGAGCAGGAACCAGAGCCAGAAGTAGAGCCAGAGGAAGAGGACAAGGTGGCAACATTCCAGGAGTCAGTCAGCAAGAAGAGGTGTGTAAATACAAATACAAAATATGGAACATTAGATAATAACTGTGGTATTTTGTTATTATTACATTAACTAAAATAATATAGATTATGTTGAGACTGTATTTTAGTGTCAACTAAAAATAATACTGCATTGTCTCACAGATGTTATGAAATTCAAAGTTATCACCATAGACGTTATGTCAGTTTCCACATATTCATAGAGTATTCAAATATGAATACACAGGGAAAAATCTAAAAGTATTGAAATATGTATTTTCCAAAAAACTTGTTGACTCCCATTGAAACAAAACTCTAGAAATTGTAACATAATGCTGGCAGTGATAGTAGCATCTAGCGATGCCTTACCCTTGTGTCACACGAACAGTTGTACATACTAACTACAAATGGTAGACAGGGTAATAGTGGGATGAATTTCAAACAAATAAAAGTGTCACAACACACATACACACATTCTTACATACACACATTCTTACATACATACACACATACCTACATACATACATACATACATACACACATACCTACATACATACATACATACATACATACATACATACATACATACATACAAACATACAAGCATGCATACATGCATGCATACATACATACATACATACATACACTTGCTGGATTATAGTAAGATTCGTGTGTGTTGCAGTATGATGACATTGTTCAAGAAGTACATCCAGGAGAATGAGGGCAAGGAGGCGATGAACCTCCTCAGTCTGTACCTCGACATAGAGGTCTACCATCACATGGCCACCGAGGGCAAGTCTAAGAAACAGAGAGACACCCATGCGACATTCATCTACAAGTGAGAGTCCAAATGTTGCATCCACTAACACCTCTCACATAACGAGAGCAGATGCAGTAAGAATTGTGAGCGTTTTTGTGTGTCATCAGTTATGTAGGAAATTAAGCAGTTGTCTTTGTCCTGGTGTTTTTATAGATGTGGACACGTTATATGTAGCCAGTTGCCTGTGGCGGATAAAGTACACTACAAGGAATAAATGTATCTGGTAGTTTGTGTTACTGTGAGTCAAAGAGACAGAGACAGATTGATGCAGACAAAGTTAGAGAGAGAGGCACACAGAGAGAGGGTGAGAGGGAGAGAGAGAGGGGAGAGGGAGAGAGAGAGAGAGGGTGAGAGGGAGAGAAGAGAGAGGGTGAGAGGGAGAGAGAGAGAGGGAGAGAAGAGAGAGGGTGAGAGGGAGAGAGGGTGAGAGGGAGAGAGAGAGAGGGTGAGAGAGAGAGAGAGGGAGAGAAGAGAGAGGGTGAGAGGGAGAGAAGAGAGAGGGTGAGAGGGAGAGAAGAGAGAGAGGGAGAGAAGAGAGAGGGTGAGAGGGAGAGAGGGTGAGAGAGAGAGAGAGAAGAGAGAGAGGGAGAGAAGAGAGAGGGTGAGAGGGAGAGAAGAGAGAGGGTGAGAGGGAGAGAAGAGAGAGGGTGAGAGGGAGAGAGAGAGAGAGGGGGAGAGGGAGAGAAGACAGAGGGAGAGAGAGAAAACAAAGAAAAGACGGAAGTGTAAGATGTGTATAGATCCATCAGTGCATCACGCTGTACACTGTATTGTGCACTGTACTGTACACTGTACTGTGCACTGTACTGTACACTGTACTGTGCACTGTACTGTGCACTGTACTGTACATTGTACTGTACACTGTACTGTACACTGTACTGTGCACTCTACTGTACTGTACTGTACTGTACACTGTACTGTACACTGTACTGTACACTGTACACTCCTTTCTTGCAGGACGTACCTGAACCAGAGCTCCCGGAAGAAGGTGCTGCTCAGTGAGAAAGCCTACACCCGTCTGCGGCAGGAGAAAGACCGACCAAAGACTCCAACCTTGAAGGAGTCTCAACAACACATACTTCCCCAGCTCGAGCAATTCTTCAGAAACTTCATGGAGGTGAGACTAGTTGCTTTTTGGTAGTATATGCTTATGGGAGGATCCCCGTTATATCAAGACAGAATCTGGATGGCTTGGATGACAAATGACGGGAGGATTGTAGGGTTTGACTCAATTGCTACTGCAGGTTGACGACAAGACAAACATCAAATTGTACACATTTTATTAAAACTAAATCGTAGCTTTGTACACAGTGTGGAATTACCCAACTGACTTGTCTTGTTTTCAACTGAGAATCTTGAAATGATTTCATTTGATTGCATGTGTGATGACTATAAACCTATCTGGTGACTGTCAACTTGTTTTGTGTATGCCAACTATGTTGTCTTCTGTTGTCAGATGCAGACAGAGGAAATGGGCATTGATGGCAAAAACTTCGCCAACATGTCCAAGGCCGAACTAGCCATGCACTCAGATGACCCAAGCACACTCACTGCGTGGTCAAGGAAGAAGAAGGGGCGGCAGGACTGGGTAAGTCTTGACCACTGACCACTTCAATGCATGTATTCAGATAGTTACATCATGCTCAAGTTATCTTGTTTACAGATGTTGTGATTTTGATTGACAAGAAGTCTGGTACAGGTTTAGAAGTGTACAGAGATCATGATATAAACGTCCTCCAATTATGTTATATATTGATTTGTTGATCACTGCACATCGCCTTCATTTGTTTTTTTATTTTATTTGTCAGGTTTCACAATGCACAATTATGTTTGCATGTATAATATTCTCAGAGTTTTTTATTGCACCACTCAGTGCCAAACAACAGTATATAAATATATGTATTTGTGTATGTAGACATACATGTAGGGCCCACATACACATGCATAGACGTGTGTGTGCGTGTGCATGTGGACAGGCAAGTGTGTTCTGTGTGGTTTAAGTTTCTGTAAGCAGGACATATCGGATAACTTAATGTTACTTCTTTGCCGGATCTATCTGCATGGCGTGTGTGCAGCTTGTTTCATATAAATACAGTTTACCTATTGTTTTCATCACCGTCCCCACAGTTCTTGTTATCTACAATACATAGTACGTCTTCTCATTGGTACAATAGAGTGCTTCATGAAAGCCTGTAAAGTAATTTTCTCATTGATGTATCTGCTGTGTAAGAAATATACTGCACTGTATAGTTTCAGTTGTATCACAAAACATATTGCTCTGTATAGTTAACATTTTTTGTGTGAATGCACGTGTTTGATGGTTTGTTCATTTGCACTGATGCATCAGCACACTGCACGTTTGGTCCTAGCTGTCACATCAGAGCACTGAGGGTGCACTAGCGGATGCACCGGCACTGTGTGACGTCATGGCACTATTATCCAATGTGTCGGCTGAGCTGCTAAAGTATGTCCTTGGTGACGCAGACTATGCACTGGTTGACGGGGGGAAGTTAACGCACAGGCAGTTATCAAACCTGTCCTCATCCAGTGATTTTATGGAGCTGCACCCTGGTGAACAGAAGGTAAACTAGTTTCTGTGGCAGTCTGTCAAGGCTGGCCACTGCCGATTTCTGCTATTAGTTGCTTTAGTTAAGTATATATATTGTCAAACTAACATCGTCTACATTTATTTTTTATTTCTGTAATTATTCATGAAATTTATTGGCGGGTCAAGGGGGAGTTCAGGGATTTAATTTTGTCAAAGTTAAACCCCAGTGATCCAGCTATTTTTAACTTAATAAAAAATGACCTCATTTGAATTTCTGTAACCAAAAATGTATGGGTCTAAATATTCTGATTCTGGTAACCATTTACTGCCCAAGGTAGGCTGGAGCATAAATTATAAAGTGTTCAGTTGTCACACAATTTGATTACCTAAGTATTGATTCACATATAATTACTACCAGTACCAAAACTGCCAAAATCATGACAGTTTAGTCCGAAGATCACTTAATTTTTGGCCTAGATCATCATTTTTGCCCTTTCTCTTTTTCAGATTTTGATTTTTCCTAGTCATGACTTATCTTTTACAATTACTTGGACCTCAATACTTGCTGGCAAATGCTCGTAGTATTCCTGCATATTTAATTCATTCCAATCACTCTTCAAAGCTGCATCTCCTTCTTCATGACAATTTATACGTAGCATCACTGAACTTGATATGTGCCTTGTATTGGTAATGCTTTGGTTGATGCCTTGGCAGGATGGTCGATATACAAGTTGGTTATCACCTGTTCTCACTGCATAATCTCTTCACATTTTAATTAGCGATCACTGTGAGATACAGTCCTAGTGATTTATTGCACTGCACTATGCCCTACGTGCAGTGTTAATTACCCAACTCTATGGGGTTATTAACAACTGACATTATCAGCATATAAATTGGTATTAGAATCTGTTAGATTCATATTACAAGAAACTATTGCTTCCTGGTACAGCAGAGTATCCCGTGTTAGCTTGACGGAGCTTTAAAGACCCTCTTGGCCCCTTCGTCAGTGTCGGTCTGAACTTCCTTCTTGTGTCATGTGACCAAGTTGGTGGTTGGCACCTGACAGCAGTTCCATGAACTTCCTTCTTGTGTCATGTGACCAAGTTGGTGGTTGGCACCTGACAGCAGTTCCATGAACTTCCTTCTTGTGTCATGTGACCAAGTTGGTGGTTGGCACCTGACAGCAGTTCCATGAACTTGTCCTTTCAATCACCTCACTGATCTTTCTGTACTAGAACTTGTCTTCACTGACCAACGCTGTCATATCTTTTGCCGTGACATTGTGTTGACTTGAAGGCGCCGTCATGTTGGCTATGCTCTTTGAGCCTGGCCCCCAAAACCTAAGTGAAATTGAAAGCTCTGTCAAGGTGACATTCATGACTCTAACAGGTTTAAGTATATTACAGTAGAGTACAAATGCATCGTATAGCTTTTGTAATCCTATATTTCTTCTTCTTGTTTCTTCTCTTCAGCTGAAGCTTAGTCAAGTTGCATGTTTCAGTATTAGGTCTTATAGATAGCTTAAGCCAATATTAGGTCTTATAGATAGCTTAAGCCAATATTAGGTCTTATAGATAGCTTAAGCCAATATTAGGTCTTATAGATAGCTTAAGCCAATATTAGGTCTTATAGATAGCTTAAGCCAATATTAGGTCTTATAGATAGCTTAAGCCAATATTAGGTCTTATAGATAGCTTAAGCCAATATTCTTGCAAAATTTTTACTTTTTAAGCAGTGTCTTAAGGCCTTTCATGTGGTCGAAATGCCCATATTAAAATCAAGCTCTGCCCGTATGAGATTTATATGTAATATTTACAGCTGAAGAAATGTGTAACATATAATATTTTATTTTGGCTGTAGCCTAGCTGTCGCTGTGTAACTATGCACTTAATCAAATTATAATATTAGTTTTAAGGGAAACTGGTTGTCCAAAAGAATAAAAAACTTTCCATATGAGATTCCACGCTTTTATGCAACCTTGTGATTCTTTCACAAACTTTGGCCCTGTTCTCATATTGCAGCTTTTGATTGTATATTGTTTTAGCATATTGCAAAATTTTGATGTCATATGCTTCTAACATGACCTTAACCTTCTACACGTCCCCTGTGCAGGCGTGCATTGTCTTCCATCAAGATGACATTTTTATAAACAATAATGTTATTATCTTATTTTGTGTTTAGAAATTATGTCTGACACTAAATACTGCAAAAACTCTGGAACTTACTTTTTCTGCAGTGTACAAATCTGGATCTCACTATGCCACTATGTGTTCATGATATTTCTTGAATCTGATATAATTTCAAATGTTTCTGATACCATATGCTTATAACATAATACTAATTGGGATGATTTTTATAAGGTGTTTGTGGATCAATACTTTGTACATCATATAATATATTGTACATCATATAATATAATATATATATATATATAAGAACATATATATATATATATATGTATTATATGTATATTTATATATGTATATATATATATATATATATATATATATATATATATATATATATATATATATATATATATATATATTATCTACATATAGAAAGCTAAAACTGTTAATATTACTTCAAAAGAGAACCACAATAATTAAATTACTTTTTTATTAATAAATAACATTGCCCCATCGAATGCCCCGCTTACATCAATGTCACTGCTGTCATCACCAGCCGGACGGACGTGAACAGCCAACAAAGGAAGAAAAGATGGAGTTTCTTGTGGCCCTCAACAACTCGGTGGTGGGGCACATGCCACTGCAGATGATGTACTTCTATAAATACCTCGTGTTCCACGGCGAGCAGAACAAACAGCCTCTCATCGACCGTGACCTCTTCTACTATTGGGAAGTTCAAAAGTTCAAAGTCAGTACATGCAACCTCTGAAAAAAAGGAAATGTTTTTTCTTCTTTAGCTTGCATATTCAGTTCAGGATGTTGCTGCCCAAATCGTCTTATAAAATCCATGTCTTTCTCCAGCTGTTCTATCAGTCACCGTTCCGAAGACATCTGTAGTGTCCTCCTCCCATCTTTGTTGTGACTCGCCTCTGCTTCTCTCCCTGCCACTATTCCCTCCAGTATCATCTTTCCCTGCCACTTCCCTCCAGTATCATCTTTCCCTGCCACTTCCCTCCAGTATCATCTTTCCCTGCCACTATTCCCTCCAGTATCATCTTTCCCTGCCACTTCCCTCCAGTATCATCTTTCCATGCCACTATTCCCTCCAGTATCATCTCTCCCTGCCACTATTCCCTCCAGTATCATCTTTCCCTGCCACTATTCCCTCCAGTATCATCTCTCCCTGCCACTATTCCCTCCAGTATCATCTTTCCCTGCCACTATTCCCTCCAGTATCATCTCTCCCTGCCACTATTCCCTCCAGTATCATATCTCCCTGCCACTATTCCCTCCAGTATCATCTCTCCCTGCCACTATTCCCTCCAGTATCATCTTTCCCTGTCACTATTCCCTCCAGTATCATCTTTCCCTGCCACTATTCCCTCCAGTATCATCTCTCCCTGCCACTATTCCCTCCAGTATCATCTCTCCCTGCCACTATTCCCTCCAGTATCATCTTTCCCTGTCACTATTCCCTCCAGTATCATCTTTCCCTGCCACTATTCCCTCCAGTATCATCTCTCCCTGCCACTATTCCCTCCAGTATCATCTCTCCCTGCCACTATTCCCTTCAGTATCATCTTTCCCTGCCACTATTCCCTCCAGTATCATCTTTCCCTGTCACTATTCCCTCCAGTATCATCTTTCCCTGCCACTATTCCCTCCAGTATCATCTTTCCCTGTCACTATTCCCTCCAGTATCATCTTTCCCTGCCACTATTCCCTCCAGTATCATCTTTCCCTGCCACTATTCCCTCCAGTATCATCTCTCCCTGCCACTATTCCCTCCAGTATCATCTCTCCCTGCCACTATTCCCTCCAGTATCATCTTTCCCTGTCACTATTCCCTCCAGTATCATCTTTCCCTGCCACTATTTCCTCTAGTATCATCTTTCCCTGCCACTATTCCCTCCAGTATTATCTTTCCCTGTCACTATTCCCTCCAGTATCATCTTTCCCTGTCACTATTCCCTCCAGTATCATCTTTCCCTGCCACTATTCCCTGCCAATATTCCCTCCAGTATCATCTTTCCCTGCCACTATTCCCTCCAGTATCATCTTTCCCTGCCACTATTCCCTTCAGTATCATCTTTCCCTGCCACTATTCCCTCCAGTATCATCTTTCCCTGTCACTATTCCCTCCAGTATCATCTCTCCCTGCCACTATTCCCTCCAGTATCATCTTTCCCTGTCACTATTCCCTCCAGTATCATCTTTCCCTGCCACTATTCCCTTCAGTATCATCTTTCCCTGCCACTATTCCCTCCAATATCATCTTTCCCTGTCACTATTCCCTCAAGTATCATCTTTTCCAATCCATCTTGCCTCAGTATGGCCAAAACAGTTCCGTTTTTGGCACACGTTTTTTTTTGTGTCTGTTGTTTTAATTAATTGCACAGATTAAAGGTAATTTATCGCAGCTGTTCTTATGAAACAGAAGTCACCTACGTAATAATTGGTGATATTTCAGGTTGCTATATTGGCAACGTTTGAGATATTATCTAATAGTTTTTCCTTTCATTGTAGATTTGCTTTGGTTTGTATAGATGAGTACCTGGCTGTAGACAGTGGTACCGTATTCGTCCTATTAAGCGTACACCCCCATTTTTTCAAGGTTCAGGGACAACAGAAGTCTGAGAAAAACTTAAGTTTCACCTATATGAGCTCTGGTATATTTTTACCACCGGAATATATAAAAGGCTGGTAACACCAACCCAGTCCCTTTATTAAATATCTTGACAGTCACTTCCGTTGAGTCTTGATGTGTCCTGCCCGAATTATCGTGGTCCTACATGTAGCACATGGTTGATTGTAACTGTCTCAGTGTCTGTATGTCAGCCAGTCTTTTACTAAGTTTGACAATACTGTCATGCTGAATATTTGCCGCTGCTGACTTTTCTCCAATGTTTCACTTTTAAAATACATACATGGTAGCCACAGATAGTTGTCCAAAATGTATAAGTTTCCAACTCAAAGCAATACACAGGTTTCAACGGACACCGTTTCCAAAGTTTTGTTGTGGTGCCAACCATGGTGCCATCTGGTGGATTAATAAAAACAGTGGTGCCTCCTGGCGGAAACAATTTCATCATTTGTTTTTTACACAGATTTTGGTAAAAATACAATTTGTGACTTTTCTGCACCTAAAAATGTTTCAAGCCTACTGTATGCTTAATAGGACTAATACGGTATATGTAAATGAATAGTCTTCGCGCAGTAATTGCAGAATGCTTTCCCAAAGAAGTCAAGTTTGTGTTGGAATGGACAGGTCTGCCAGGGTTGAAGTGTAAAACACTTTGAGTGGACCAACATAATGGATACCGCGCCATATAAGAACTTAGCTTTTTTGTATTCCATACAATTTACTATATACCAATTGACTTGAATGCAAATGAATTTGGTTACCAGTTGATAGGGTGACTATTGCATCTATTTACTCGTTGGCTGGTCTTTTGATCATTGACTGGTCTTTTGATCATTGGCTGGTCTCTTGAGTTTGCCTGATCCTCTGTTGCTGTAGGATTGCAACCACGTGTTTGCCGACCAAGAGATGCTGAAGCGTAAGGTGCGGTCTCTTCTCGACTCCTATCTCGACTGTACGCCCCCTCCGACCTTACAGGTAGGTGGCGCTTTACCTCAGACTCCATCAATGATGATATAACTGATTTTTTTTATGCTATAAAGACATTTGGTATCAGTGTTTTAACAAGTTGTATAGTGATGTATTCCCTTAGAAGGATTGTTAAAAAGATGTTTTTATAAACTGTTAGAAATTAGGAATATGCTGCTTTAATGTTGCGTGAACAAATTGAATAATAATTTAAAACATTTGATGTAATGTAATAATTGCTTTAAAAAGTCTTTTCCAAATAAATATCAATAATAATATCTAAAGTATATAATTTTTTTTTATTTGCTATATGTTTGTGAATGTTCTAGGTCGCAAGTCGACAAGGAAGCCATTAATTATAGCAAAACACATTTGGATGATCAAGATGTTAAAATAGATATGTTTATGCTACAGAGGAACCTAACTTTGAAGGTCACTCTTGGGATTGAGCCAAAGTGACCTGAATGGCAAAGTGACTAACGTCCTATGCTTTCCTGTTATGGAAATAATTTGGGACAGTCCCAGGTTGACCATGAACCTGAGGTGGCTGTGTTACCAAATAAAGTGAAGTTCCAGTGTAAATAAAAGCAATCTTATGATAAAAGTGATCTTAACCACCCCCCCCCCCACTGTTCTTAGGTTGACATGACAACGGAGCTTCAACAGAAGTCAGTTCGGGCTGCCCAGAAGTTCCTGGCGGGCAAGGAGATGGGGCCTCTGTTTGATGAGTCCCAACTCCACGTGTTCAAGGAGCTGCTGCCATACTGGGCTGGCTTCATTCGGGAGTACGAGGAACCGGAAGACCCAACCCTGATCCCATGTAATAGAGCCTACCCAAAATAACCTGTGGCACCTCTGGTGCATTATATAACACTAACACACGTAAGATCGTGGAATCAATTGTCGACAGAAGTGGAATCAATTGTTGACAGAAGTAATATGGCAATATTCACTCACCAAATGAAAATCTATCTGTAAGCACCTACTTGCCAAGAAGATATAGCCATGCTGTTTGTGTCTTAACTTATGGAACATGTTTTGGCGTTTGTTTACCACACTAAACTTATCCCATTCTGACTTCACTTAGCAGCCCGCTTGATTGAG
Organism: Lamellibrachia columna; assembly: GCA_963662155.1. Lineage (NCBI taxonomy): Eukaryota > Metazoa > Annelida > Polychaeta > Sabellida > Siboglinidae > Lamellibrachia > Lamellibrachia columna. The sequence continues at coordinate 54,348,247 of OY759262.1, forward strand.
AGTTTGTGTATACCTGTCGGCCGAAAGCACTTAACGTATCACAGCGGAAGTTGAATTCCAGGAACTACCAGACCCTTATTGGTTGCCCTAGTTAACATGTAGGCCCCTGGTATAATTGAGGTTTTACCAGAATCTCCTACTTTTTAGAACAGATTCTGAGAAACCACTAGCATGATATTCTTGATTGTAGTTGCAAATGGTTTTGTTTTCATTAACTCTTAGGTGCATAGCCCCAAAGCCATGACTTTTGTCTTGCTTTAAAGAATGTATCTGTTTGGATACATGAACCGATGGTTTGTTTCAGTGACCAAGAAGCAACTGGAGAGGTTGAGGCGTCTACAACTGTTTGATGTGTGGAAGCCACCATCAGCCAAACTCTTCTCCTTGCCTTCCTTGCCCAAGGGAGCCACCGTCACCTCATTATCCTTCTCTCTCACGGAGGGAATACAATGGCGGGTATGTGTCATGCGACTCATATCCAGTGGCAAACTGTTCATGCCTTGTCACTGGCTATTAATTTATCACCACGCACATACGCCCCGTTATTACGCGGATTCGTATAAAAGATGGTTGGTCGTGGACCCAGATTTTTTGCCACCAGGGGAAATGCCAAATGGGCCTGCTTAAACCTACTTAGAATTGCTTTGACAATTCTCAAGAAACATTAGGTGAACAGTGTCAATGAACGAGTGTCAACGTGTTGTTTATTTTGCCGACATCAATCACTGTCGCTGGTTTCGCTTTCAGCGGTTTGTAAATTGCAATCAAGATTCACAAATATGCCTTGTGTAAGAATCAGATAAACTGTCTTAAATGCAATTTAGTGTGCAATACCAATATAACACTGGGGTGAAATGGCATGCTTCCACTGCATCGTAAATCTAATCGTTTTCGCGACACGAAACCAACATGCCAAATGCCTAACCCAAGGTGCTACCAGTGCATCATAAATTCATGCTTTGGCCAAGATCAGTTGAAAGACAAAGTGAAGCAATTATTAATCCTACCTATTGTTGTTTTCTATGTTTAATCAGCTTACATACTACGTGTGTCAAATCAAATACGTTTTCGGCTGCTCAGATCCAGGTTATTATTTTTGATTCGTAGGCCTATTGGTCCAGTACATCATCATCATAGCAGATCTGTTCCATAACGGTATACATACATGTATTTTAGTAATTTTTTTTTCAAGATTCAAAAGGGTGTGACATTTTTTAATAATGCACGTTGATGCTAGTTGACTCATTTATTAAGCTCTATAAATTGCGTATTGGCGTTTAATACAGTGGTGCAGGCACACAGTGGCTTTGACAGCGTTCTTGGACTTGTACAATCAATACATTACAGTTTGTCCTTCTCCTTTATAGCATGTGTGCCAAACCAGGGGATGTATATAATCATACGGGTTCATTTGTGGGTCTTGCAGATGTGAACCACTCAGGGTTGGCCTGTATGAATTTATATACGGTACATCTCCAAGTGTGAAATCTCAAATTTTTGTACAGATTTAGTATGTGTTTTTGTAACTTGTTGCTGATGATAACTAATTGTGTGAAGTTTATTTGTCGTCAATAACTGTACATAGTTGCTTCGTGCTAACAACTGATTTATTTCTCCCCCACAGGATCTGGAGACTTTGGTTTGTATGACTTTGTGTTTACTAAAGTTAAACAGTTGTACATGTGAATAACTTCTTAAATTCAGATGGTTATTTTCTATAAATATTAACATTACATTTCCTGTTTTGGACGTGTAAGTGATCTTTATCTGAGTCAATTCAGATTTGCTATTTTCTATAAATATTAACATTATATTTACTTTTTTTGAAGTACGAATGATCTTTATCTTAAGGTAAATAAATAAATTTTAGTTATACACTTTTGCAGGACCTGTGTATGAAAAACAATCTGAAGTAAATAGTATACTTATATACAAAGAAGGAAATAAATGTTTTAATTTATTTTAAAAACAAATTTGTTTGTTTTTTATTTTATTATAACTCTATTTCATTTTATTTACTGTTAACAGATCAATTATGTTGACCAGTGAATTGGCATTACAGGATATTGTAATAGTAATGGAAATAATATTTTATCATAAGTTATTGTAATGATTGTTTCACTGTGTTTTTGTAGTTGTACCAATGTGTCATATGTCTGTGTTTGTTTGTTTCTGCGTCAGTGTTCTGCCGCTGCATATTTGTTTCTTTCTAACACTGCTACTGTTTGTTTGTTTCTGTGTCAGTGTTGTGCTGCTGCTTATTTGTTTCTATCTAACACTGCTGTTTGAGATTATCTTCGGAGTGGTTCTGGTGTTTCCTGGAGTGTGGTGCATGTATCTCGTTGCTTCGTGCATGGTTTTCATGGGTTTCGAATTTCTTGGTTGTCGCTACGCAGATGTGTTCACTTGCATTACTAATATGATGTTGTCTGTCTGTGCGATGAAACAGTGATGTCTCCTACTTGTGTCACCAATCGGAGTTTGCGTCACCAATGCGTCAGTCAGAATTTTTTGTACACTATTATGCACCAGTCGCTGATGCATGATTAATAGGATTGACACTGACTTGCATGCATTAGATTTAACAAGATTGCCAAGACAAAAAACTCAAATAACAAGGGAGCAATTGGCTTATTGGGAGTCCAACAATTCTTCATTTATGTGTAACCCGCCCTTCTGAGATATTTGTAATTTTTTTGTTTTTAACCATATTTACACGGCTAGCATTTACACAATCAGATAATCTGTAGATAATTTGTTGCATTCATCTATTGTCCTCTGTGAGAAGAGAGTACTTTCTGACATCTACTATACACTGTTCCTTTCATCTATTGTCCTCTGTGAGAAGAGAGTACTTTCTGACATCTACTATACACTGTTCCATTCATCTATTGTCCTCTGTGAGAAGAGAGTACTTTCTGACATCTACTATACACTGTTCCATTCATCTATTGTCCTCTGTGAGAAGAGAGTACTTTCTGACATCTACTATACACTGTTCCATTCATCTATTGTCCTCTGTGAGAAGAGAGTACTTTCTGACATCTACTATACACTGTTCCATTCATCTATTGTCCTCTGTGAGAAGAGAGTACTTTCTGACATCTACTATACACTGTTCCATTCATCTATTGTCCTCTGTGAGAAGAGAGTACTTTCTGACATCTACTATACACTGTTCCATTCATCTATTGTCCTCTGTGAGAAGAGAGTACTTTCTGACATCTACTATACACTGTTCCTTCACTAACGTTTCCTCGTGTCCTATAGTTTTTTCTTTCTTAAGCGAGAAAAAATATTTCTATCAATATTTGCATACCCATTCAGTATCTTTGAAAAAACTTCAATTTGATCTCCTCTTAACCTCCTCGTCTATTAGGTTGTTAAACCACATTCGTTTTGGCGTTCTTCATGACCAAGGTCTCTCAGTTCTGGAATCAGTTTAGTTGCTCTCCTCTGTATTCGTTGTTAGGTTGATGTAAAAATATATGTGAGGTAATGTGCAGTTTATCGTATTGACACACTGTCGTGACATTGTGACGACAGAAACCAAACGACATGACGATGCAAAATCTCAACTGAAAAGTGAACTGTGAGGGACATATATTTTATTTATGTTTTGTCTTGAAATGCAACACTTATAATACATACATATGTGCGTAGTTACATACACATCGTTATATACATATACTTGTATTATATGTATGTATATATGTATTATTTGTCAGCAAAAAATTATCATGACACATTACAAAATCTCATAGCTGCATATCTTACCTCAATCTTTTTGTCTATATTTTCATTTGTTGCAATTGTGGTAGAATACTTCTACGTTTTGTCCGCTTTCTGATTACATACAAGGTCACTGCCAAGGTCAAGTAGCTGAATCCTTTCCTTGCACCATGCAACTTGTATGCTTTGTGAAGGTTTGGTTGTTATTGCACAAAACCACTTGAATGAACCAACGGGTATAGACCGCAAGTATTCCAGTGCCTCACTAAACACCAATCTGTCCATCACAGAAATGGGGTCAAATGCATTTGAAAGTATTTTAGAAATACAAACACATAACTACTATTAGGTATAATACTCTTTAAAAATACAACCACAATTCATAACTGCTATTTGGTATAATACTTTTAATATTTAAAATGAAGTAATTTTTTCTTTAAATTCCCTTTACAGTACTAACAATTCTAAAAAAATGTATTTAGTATTTGGCCTAAAAACGTTTCATAATGTATTAGGGACATAACAGTACATTTGATTTCAAATGCTAAAATGCAAACTCAAGAATAACATTCAGATAAAATTGGATACAGATGCGTTTGGCCCAATGTGTGATTGACGAACCCTATTGCTATAACTAAGCTCTGACCCTGTTGTTACAACCAGGTCATGACCTTGTTGTTATGATTAGGTTGTGACCCTGTTGTTACTGGTCATGCCATGACTAAGTTGTCACGACCATGTCGTGACCCCGTTGTTACGGCTGTGACCCCATTGTTGCGACCACTTGACCCCATGTCTACCCTCGGCCCTGCTCAATGTTTCAGAACCTGCCCCTAGAGTCTAGTGTCTCTGTCGGTAGTGCCTGTAGTGTGAACTCTGATACGTAAGTCAATCGCCATGTCATTCATCGTAGCTGGGTGGGTGCAAGTGAAAAAAAAATGTCTTTTCAAACACTTCTGTTGATTTTACCCACAGGGAAGTCATTCAACGTAATTTCTTTGTAAGCCACGTTTCATAAGTTCTGTTTTGGGTTGTATTGTGTACGTACGTACGTACGTACGTACGTACGTACGTACGTACGTACGTATGTACATTTATATTATTCAAAATGTTTTGGCATATTGTCATGCATGTTTTGAAAGATATGTGGAACAAATTATAAATGTTTTCTAATCTATGGTAGTATTTTAAGCTACCTCATATTTATTAAAAAAATTATCATAATCATGTGTTAGTGGGTCATCTCACTGTTGCAATCATCTTTAAAATAAGAGCATTGTTTTTTTAAACTTGACTGTATAAAAAGAAATACTTCATTTAATACAAATAGCTGGATTTGTTTAAAAAAGGAAGGTAGTAGGATTGTAGTATTTTATTATAAGTAATTGTGTAGATTGCTATGGCAACAAAACATCTATATTTTGAAAATTATTTTCACTTGACATGATCCATGAACAAATATGTCTTCTTACTCTTATAAGTTGTATCTTTTTGTCAATGTCTTGTCAACTATGTAGTTATGTTTTTAAATGTTTTTACATTCTTTCAAGAAGCAATGTCGTTATACTGCTTTATAAATGGCACCAGTCATTTGAATTTGACAACATGTTTGTTTTAAATCAATCTGGCATTGTCTGCATTGCTTTTTGAAAACTTAATGTGTTAATCTTTAGTGATCTGATTAATTTCTCCATAGATCTGTCTGTGTTGCTTTATGTCGTAAAACTATTGTTAATGCTGTAGGGGGCATCGTATCGTTGTTCTAATGGGCCACCTGCAATTATGGATAATTTTCAGAATACAAACACTGGTTTTCAACTCCTGCTCCAAAAAAGAATCGCATTTGTTGAAGTTAAAGCAGGCTTTATAAACGTGTGGTTAAGACATGAAAATAAAATTTCTTAATAGCATATTATTAAAAATAGTTTTGATATTATACAGTACTTTATAACCGTACAAAGTGCCTTATATTTGACTCCATGGCAGGCTTGACAAATGATGTAGTGAAGCTTGTTCTCTACATCGTTTGTTCGACTGGCATAGAGCCAAATAAACATTTTGTGATGTCACAAAAAATTACGTTTGTATTTTGAAAATAATTCATTGTTGTGGCAGCACCGGAGTGTCTCCTGAAAGACAACAATACTTGGCGACGTTAAAAATGTACAATGCGTTAACACGTCTCGTCGTGCATTTACACACTTGCAGGACACTACACAGTTCATTGAGCTCAACGAGTTACCAAGTCAAGCAAAGACGCTCTCCACGCTTCAGACTCCTGCCCTGACCATCTCCAGCGAAGCAACGACCCCGGCAAAAGTCTAGGATCATACAGATCACACAGGATCACACAGGATCACACAGATCACACAGGATCACACAGACGACTCCTTCTTTGGGAAGGAGGTCTTCTTTTCTGCCAATTTTGTAACATCTCCTGCTTCTACTTCCTTTTCAAATAATGCCTTTTTTAAACAATTCCTCATTTTCTATAGAAAGTGGCTACAAAATGCTTAACATGATCCCCTTGAAACCGGCATTAAAAAATTTTATTGTGGGAGGGCAGATACCCCCCTTCACGCACCCTCCTTACTTTATTTCATCCTTACTTTATTTCATTTCCAGCAGGACAATCTCCGTCTTCCTACTTGTTTAACAATGCGCCTCATGGATCATTCCGCATATATTAGGGGTTATTTTCTCAATATTGTGTATATATCTGTGTAGGCAGCACCAGCTGGCCCAATACGTGTTCCAACTGTGTAAACTGATGACAAAGGCTGGTACAAACAAACTCCATTTTGCTGTTGTTATTTAGGATTCTTGCTGGTGCTGCATTTAATCTTAGGTGACATGTAATGTTGGTAAGTTGTACAAAAGTTTTTAAGTTGTACAATTTCTTCTATTTGTGCTGTTTAGAAAGCAGTATTATTTTGTGTCTGCTTTAACAGGAAGCAGTTAACAGGAAGCAGTTACAATCCTACCTTCATTTCAGAGAACAGATATATCAGATTGCATCATAAATAATCAGTAAATAATAGATGCAAAAAAAAATTTTTCAACATGACATCAAAAGTGCCAACTTTGACAATCACGGAAGGTAAAGATTGATAGAGGGACAGAATGTAGTACCATGCAGCCAATGATATTTCAATTGGCCTTTTTGATTCCAAGATTTTCTGTACTTGTGTCTGTCGAAATCCAAAAGAAGGCTGCAGCAGAAGATTGTGTGGCCATTGAGAGATTTAATAAAATTTATTTTTAAGGGGCTCTGCAAACATAAACAATTCCAATAATAAAATAGAATATCTTTGACCCCAACCCCCTCTTCAAAAACAACAAATTGGATGCACTGAATGGAAATCGGATTAGTAAAAAATTTCAACCAGAAAAAAAAATTTAAATATACTTTCCCATTTTTTCTGTGATGGTCCAAGTGGACCCCAGACCCACCCACCCGCATCCAGTTTTTTTCTGCGATGATCCAAACGGACCCTAGACCCACCCACCTACATAAAAAATTTTGGGATTATTGAATTGTTTATATTTACAAAACTCCTAAATCTGTGTGCATATTAATGTGCACAGGAAAGTGCCAGTTACGTGAATAGCCACAAAGTTACAGGTTGCCAAATATGTATAAATATTTATATGAACAGCATTTCTCTGATGAGAGTCGAACTAGGACATAGCCAGTTTTAAGCAAAATTGTATTTTTTTCTTTTATTTGTTTGCTGTGCTTATGTGTATTTTAATAAGGTATACATTTATAATAAATACATCTCTTGTGTGCAGAGCACATTTCCTATCTGCACAAGTGCCAATTTATATATATATATATATATATATCAATATACAGTTTTGTAATCTGTGTGCCAAGTAATTAGTTAAAATATCATTATTTGAAGTTGTGATATTGCTACGTTAGTAAAACATCTACCTATGTCAGCAGATGTTGATATATTGAGTGTGTGTGCCAAATATTTATCTGTAAATTTTATAATGTTTTTGCAATGTTTTACCACAACATATTGTTAGTGTCTACAATGTTTTACCACAACATATTGTTAGTGTCTACAATATTTTACCAAAACATATTGTTAGTGTCTACAATGTTTTACCACAACATATTGTTAGTGTCTACAATATTCATTCTGATGATCAATATTTTGGATGTTCGTGTATTGTGTAAACTGTTGTTGGATGCCAGGTGAAACCAGCTGAATTGTAAATATCTTAAATGGTTAACACTTGTTGTAGATTCATAAGTTATTAAGTTTATCCTTTAAGAAGCATATTTACATTATTAAAATTGTTTTAGTAAGTGTATTTATGTTGTGGTGTTTCTTTCTCACACAAAAGACACCATTCGTTACTCGTGCTATAAATGAAACGCTGCAAAGCCACACGAAAGGATACCATGGTATGTGATACCATGGTATGGGATACCATGGTATGTGATACCATGGTATGTGATACCATGGTATGTGATACCATGGTATGTGATACCATGGTATGGGATACCATGGTATGGGATACCATGGTATGTGATCCATGGTATGTGATACCATGGTATGTGATACCATGGTATGTGATACCATGGTATGTGATACCATGGTATGTGATCCATGGTATGTGATCCATGGTATGGGACACCATGGGATGTGATTCCATGGTATGTGATACCATGGTATGTGATACCATGGTATGTGATATAATGAAAGGTGAAATTGGACATAGTTATAATATTTTATTATTAAAACCCAAATTTGGCACCGAGACTTGTCATGCATTGTGCATTTCGCACACACTGACAACGTGTTCAGTTTTAATATAAGCCACACACAAGGAGCAAGTTACATAGATAACACGAAATTAAGATTAAAAAAATTTTTGTTTATATACAATTGGCAACTTTGCATTTTTACCCATTCAACGAAGCACAATGCATCAAAAGAAGGGACATAAATAATATGAAATAAGGTTTTTCGGCAAACATTTTGTATACCATGGTATTTATAACTTCATCTTTCAGCAATACATGAAACACTGACGCAAAATGTGTTATTACACTAATGAACCTATGAACTACAATTGTGTACCTGGAAGGTTTCTTTAAAGTAAACATTACCAAAGATTAATAAGTATTAGCTCTGTAAACACTTTTGTCGATGGAAGACACCTCTTGTGGGTTAAAATTTAATAAACATGCAGAAAACGGTTTGGCACTCACAACCCCGTTATTTGGCACTCGATTCCATTCCTAATACTGGTACACAATCTCGCACTAGCAAATGTAAATAAATATTAAATTAAATAAATAAACGTGCAAAGGATTTGATATGAATATGAAAAGTACAATATACACTGCAAGTTGAACTCTGCTGAAATTAATAACATTCACACAGACAAGATACGGCCATCCAATATCGGTTACAGATATACAGTTGTACCTGGTTTTGCTTAAGCAACATCACCCAGAAACTGTGATTGTAAAATAGTTGCACTAATCTAAATAAATATAAAAACAGGCAAAAGTGTTGTATATCTTCAATCAACAATATGGGTTTACTTTACTTTATAAGCAAATACGACCGATTCCTGTTCTAGATTTTGTACAATCTTGCTTTCTCACCAAGTACATGTATTTCCTAGTTTGCTTTCACGTGAATGTATCGCCTGAATATACCACTGTAAACAGACAACTTCTGAGCATATCGCAGACAACAATCAATACTAACACATGAATGTAATCACTATAATATTACATGGAATAGCAATGTAAAAATGTATCACAGAAATTAGCTGAATATAAATTAAGTCGCAGTAAACGGGCTGTTTAAGGATGCAAGCGTAGATGATCGGTACTCTGAGTCGGAAACTGTCACAATGTTACAGACATTCACGCAAATAAAATGATTCATTCTGAAGTTACCAAAGGCACTTCAAACATTAGACAATGTTGTGAAAACTTTGATTTAATCCACGTGACATAATTTGGCACAAATATCTGACGGCCAATAAGAACGTGTGTAACACTTATTTTTCACAGGCAATAAGAACATGTCTATCAATCATCATTCACAGCCAATACAAATGTGTGTAACACTTGTCCATTGATATTGTGTGTCTAACAGCCAATAGAATATGTATAACACATACTTCACGGCCAATAAGAATATGTGTAACACTGGTCTTTAACAGCCAATAAGAATGTATGTAACACATCGTTCACAGCCAATACGAATATGTGTAACACTTGTCCATTGGAATTGTGTGTCCACTAGTTGTCCAGCTGACAGAGCAGAGCCACTCCACGCATCACCCAGAACTCGGGCACGTGGTCACTTGGTAGACTGACCGTTGTAATGAAATTGGTCGACATGCCAGTGGACGACAGCGTGCCAGCGCGACTGGACGTGCGATAGAGTGGACACTCGTACGTGCGTTTGTCCTCGTCCATGTTCTCTGTGCTCTTAAACATTGCAAGGGGCGACTCGAAGTTGGTCGACGTCGTACGACTAAGATCCTGGAAACAACACCAGTCAAAATGTATACAAGTTTGTCAAAGATCGACATAATTCAAAATTCATGTTGTTCAATCCAAGGTCATCCCGATGATGGAAGTCTGATTTGAGCTCCTGTTCCCTGTATAATTGCTATTTATAAAAGAAAGTAGTATGTTACTCCGTCTCTCTACATGTTCCCTTGTATCTCCGTCAGTTTCGCATTTATGGGGCTGAAATTTGTTAGGCGTGCCTGGGAGGCCATTGGTGATGGTTTCTACATTTGTACAAAAATATTCCAAATTCCCAGGGGTTGAGATATTACATATGTGTTTGACGTAATTACGTAACTTAGAACAATAGTACAATTGTTATCAACGTTATGCATGTTTTCTACGATTGCTACATGTTATGTGATCTAAGTCAAATGTCCACATACAAACTTCTTGAAACCGGCAGATATACATGATTTTTTGGGCATGAAGTTTTCATTGCCGTACCAAAATTTTACTGGGTAGAGTACGAAGTCATACGCTCTCACAGTGGTTGCCATTTTTTTGCCGTGCAATTCCGGGTAACTCGGCTAGTTGTCAATATTTCATCCCATCAACTTCCATGCTACTTGATTAGGCCCCCGCATGACGTAACTTGACATAAACCCTGAGTGGGCCTTTTGTCCATTTTAAAAAAAGTGTTAAACAAACAAAACCATTGCTTCACTTACAGCGTTTGGAATGAAGTGGACTTGTGGAAGCTGCGAAAACCTGTGCCCAGGGAGGGCGTCCGACAACGCCCTTGCTCCCACGTCCCACCTAGCACCATCTATGTACAAGCCAAACACCAACACCCCATTGATGGGGGGTGCAGATCCCTGCAACGACAGAGAACCATAATAAATAATAAGTACATTTACATAGCGTTGTAAATGTCGACAAAGTCCATTCGGAAACACTTCAGATATGTGTTAAAATTAATTAGTTTAGTAAATGATATAAATTAGCTAAAACATGGTGCATATATATATATATATATATATATATATATATATATATAATAAATATTATATGCTTTAGTATATATATATTATATATATATATATATATATATATATATAATGAACCAGCTAAATAAATAATAGTAAATTAGTTCAAACATGCCGCATATATATATATACCCAGGTATATATAAATATGCACAGTAAAACATATATAAATATAACATAATTTGTGAAATAATAATAAACTACTTCAAACATGATGCATAATGTATGAATATAAGTGGCTATGCATCGTATGCCACTTTATCTCAAAGGGAACGTTGTTCCATATCCAATGGAAAATTATATAGTGCATCAACTCAATACATTTAACATAGAAAGCACAGATTTAGTTACAATTTCTGGATAGCCCTAGCAATGACAACGAAAAAAAATTTGGAGGGAAAAATTTGTTTTTGAAAAAAAAGTATTTGCAGACATTCAATATAAATCGCCACCTTGCACTAGTTGGCTTATGATAAAAGTTAAGTGATAGTTTGATACCCAGTCATCATGCCATATGTGTAAAATTATAAATGTCTGGGATTTTTATGTCTTATTCCTAATAAATAATTTTACATGCGTTAATTTAGAAAACATGGATTCCTGTGCAGTGGTAGGTAAGCTTCTCTGACAGGCAGTGCATAGTGGGAATACAGTTACCGGGAATGCTAATCGATGAATGTCAAGTTTGCGTTCGATGTCATTCAGCGAATCATCAGTGTCACACGCATCGTTCTTGACAGTAAATTTAAAGCTGAGCGAATCAACGGAGATGCCAAGTTTACGGGCATGATTCTGCAGCACGGCGGTCAGGAAACCTGCACACAGACGACATTGTGATTACTGCGTACAAAGATTGTCTTTAGCAGTATAAAACTAACAGTATAAAACTAATACCACTACCCCAACTGAAACAATTACACTAGCTTCCTATCAAATCAAATTCAAACTGTCCATTCTTACATATGCTTTATCGATACAACCTCCACCCTATTTAGGTTAGTCTCATGCGTCTTTCAAATATCTCCAGACACCTCTGGTCATCTATTTCACAACAACCTTTTGTTACGAAAACTAAGCTTAACCTGGGCAAGTTCAATTTCTCTGTAGCTGCACCAAAAATCTGGGATGAACTTCCCATCAACATCGCATATTGTTCATGTCTTAAAGGTAAATAAGAGTAAATAAATTTGACTATATACAATACCTAGGAATGCCTGATTTTAAAGAAAATCACTAACTATGAAAATATAGTTAAAGCCAACGAGTATTCTGAGTACTAGACAGACAATTAAATTAAAACATGTTGTGAAGATGAACACAAATAAAAGCGACTGTTTGAAGTCCAACTATATCATAATTGTTTAAAATCAATTACATACTCATTGTGATGATACTACATTAGGTTGTTACTGCCGACTGACCTTGAGGGAAGAAGAATCCAGATAGCCAGAAACTACTGGGTTGCGTGTACCACATCCGACACGTTGGAACGTTGTGGCCGCTCTCGCTGCGAGATATCTGCAGACGCTGCAGATATGTGCTGACCAGCTGCGATCTGAGCGCATTCTCTCCGGCTGCAGTGACAAGCTTCGCCCAGCCGGAGAAGAAGCTGACTCGTTGTATGAGGTCGCTCACCCACTGGGCTAACGGCTTGCAAGACTCATACGCAGATTGCTGCAATATCATAACGATGCCCATTTAAACATACTGTATTTGTCCTAAAAAAAAAATTTTCTCAAGACAATAAGGTCATTGTATAACACATTTGGTGACTAGTGTAGAACAACTGAAAAGTGGTGCCAACTATTTAACACCAGATGGCAACACTGTTCAGTTGTTCCACACTAGTCAAATTACAATAATTATGGATCCTGCTGATTAAAAAAGGGGGCATACGCTAATTAGGGCATGTACGCTTATTAGGTCTAATATGGTACACTGGATTCTGAATCATAGTTTTCGTAACAAAAGGTTGTTGTGAAATAGATGACCAGAGGTGTCTGGAGATATTTGAAAGACGCATGAGACTAACCTAAATAGGGTGGAGGTTGTATCGATAAAGCATATGTAAGAATGGATAGAATCATTGCTGTTTAGTTTAATCAACTATACTGGCTGGGACGGAATCATTCCTCTTCCCATACTACTGAAATACACCCCTTCAACCTCCCTCTTTGATTAATTTAGCTCGTCTCGAGTCAAGTCTGTAGCATGTGAATAGCTTAAGCAATCGGCACAGTCGATTTAATAAAAGAGCGTGTTTTTGTTAAAATCATCAAGTTCTGACTGGAACCGATCAAAGCCAGCATGTCATTGTGCATACTGGATAGGTAATTAGATTTTCCACGAAATGATTCTGGGGCAAGAAGAGTGAAACCAAATTGAATTGAGGAGTGACCTTTAAATATTCAGTTTTATATCTTTAAGTGAGTTAGTATTAGTTGCTGGTATACATGTGTATAAGGATTTTGTATTTGCAAACCGTCTAATTTCTTTTGACCTTGTGACAAACCCAATATTATAAGTCTGAGAAAAAAAAAATAATTGCAGTAATATCAATAACAATTATCAATGTAATATAATGATAATAAATATAAAATATTTGTCGCGTCTCACCTTCCAGTGCGCCGGCACCTGCTGCTTCAAGATGGCGCTGTAGGCTTCGTCCAGTTTCTCGGACATGACCACCTCACCCTTGATAGCCAGACTGAGAGACTTGAGTGATTGGTGAATGACTGACAGCAGGTGATTGAAGCGGTCAATCTCCTGCCGCAGCACCGTAAAGAGAGCTGACCGACTGATGGTCCGGATACTGTCTACTGCCTTCTCAAGTGACCACACCACCTCGCTGTTTGACCCTGCGGTGGACATCACAGGACGTGACATCAGATAAATAAGGTTGACATGATCTTTATATGGCCACCTGTGTGGTGTGAGCACCTGTAATTAACATTTCTTTGTCATGACCACATGCCTGTTGTGAACATTTCTTTGTTATGAACACCTGCCTATTAGAAATATTTCTTTGTTATGACCATATGCCTGTAATAAAGATTTTTTTTTATGACTACATGCTTGTAGTTAACATTTCTTTATTGTGACCACATGCTTGTAATTAACATTTCTTTGTTATGACCACATGCCTGTAATTAACATTTCTTTCTTTTGACCACATACTTCTAATTTAAAAACGTTTTGTTATGACCACTTGCTTGTAACTAATACTTCTTTGTTATGACCACCTGCTTATAAAAAAATGTATGACCTGTTGTGAAAATTGCCTTCTGTGAACATTTCTGTCTTATTGCCACCTGCGTGTTGTGAACATTTCTTTCTCATGATCATCTGCCTGTTATTAACATTTATTACTGCCTGTAAATAACATTTCTTCCACTTGTCTGTGGTTAACCTTTCTTCCTTATGACCACCTGCCTATTGGGAACATTTCTTTCTTATTAATGTGACTTTGTGAGTTGCCAACCTTTTTCCTTCTTGCTCTGGACAGGCTCTTTGTACTTTGTCCTGGCAAAAGCCATGTCAGTGCTCATCCCGATCTTGGCGATGTCGGCCAGAGACAGTGGCGTGAGAAGTTTGAGGCTGGCACAGATATCCTCGTCATAGATGTCGATGTCCATCGGCAAACTGCGAGTCATGTCTGCTGCGATCTCCAGGGCAATCTGGTCACTGCTCCGACCATCACTACAACACATAGACAAAATGATAATAATAATGACGTCTTGCATAGCGCCAGTATCTGCAAACATACGACACTCATGATGCTTGCGCAACATTTTTTATCAGTAAATAAGTTGAGTCTATAAGTAGTGTGTCCATTAAAAATAACTAAATATTCTAAGATCATCATCATAAATATTGTAAAATCATTAAATAGTGTAAAATTATTATCAAAAATATTCTAAAATCATTATCATAAATATTGTAAAAGATTATCAAAGCTATTATAAAAATCATTAGTTATTATAAAATCATTACTATAAATATCATAAAATGAGACGTACCCAATAAGGCCCTTCATGATGCGTGGCTGGACTCCAAGGATTGTCTCAATGAAGGTGCCTGCTTGGGACACGAGATACGCCTTCTCCGCGTTCTCATTCATCCCAAACACCTCCGGGTCGTCCTGGGCTGGCAGGGTCTCGATGTACACCTTCGCCTCGGTAAAGCTGAAGCCTTGAGGCAGAGGGTGGTAGAGCTGGTGGAGAGAGTGAGAAATGGGTTAGGGTTATGGAGGAACAGAAGGCAGTAGGGTTGACACAGTAGAAACAGAAGATACAAAAGGGCAACTGTTACTCAATACAGGAAAGTAAACAGGTCACAAATACATGCATGCAACCATGCACAGGCACACGGAACAGGAACAGGAACAGGAACAGGAAATATTTATTCGTCCAAAAACAACAAAACAGAGTATTCAACACAAAAACCATACAATATATTACATCTATGTCGACATAAGAAAACGAAGTGGTAAGAATATAGAGTACGGTCTGAAAATAAAAGATAATGTCATATAAGGGACGGGAGACTCCTACTAAGACTAAAAATTAATCGCTAACGTAGGAGCCACCCTGTCAATTAATTTCACCCGTTATTAAGATAAAAAAATAAATAAATAAAAAAAAAATTAAAAAAAAAATAAAAAAAAAATATATATATAAAAAAAAAAACCTATAAATATTAATGCATAATTACTGGGAGAACAAAATTAATATAGATATTAATATAGATATGCCGGTATATTACAAATGCCAATTATATTCCTACAACCAGATATACAAACAGTGATTTTGTTTAACCAAGGAGGAACGCATACATTGTCAGTCATGTTGACATATATAACAATTTTGGATTGCACATTGTTCAATGTATGTATTCAGATAATAAAGTTTGATATAATTTGAGAAACCGTGTAAACTGTGAGTGGTGACCTTGTCTTTTAATAAATCAGGTGCATTATTTATGGTATGTGGCAAACTGTACCTAAGACTTCGTTTAGCAAACTCGTTATGTACCCTGATCGTATGTATATTATATTGACCACGTGTATTAAAGTTGTGAATACTATTGTTTTGATCAAGTGGTAAGTTTTGCAGGTAGACAGGTAGTTTATTGTTTGAAAATTTATGATATAATTTTAGTTCCTGCAATTTTAGAATGTGCTCTACTTTTAGTAAATTAAGACTTTTGAACAGTGGATCGGTATGAGCATTATATTTGCTTAAACATATAATTCGGACGGCTTTCTTTTGAAGTTTTTTTATTCTATTACATCGATAGCCCCAGGCCGTTAAGCCATAGTTTAGATGTGACAATATCAAAGTGTTATACAACATAATCTTTATATTAAGTGGTAACAATCGTTTGAGTTTATTTAGGATACCTATAATTCTGGAGCACCTATTTGAAATTTTGTTGATGTGGCTTTGCCAGTTTAATTGTTCATTAAAACTTATCCCTAGGAAATTAAACTCATCTACTCTATCAATGTATGTATTATCTATTTTTATATTTAGTGGATTTATCATATTAATTCTTCTAGCCGTTTTGAAGATCATATATTTAGATTTATTTACATTTAGAGATAATTTGTTTAATTTAAGCCACTCATTAATTTTGTCCAGTTCTGTGTTGATTAAGAATTCTACATTTTAATTTTTGCCATATTGTGCGAAAGAATCTAAGGTACTTGAAAGTGTCGTGTCATCGGCGTACATAATAAAGTTGAATTTTGGACTGGATTGGGCAAAGTCATTTATGTAAATTATAAATAACAAAGGGCCTAGAATTGATCCTTGAGGTACGCCTGTGGAGATATTAAGCCTATCTGATTGGGCGTCTTCAAATTCAACGTACTGTTTTCTATTTGTTAAATAATTTTTGAACAGGTCTAAAGCTACTCCTTCCACGCCATAAAACTCTAGCTTATCAATTAATATTGAGTGATCCAGAGTGTCAAAAGCTTTTGACAGGTCCAAGTAAATATTTATAGGTATTTCCTTATTATCCATACGTGTCAATATCCTGTCAATTAATTCAAGAGCGGCAAATTCCATAGAATGTTCCTTTCTAAATCCATATTGATTATCGTATATAAGTTTATGTCTTTTTAAGAAAGAATTTAGCTGGTCATAAATAATTGTTTCGATTACTTTTGAAATTGCAGGTAATATTGATATTGGCCTGTAGTTGCAGAATAGGGTTTCATCCCCTTTTTTGTAAATTGGTATTACTTTGGCAGTTTTTAGTTTATCGGGGAAGACACCCGTAGTTAATATTTGATTTGTGATTAAAGTTAAAGATTTTGTCAAAACAGGTTTAATTAACTTTAGAAGCCTTGAAGAAATACCGTCAAATCCGCAACTTGCTTTTGGGTGCATATCATCTATTGTTTTAGATATTGTTTCTTCATTAATAAGTTGAAAATTAAATACATTGTTATGGTTTCCATTAAGATAATATCTGAAAGTTTTATTTGTGGAATTTTTTATTTGGTTGGCTAAATTTGGGCCAATATTGGTAAAATATGAATTAAATGTGTTTGCAATTGCCGTTTTATCTGCTATAATATTTTCGTTATAAATAAAGGCATTGGGGAACGTTTTCTTTTTGTTTGTTCTAGAAAGAATACCATTAATTGTTTCCCATGTTTTTTTAATGTTATTTTTGAATTTGTTGAAACATGATTCGTAATGTATGCGTTTAGCAGTACGTATGCTTTTTTTAAGGATAGTATTATAGGTAGTCAGGTTGATCCGAATTGCAAAGTATTTTGGTGATTCTGGTCGAGTAGTTTTTAGTGTCTTATATAATTTATCTCTGTATCGAATGGATTTGAGCAGACCTAACGTAATCCAGGCGGATTTCTTATGTTTGTATTTTTTTAGTTTAACTGTTTTATATGGCATATGTTTATTTTTTGCACATTGCATTACGTCATGTAGGATATCATAATTCATATTTGGGTTTGCATTAGGAGATTGGTCGAGTTTATTGTAAACATTTGATGAGAAAACCTCGTGTATAAAATCAGATATTGAATCAGAGTTCTGTACAGTAATTTTTATATATCTTGGTAAAGGTTTTGTGTGGGAAACTGTATTTAGAAAAGTGAAATATGGTTGGTGGTCTGATAATTGTTTAGTTAAAATGCCTGATTTAGGCTTCATTGTAGATTTAGTTAATTTGCAAAAGAAATTATCAATTAGGGTTCCATTATTTTTGGAGAGCCTAGTAGGAAGTGTGATGTGGGGGTAAAAGCTATATGATATTAAAGTATCAAAAAATTCCGCGAATACTTCTTTTTCATTTATTTTCAAAAGATTTATATTGAAGTCACCTGCAATAATAACATCTGAGTTTGTTCTGTCAAATGATGAAGTGATAGGTGTGAATTCGGAAAGGAATTGTTTATAATTTTCGTTAAGGTCTCTTGGGGGCCGGTAAATGTTACCAATTATTATATCTTTAGATAGCCCACCACCAGTTACTTTAATAAATTGACCTTCCCAATTGTCATACTGATTAAGAGACAAAATTACTTTGTAGTTAAATGTTTTGCTTAAATACATGACCAGACCACCTTTATTACTACATGATTTGCCTTGTTTAATGCACTGATATCCGTCAAGTTGTAAATGACCCATAGCATCATTCTCGGAAAGCCAGCATTCCTGAAAACATATTAAGCTAAATTTAAAGTTTATCCGGTTAAGTTCCTCTAAGAAAGCTTCAATTTCGCTGAATTTTGCATTAATAGATTCTATATTTGAACTTAGTATACTAAACCGTTCGTTATTTCTTTCTGCTAGTAATTTCAAGTTGTCAAGATCATAATAGGAGGAATGATGTATTGGTTGAAAATCGTCATCAGTTGCCTCATTTAGCTGTAATATATTAAATAAAGAATTTACGTTTGCACCTCCTTGAAACCGGAGAAATGAATCGTTATCTAACATTCTTTAAATGAATAATTATGGTTGAAAAATATGCAGTAATAATCGACTGTCTTCTGTAAACGAAGTCTTATTTTCCCATAGTGATCCGAAGTTGGCATTCTCCATTCTGTGTAGCAAGTCACCATATCAGTCATCATACATGTCTGTGCCACAATAAGAGTAAAAAAAAAAGAGATATATAGAAAAAACAAAAACATTATAAATGAGACGTATCATGACCGGACGTATCCAGGCCGGTCTTCCCATTGGTGTGATATCATGAGAACACTGCAATTAATTATTTTGCATTACAAGTTATGTTATCCCATAGATACATGTGAAAATAAATATGCAGTACCAGTGGGAAAAAAAAAAAAAAAAAAAAACCTGCAAATGAGTTTGCATTCCCATCGCACGAAAAATCAAATGCATTATTTAATACAGAAGATACCTGCGGAATAAGTATTAATTAGCCACTTAGTCAGTAATGATGGTAATATTATTACTTAACAATGGACTGCGCGAATACGCTGCATCAAGTTCGACGTAACTCACAAATGGTGCATGAAATCTTTACAAATTATCCAAGTCTTTGGTCTCGTGGACTTCTTTGATCACTCCATTGATTGTTTTTATCAGTACTCTTCCGGAATAAGTCCAGCAGTCAGCGATTGTTTTTTTCCGCTTCAACAGTCTGGTCTTATAGGCCAACGATGCTCGCTTTGTGGTCAAGTCTTCATTTATGAAGATAGCCTTGTCTTTGTCAATGCTGTTGTGCCGCTTCAGTTGAGCGCGCGCTTTGAAAACCTCGTCCCGGGTCGCCTCACTCCGGAATCGCACAATTATTGCGCGCTTCCTAGGACGACCGTTCTCATCTTTCTTGGGGCCCTGGCGGTGGCTACGCTCCAGATGCGCAACAGTCAGCTGCATCCCCATTTTTTCGTTTACTGTCTGTAGCACGAGTTCATTTGTCGTTTCACTCTCTGTCTCGGGAATGCCCTGGAAGCGGAGGTTGGGACGACGAGAGTACTGTTCTCGCTTGTCCGCCTCCACCTCCAAAACGTCCAGCCTCTCTTCTAAGGCGTTAATTCGTTTGTCTTTCATGTGCAGCAATTGTTTCATATTAGACATCTAGTGCCCCATGACTGCAGCCATCGTCTTAATCAGTAGCGGCGCAATTTGTTCCATCACGTCAAGAACACGCATGCACACCTGTGTGTGTGTACGTATGCATGCATGTATGTGTTTGTATCTTTATGTACATGCAGGGGTGCAGGCAGATGGTCACATCGGAACACATGAGTCCGCCATTTTGAATATGAATGAATGCAAATTTACGTCCAATGCACACAATGGATTTTTCTTTCAGCCTCATCTGGACAAATGCTTTGCAACATAAAATCAATGGAGATCAAGACGTTGTCACATATGCATGCATGCATGCACATATATATGTAAAACAACATCTTATTAGTATCATTATTACAATATACAGCTGTAAATTATTAATAAGATTACCAGACTTTGAATAGCCCCCGCTCCACACCGAGACAGACCTTGTCATTGGAGTAATAGTAGCCGAGCTGGAGGATGTTTGGGTGGTAGAACTTCTGGAGGAGACTGTGGAGACATCGTCTATCCATCTCGTCCGTCACCCGGCCGCCATACGTCACCTCGCCAGTGAGGTACCACAACGCTGGCCATGGGATCTCATCCTGCTCCTCCAGTAACATCTCCAACTGCAGCACTGACACCTGCAGCACAAGCAATACTCACAGCACTGACACCTGCAGCACAAGCAAGACTCACAGCACTGACACCTGCAGCACAAGCAATACTCACAGCACTGACACCTGCAGCACAAGCAAGACTCACAGCACTGACACCTGCAGCACAAGCAATACTCACAGCACTGACACCTGCAGCACAAGCAAGACTCACAGCACTGACGCCTGCAGCACAAGCAATACTCACAGCACTGATACCTGCAGCACAAGCAAGACTCACAGCACTGACACCTGCAGCCAGGGTTGAAAAAAAATCATGATTTAAAAAAACAAATTTTTTTAATCGGATTTTTTAAAATTTAAATTGGATTTTTTTTATTTATTTGATTTTTTTTATTTATTTGATTTTTTTGAAATCTGGTATACACAATGTCATAAAATATTTTACTATCAGGCTATCTGGTGTCAATACAGCTACACAAGTGTGCGCAATTTGTGCTTTTGTATTGAAAAACACACAAAACTTTGTTGATCTCGATGCTTGTAAACTATTATTTGTGTTAAATTCATATAAATCAGCGAATAAAAAAACCGGAAGTCAAAAAAAAAAAAAAAAATCATAAATCAATGATTTTTTTGGAGCGATTTAAATCATGATTTAAATCAATGATTTAAATCAGATGATTTAAATCAAACAACCCTGCCTGCAGCACAAGCAATACTCATAGCACTGACACCTGCAGCACACTGAAACCTGCAGTACACACATCATACTGTAGCACATACAGTACTCCCTACTCACAGCACTGAAACCTGCAGCACATTTAGTACTACAGTATAAACCTGCAGCACACACAACATTGAAACCTGCAGCATATTAATCACTGAAACCTGCAGCATATTAATCACTGAAACCTGCAGCACAATCACTGAAATGTGCAGCACATACATTACAGAAACCTGCAGCACATACGGTACTAAACCAACAACATATACAGCACACTGAAACCGGCAGCACATTAACATTTAGGCAACTGCACACATAGTATTGACTGTAACACATACAGTACAGATTTAACAGCACAGAGAGAGGGAGAGGGAGAGGGAGAGGGAGAGGGAGAGGGAGAGGGAGAGGGAGAGGGAGAGGGAGAGGGAGAGGGAGAGAATAATTTTATCTTTGAATAATATCAAACAAAACAAAATCCATACATACACATATAGAGATGGAGACTCTCACTAAGACATGGCATATGTCGCTAGCATGAGAGCCACCTTACGTTTAATGTAGAACAAATTAAAATTTAGCTAATTAGCTCACTTGCCTAAGCAGAATGTAAAAAAAGATAATATAATGATACTACAGATGTGGCGCAGCAGCTATGGAACACTTGTCAAGCGAAAAAATATGCATATACATACATGTATACTAAAAAAAAATCATACAAATAGTATAACATTGAAAAACATACTGCTAGGTATTTTTTATGTAGTTTCATGATTTTTATGCATTTTGGAGGGTCACGGTTTTGAAAAAGTTTAATCTTGGTTTTGTAATTTGCATATATAACAATTTGGAATATGGCAATATGTTTCATATTTGTTTAAATAGTTTTGTTTTTGCATAAATGAAGAACCTATGCCGACTATGTGTGTGACATTTATCTTTAATTATATTCGGAGTGTCATTTAGGATATACACTAAATTTATTCGAATGCATCTATTTGTATATTCATAATTAGTTCTTGAAATTACAAAATTGTTTCTGTGCCTTGTATGGTGGCTATAAATTTCAGAATGATAGATAAAGGACATGACCTGAAAATACTCTGGCAAGTTGTTGATTACATACTTATTGAACAATTTCAAATCTGTATTTTGTAAATGTCTTCTATTTTTAACAAGTCTAGTTCTTTAAAAATAGGTCCAGTAAAGGCGTTGTACTTACTTCGAATGATTGCTCTTATAGCTTTTTTGAATTTTGTAATTCTGATCAAACTGGTAACCCCAAGCTAATATAGCATAATTTATGTGTGACAAAAGAAGAGAATTGTATACAGCTAACATTATATTTTGTGGTAGTATGTTTTTCAAGTTATTCATAATACCGACAGATGTTGATAATTTATTTGCTAATTTATTTATGTGGCTCTTCCAATTTAAGTATTTATCAATTGTGATGTCAAGAAAGTTGAACTCTTTTACACATTCCAATTCTGATCCATCAATATGCAACGTTGGCAGTCGTATCTTTTTCTGCGGTGTACAGAAGACCATGAACTTAGATTTATTTACATTTAACGATAACTTATTCGCCTTTAACCATGTGCTTATCTTGGATAATTCATAACTTATTATTTCATTAAGATTTTGTTGTTCGTTTGAATCTTGACTATTTAATGTACTATACAGTGTTGTGTCATCTGCATATATTATTGATTTGAAAACAGTACTCGCAAATACGATGTCATTTATTTATTTAAATAATAAATAAGAGGGGCCGTAGGATTGACCCCTGTGGAACTCCGGTAGTGACATAACCTATGTCAGATTTTACGTTGTCATATTCCACATACTGTGTATGTTTAGATAGATAACTTTTTAATAATTGCAAAGCTGTTGCATTTAGACCTAGTATTTTAATTTATATAACAGGATTACATGATCAAGTGTATCGAAAGCTTTGGATAAGTTAAGGTAAATGTTTATTGGGGATTCTCCTTTATCCATGCTCTGCAGTGTCCTGTCAATCAGTTCAAGAGCAGCAAGTTCAGTGGAGTTCTGTTTCCTGAAGCCGTATTGGCTGTTATAATATAGCTGATTAGAATGAAATTGGTCATGAAGTTGATTAAAGATAATGCGTTAAAAAATTTTTTGAGATGGCAGGTAAGATCGATATGGGTCTGTAATTGTTGAGAATGGTACTGTCGTCTTTTTATGAAGTGGTATAATTTTTGCAAGTTTCAATTTGTCTGGAAATATGCAAGTTGCTAACATTTGATTAATCATTAAAGTAATTGGTTTACATATTTCCGTCTTTATTGTTTTCAAAAGCTTAACTGAAATATCATCAATACTGCAACTTAGTTTAGGCTGTAGCATATCAATTGTTTTACAGACAGTTTCTTCGTCAACTGATTTAAATTGAAAGGCATGCATACTTGGATTTTTTAGATAGTTGTTGTAGGTAGTGTTTACCTTTTTTTTTATTTGCTAATTTCAAACCAATGCTTGTGAAGAAGTCGTTAAATTTGTTTGCAATAACACGTTTGTCAGTTACCGTAAGTCCATCAATATTAAAAGATTCGGGTAATTGTTTTCGCTGACTGGTTTTGTCAATAATCTCGTTGACTCTTGACCATGTTTTTCTTTATGTTATTTCTACATTTCTCAAAACTGGATTGATAAAAAAAAATTCTCGCAAGGTTAATGCTTTTCTTAAGTATAATGTTGTAGTTGCATAGGTTGTTTTTAAGACCGTCGTAGAGTATTAATTCAACTGGCATTTGTTTAAGTCGTTTGTACATTTTATTTCTAATAGAGATCGATCTCACTATAGCACTAGTAACCCAGTTTGATTTTTTATGTCTATGTTTGTTATATATTTTTTTAGGTAAATATGCATCTTTACACCGTTGGATAACATTATCTAGAGTGGTATAATTGTCATTTAGATCAGATATTCGATCACTGTTTAATTTCTGAATTATGTTGGATGAAGCGATAGCCCTTTTAAAATTGATAATAGAGTTTAAATCATATAAATTTGATTTGATAAATTTAGGCAAATATTTATGAAAATGTATGAGGTCAATGATGATGAAGTATGGCTGATGATCAGAAATACAGTTTGTTAAGATACCCATTGGATATTTGTCCAGATTTCCTGAAAGTTTGCATAGCAAATTATCCAGAAGAGTACAATTTTGTGCAGAAAATCTAGTTGGCAGCGTAATTACTGGATAGAAACCCTGCGCAAGGACAGTATCTAAATATTCACAGAATAATGGTTTTTCGTTAATTTTTAGTAAGTTTATATTTTTGTCACCGGCAATAACTACTTCACATTTGGACTTTTGAAATGATTTCAAAATAATAGTGAATTCATCTATAAAAGTGCGGTAATTTTCGTTTATATCTCTGGGTGGTCGGTAAACATTTCCAAGTACTACTTTTTTCAGTGATTTGTTTCCAGATACTTCAACAAATTGACTTTCCCATATTTCAGAGTATTTATGCAGAGATAATAATTTGTAGTTATATTTGTCACTAAGGTATATAGCAAGACCTCCGTGTGTTGTGCAGATTTTGCCTTGTGAAATCAAGTTATAACCATCTAATTTTAACAAGGATGTATCAGACTTATCGGACAACCAAATTTTTGCATTGAGACTTTGACAATTAAGGCCTAAAATTTTGAAAGTGTTGCATTTCATTTTGAGTTGATCAATTAATTCATCATCATTTGATTGTTATGAGTTCTCCATCCAAGGAATCACTGTTGTCATTGTTTAACACATGATTTAGAGAATTTGCTCGTAAACTTACAAAATTGCTCAGGAAATGCTCATCGTTCAACATTTTTCGGCATATCATTTTTAAACCTGTAATGCTGTAACATTAACCTATAGCACGGTGTTGTATTTTTAACTTTGCCTTTCATACATAATATTTAATTTTTACTTTCATTTGAAAGAACACAAGTAAATAATTTAATAGTTATATGACGTATGTCGAATATACACAGTGTCACATATACAATGCATAATACAGTAATTTAAAAAACAAATAGGTATATAAAAAATTCAGCTTGTGTGATATCTTACACACACTGAAAGAATAGTCAAGGTGGCATAAGCCAGGTGCAACAGGGAAAACAAAGAAGATGGAGTTTGTCAGCTCCGTGCATGTTTCAGAACAGTAGCAAGGGTAGGATTGGCTAAGTGATGTGAATATGTAGAAAATTATAAATATCACAAATGGTTGAGGGAAGTTCAAGTTATGTGGAGGTGTAATGGTAGGAAGAAAGAAAATGGGGTGTGTTGATCCCATACAATACGTGAATATGATTTAGTGCAACTAACAGGAGGAAAATCACAAGCCTCGTGAAGGCCATGAAACATTTACACAGATGCAGTGACTGACAGTAAAAAAATATATATATATATATAGTGGACAATGTCCACTATATATATATATATTTTTTACTGTCAGTTGTGTCATGTCACATGACACAACAGACATGACACAACAAACATCACATGACAGACATCACACAACAGTGACACATATGTGACACAACAGTGACACAGAGATGACACAACAATGACACAGACATCAAGCCTTCCCACCTCCAGGTCGGAGTCACTGAACTCATACGGGATGTTCCAGCCGAGACGGCTGTATTTCTTCCTCTCGTGGATGACAGCGTTGAAGAAGCACAGCCCAAAGAGCAGGGTGCGCCACTCTGGGTGATCAGGACACGACTCCTCGTACAACTTCTGGGTGATTGCCCCTGACCCTCCACCCCCAAAGGATCTCAGCAGGTTTGCCTTGAGCCCCTGGGGTGGCTCCACTGTCATCTGGAAGAAAAACAATCAGATGAGCTAATCTTAAAAATTCCCTCCTCAATTGATTTAGCCCATCAGAAATCAGGTTTGTGGATGTTCAAATCTGAAGTGCGTGAATAGTTGAAGAAACACGCCCAGTCAGTTAAATAAATGAGAGCATACTTTAGCTAAAATCATCGAAACAACTGAATTTGATCTTAGTTCGGCAAAATTTATAATAGCCTTATGTTATAGTATATAAAGTTAGGCCACTGTGCCATTTTTTAGGCAAACTCCAGTCAAATATAATTTAACAGTTTGTCCATTGATTTCACCAAAATGAAACAAAAAATTTGCAAAAACAAGTCAGCGTGTTGAAGTCGATATTATATAGGTTCAATGTTTTGTGAACTGATTCTGAAACGTGACGACCAAACATTTGAATTGAGGGTGAACTTTTAACTAAATTCTACTCACTAAGATTAGCTCGAAATGTGAGAACTCCTCCTTTTTGATCAATTGAAATTTTAGAAGGACAACAAACTTGGAGGTATAATTTCAAACAGGCTGTTAAAACGAACAAACAAACATAAATAATCTGTTCGGAAAACTTACTAAAATGATCAAATAAACCTCACAATCAACTGATTATAAGTGCATAAATAAAACATAGATAAATCATATATATATATGTATATCATACTAAAATGCACTATACATTATAGGCTGTTGCTACAGGTCTGAACTTGGATGTAGTGCAAAATTGCTAGTGGTCAGGCACTTCATGTTCGTATGCACAATGAGAACCTGCTGGTAAAAATAGCAGCAGCTAAAGTTCCGTCACTGCCAGACAATGTATGAATCAGCTATGTTAGTATAGGTCCAACACTATAACATTGCAGCACTAACTGCTGCACATCTCACGTAGTCGAAAATAGGCCTATGACTTTGAAAGTTCAAGGAATATGTTTATTGGCATATTAGAACATATTAGAACATATTAGAACATCATTGTTGTCTATTTGAGCAATTATTTGTATGTTCAAGCACAGTTATGTATAAAACCGTACTCATTGTCAATCATCAAAGTATGGAGTCTGGGATATAACTGTCTGCCTACAGATGTCTCTAATACTTTGAGATCATTGGAAGAAGAAACAACACCTAGCTATACTGTTCAAATAATGGTAAATATTCTGGCATTTAGCACCTGGTTTATTAATGATTTGTTGACCGTCTGCGTGCGCACATTATATGCCACAGGGAATATGCACACACGCTTACTGCACATACAAAGCAGAAAGAGTTCTGGACCTATAGCTGTACAGGTGTGCTTACGGGTCTGCAGCGCTAGTCACTTCATACATTATAATGTCATCAATGGTGAAATCATAGACTACAAATGAATAACTGGTATGTGAAATAATTTGTTGTGATTGGTATCTTATAATGAGCCAAAGACATACTGTGTGCATAACACAAAGTGTATGTCTTGCAGGACATGTGTGGCTCAAATGTTGTACACAATACTGAGTATACATCTTTTAGATTGCTGTAAAGGTCATGGATTATTCTGTGTGGGATCATCAGTGTGACGTTGACTCTGTGTTGGTTTGGGTGCTAATGTTAGAATACACGTAAACCTGTCAATTACACTAGATGTGCACCTGGAGTCTCTCTAATCTAATCTATCCATATCCTCCTTCCACATAGTTTGCTTTTATTTATGGGTTGGTGGGCGCTGGTCTCAAACATGGGAAGAATTTTATTATAGAGAGAACTATTTCCAGGTGATTGAGAATGCATTGACCAATTACTTATAGAACGCTTTATAGTTATATTGTCAGTGACATTGACCAATTACTTATAGAACGCTTTATAGTTATATTGTCAGTGACATTGACCAATTACTTATAGAACGCTTTATAGTTATATTGTCAGTGACATGCTTTATCTCTTATTATCTCTTAGTGCATTTTATTTTATTACTTTATTCATTTTAAAGCAGCTTCGTTTTCATATGACCAATTTTAAATACCTCTTCTATTTCTGTCTTAGTATTATTTAGCCACTACTTTATTTTATATAAGTTTTTCTTTACAAATTTATATTTAAATTTGGTATCCTATTTTTACTATATGTAGTAACTTGGGTACAATATAATTTACAAATATAATTCTTACATATATGTATTCATAATTATTATATTGTTTTATAAATGTTATCATAATAATTTATTTGATCAATCTTGTATATTTAGTACCTCTGAACAGATATTATATTCGGATATACAGCATTATAAAATAAAGGTGATTATTATTATTATAGTATTGTTGTGGTGAATACAGATTAACCATGAATGCAGTTCAATGCACATTATTTAGACTATCTGCACCACATAATGATATATCAGCTATCTAGTATCATTTGGAAAAGTCTACCTATATAGACAATTAATATTCGAGGGTATCTTTGTCTATGTAAATTAATAAAAAAAGTTTTATAACAGAGTAAGTTAGACAGGGTGGCTCCAATGATATGCAACAGCTTGGTTTGGTCTTGCTAGAAATATTCCTGGACCCATGCCAACAGTTATTCTAATAAGATACTATTACACTACTAATGTATACTGCTCTGATTATTGTTTAAGTTGATCCATAATTATAGTGCTCCACTGAAAAATAGAAGATTGTATATTACTCCTGTATGCATTTAGTTTTTGACCTTCAGCAATATAATTCTATGCAACTATTAAATAACAACCTGGCGCTCGAGAACCTGTGCATTAGCAGATATCTAAATTGGTGCAAGTTTTGAAAAGTATACACAGTCATGATGATTCAGAATGTACCTGAACATGGAAATGGCTCTTTCAACGGCGCCTGCTGAACAGCTGTCATAGATAGAAATGATGCCAGTGACCTGACCTAGATAA
Source organism: Lamellibrachia columna (assembly GCA_963662155.1). Lineage (NCBI taxonomy): Eukaryota > Metazoa > Annelida > Polychaeta > Sabellida > Siboglinidae > Lamellibrachia > Lamellibrachia columna. Next base: position 54,377,691 of record OY759262.1, read on the forward strand.
CTGTACCTGAGCATGGAAATGGCTCTTTCAACAACGCCTGCTGAACAGCTGTCATAAATATAAATTATGCCAGTGACCTGTGAACTGACCTAGATAACTCACAGCCTGTGACAGACAGTAAATAGAATCCATTGTGCGCGCTGATAGTGGGGCTGCATTTTGGCCCTGACCACCTGATAACGAAACAGAATCAACTGACTGTTTCTGCAGGGGCCAGTGAGTCACTGTGTTATGTGTATTGGTTATATTTACTGCACGGGAACTGGCCATTCTGAACTTCTGTCAGTGAGTTATAAAACTTGGGAAGTTGTCTCAGCGTCAGAGGTTGCCAGCTCTGGCCTCAAGCGGTGCACAAAGGGCAGACGACCCGCTTTTGACAAGGTAAATGTGCCAAGCACAGCTACTGGCATGCATGCCTATGGTAACTCAGTCTAAGTTTGGCTGATAAAATATTGATTGGGTTCCAAAGAAGCTACATGTGCTAGTTATATCAACATATACTAATTGCAATAAACTATATCTCTACTGTTCTTCTAGCCTGGGACGGGCAGTGCAAGAAATGAATCGCCATTCACGGTGCTGAATTTATTTAAGGGTCTACAGTTGTGTAAGAACAGTATTTCCGGCCGTCAGGGTTTATCTGGAAACTGATCAGAATAACTAGTTTGGAGACTATTTGGAGTGCATTTTAACTGGAGCCGTAGAGTAGAGACTAGAGTGTTTTTTCATAGAATTAAAACTTGACTCCTCAGGCTCAGCTCTGTGGACCAGGCTCTAATAATTTGATCTCAAATATGTTTTTTCCAGTTGTTTTCCACAGGTTGGTCAACATTTTATATTTCCAGCGTCAAGCTTTTTGGTTTTTCTGCAATGTTAAGCTAATGTTATTTTGAGGGGAATCAATGTAAACAATGTGCAGGTTGATGGGCTGTATCAAAACCCTGAAATGACTGAAATTTGTTTGGGTAGTAGGAAACTTGTCATAAAATGTTTTCACTGTCACCATCCACACCACAACTGTGAGTTCAGGACTACCTCGTTAATGGGGCTGTATATGTCATAGCTGACTGTCAGTGCCCACTAGAGTCCAGTTAGGGAATAATTAATATACTGTTGTTTTACCAGCCAGATAACATCAGGAGTGCTGGAGGCACCAGTGATGTAATATGGCCGGTGACACTTCAGTGACATCAACAAACAGTATGTTATTCCCGTTATATAATTATTAATTAACACTTGAGCATACTTCTATTTCCTACATTTATAGATATGCTGCTGGGCCAGTTTCACAAAGTATTCGTACTGTACAAAGGAACTGATGCGGACGTTTGATGCGGATTACATAAATCACAACAATTGCAGAAAACATGCAGAGCGTTCAAACATGTATGTCAATGCTGAGTTTTTTGCCAACACATGTACTCGGCCGCATTTGAAATGATTCGTACGTCAGATGGATTCTCAGAACAAGGCAGTCGTGGGTTATCTGGGTTGATAGATATCATGGTAAAATGCTCTAGACCAATCAGGTAGTCTTGTTAGTGTGATATATCCATTCAGATAATGCACGGCAGCCTCATTCTGAGAATCCTATGTTAAACATACATTTGTGAGTGACAAGTGGATATGTCAGCACGTCTAGCCGTTGTATAAGAAACAATAAATGCCATTTTTAAATCTACCTTCATAACTGGTTGACATAAAATAATTTGTTTATCATGGTTAATTTAAAGGACAAAAAGTGTCAAGGAGAAATATTGTCTAGACTCTAGTAAAAAACAGTAATAAATGCTATTTTAAAATCCACCTTTATAACAAAATGGCATTTATTACTATTACACTGTACAAGAAGCTACAGGAGAACCAGGTGGTCTCACCACCAGCCACGGGCTCAGTGGTGATATATGGGATGTTTTGATAGAACAGTCATGTTGCACCCCAGGCTACATGCCAAGTGTTAGGCAACAAGTCAGTGCCGGGCATAAACACAACTTGTGCAGGTGGCAGCAATTCATATCTGGTCTGTCATATGATATATATCATCAGCAGACATGTGGGTGCCTCGACTCTGCCTCTAAACAGGTCTGCAGTTTGGTTGTCGCAAACATCTGTTATCTAACTTACTCTAAAAATAAACTGATATGTAATTGATTTCTTTATAATGTTTGCATCCACATAACAAAATGGTATTTGTTGTAACCTCGTATTGCAGAAATGCTTTGTAAATTAGCAGCATAGCTGCAGTGTAGACCTTACATAACAGTTATTGTGCTTCTTAGTCACTAGATTCATTGCACTGTCCACAAGCCAATAGCTTCCTTCTCTACCCAGTACTTGGACTTCTTGTCATATATGGAGGTTTTGTTTTGGATGACAATCTTATTAAAAAAAATTCTTTTGGTGACAAGTGACTACTTCTACAAACTGTCAATGACACATCTTTATCACAGCAAAAGTCCCCCCCCCCCCCACAGACACAATCCCCCCCAAATCCTCCTCCTCACACATGTTGTAATGCTTATTTGTTATCATGTTTTTTATAATATTATATAGAACTAAACATTATTTTATTGATAAATTTATTATGTATTGCCTTATAATTTTTTACTGGACCATAAGATTAGGAAACGAAAAAACCTATAAACAGTTCATATACCTAAAATCTGAATTTTTCAACAGAAACATTCACTCCTCATAAACCCCTCAAGGACCAAAACCCCTCACAGTCGTTATTATTTATACTTTAATAGCATTGCAACAACATACTTTTTTGCAATTTGTTTATTTAAAATTAAGTCATATACATATTCGCACTTCGTCTGTACTGAATAGAAGAAATTATAATGATTTAGCTAATTGTGTAGCTAAGGTGAGTGATCCCCAAACTTGCTATATCTAAACTCGGTATGATCACATCACAACATGTCATTTGCTGAATTAACTTTATGTTAAGAAAATCAGCTGCCCATATATGCTGAGAGTCTCCATGAAATGCAATCAGTGAAGTTCACATAGCCATTTGAAATCCTAATTATTTTGTTTGCAACCAACCTCAGACATTAACTCAAGTCTGCTCACAAAATGACTGTTATCATGTCTCACAAACAACTCATACCAGTACATTAGTAATGTTCACTCATAAAGAGCTTCATCCAAATGCACCTATCCTATCTAAAAAGGTGAGGGGTTAAGTTATGAGAGGTTGTGTAATATCTGTCTAGGTGGCTTCAAAAGCCATGGTGGTGTTTTGTCTACTGAGGCGTATATTATATACAGTGGATACCACTACCCAAATGTAATAATCTTTGTAGCATCTCAGTCATCGACACGGAGGTACATTTACGCACAAACTTTTTCCTAGTTGCCATTTAGGTGGGGGCAGGGTTGGGTTTCTGACAGTTAGAAATGCATTTCTGATGAGACAATGTCAGAAACTGTCAGAAGCTACTTTTTGACAGGTTTCTGATGTCAGAAACTGTCACTATCTAATCTTTCTCATGGATTTATGGATATTGCTAATTATATGGCATATGAATAGAGAAAGTATATACATTATTCATGCATAGAATGAACAACAAAATGTTATTTTAATTAACATTTTCAATTAACCACATTCATTTATTAATAGTCCTGCTCTGGGTAAAAGTTGCTAATATATTCACAATTTACCATCTTGTGTTAATATGACAATCTCTACACAACAATTTAGCTGTTATTAGCACTTTATGCACACGCTTACAATTTACATTAACATCCATCTCAGAGTTGCTAACATAATTTGTCACAATTTAACAATACATTTGTATTGCTTAATCTTAACTCCAAGAACTTCACAACAAAGAAACCCTTGTCTAGCCTTTCATTGCCTTCCCAATTGTCATTTACACCTGTCCACAGTCCTAACTCGGTTCAATGATGTCCTCTCCAGTGTTATTGCTGGTATGCACTTACACCCCAGCCAGTTTCCTTCCTGGTTTCCCATTTGTTACTGACACCTGTCCTGTTGTTTTATAAGCTAGCTGCCTAGTGAAACCATGGTGCCACAAGTATTTATGTAATCATTGCTGTGTGCTAACAAACCAAGCAAATTCTAACACAATAATACACAGAGAAAAAGTTATAAGTGCATATGAATGGTGACAGGATAATAATGCATTAATACATTGGTTTTAAATTACAGTCTACACATGAAAAAAAATGTATGATGCTTTATAGTTATATGTCAGAAAGTGTTACGTCAGAAAGGTATTACGTCAGAAAGGTAGTGCATCAGAAAGGTATTTCCGATGAGGCGGCATATACCGTGGTATTTATCATTTCGCCAGAAACGAAAAAACCCTCCATAATACAAACTTGGCTTAATTGTCGTTTTCTATTTAAATTATTATGTACAATCAATCTGAAGCATTCAGAGTGAGCTCATTCACACAAAGCCTGTCAGTAACTTCTGTGATGAATACATATCACACCTCAGTAAATGCACAATGCACATAAAGCCAATGCACATAAATGCACACAATGCACATAAAGCCAATGCACATAAAGCCAATGCACATAAAGCCAATGCACATAAAAAGAATGTATACACAAACTGAGAAAATGGACTTCCAGGATTGCAGTTATCTAAATGGGAGTGAAAGGATGAGTTGCATTGTTGAGCACAAATGAAAGCAGTTAATACTCTCTCACAAGCTCAAAGGGAAATATATAGATTCCAATTTGACACCATTCTGCTTAGTCCTTTAATCATTTGTCACACTAAGCTGTACATTTGTCACACTAAGCTGTACATTTGTCACACTAAGCTGTACAAACAAATATATTTCAATGGGAAGTAAAATCACTTGACAAGTTTACTATAAAAACTTTCTTTTTATTCTTTTTTTTCTGGGGGGCTTTTTCCCAGGAGGGCTTTTTCTGGGGGAGGCTTAATTCCGTATTTCCTTTTGTGCGTACACTGTTCCACTTAAGGACTCGTGTAATGTGTAATTGTGTATCAGCAAACATATTCTAGAGGAATATCTGTGTCAATAAGTTACATTTATATAATGGCTACTGTTGTTATAATATTATATTGTTGTTTCACAGGAACTGTATGCAGCGTCAATGACAACTCGAACCATGTCCAGCGGTGACCCAAACACTGGAAAATTTTGACCGTACTTGTGGTCAGTATTGTTCATCCACAATGTCTAGTGAGATACCACTGTCTGACAAGCTTAAGGATGAGCTACTCATGTGTGGAATTTGCTACAATCGCTACACGGCAAAGGTGCGACTTCCGAAACTTCTCACGTGTTCCCACACTTTCTGCGCACCATGCATCGAGTCGTATGCATCCGGTGACACAGGGACGGTGCCGACGTCCTTCGCGTGTCCGGTTTGTCGACAGGAAACATGTCTCGACAAGGATGGGTCGGCCGGACTTCCCAATAACTTCTCCCTTATAAGTCTCATAGAGATCTTGCAAACACAACATGGCAGGAGTGCCACGAAACAGTCAACATCACCAAAATGTATTTCACCTCAACGTTCGATTTGCAGTGCCACATCACCAGATGGCAGCAATGTCAGCTCGCCCCGAGTTCTGTTTGAGTTACCATCAGACGGCTCGGAACTGGAGAGTTCCCCAGACCGATATCAGCAGAGGTTACCGTGTAGGAATCTACCGACACCCCCAGGCAGGAGTTTGCCTACCTCACCTGATGCTTGCAGTGGAGGTGTAGTAGAATGTCAATGCGTGAAGAGGCCACCGGCGTTCAACCCTGACTATAGCAGTGACACTTCAGCAGGTAGATCAGTCAGTGTGAACAGAATTCCCCATTCACCGACATGTCCGCTGTTTACACAACACAAAATGGATGTGTCTGCAGAGCCAATCCCAAAACCACACTCAACAACGTCGTTGTCTCCCATGCGGCCTATACGACCAGTCAAGTTACCCCGCGCCATAACTCCGCCTAAGCAAACCACTCGAGGTGTACCACACCCAAACAAAACAAAGACCGATCCACCACAGTCAGCGATGACATCTCCCTTACGCAGGACCTTCCTCTCTGCATCCATGCCGTTCCGAAGCAGGGTACCCGTGAAGCCACCACGTCGCAGTTTCCGCCGCTCGACCTCTGAGCTGGCGGCTTTGAAATGTGTATGTAAGATCGGCCACTACAGCGATAAGCCGATGACAGTGAATGCGTTCAAGAAGCCAACGAAGGTGGCCGTTTCTGACGATGGGGACATCGCCGTGGTGGACGGAGTATACATGGCGGTGCAGTTGTTTGCTAGCACCGGAGAGCATATCTCCATGTTTACCGTGCCCGGCGCTTCCTCCGTGTGCTTCCTCGGTTCGGAGAAGGTTGTCATTGGGACGCACAGAGGCATCGAGATCTACACCTACGATGGAACCCTCCTGACCAACATGAACCTTGAGTCTGTCGTCACGGTCAGCGTTTACAAATTCGGCTTCATTGTGTGTCAACCGAAGCAACTAACACTCTACCGTGCCTCAATGACGATCTATCGGAGGATCAAACGCCGGCGTTACCACAGCATCTTCAGACGAAGCATTGCCTTCAAGAGCCTGTGTGACGTTACCATGACGACGCAGCGCGATATCGCAGTTCTGGATGGCGGTTCGGGGAAAGTGTATGTGCTTGACCAAGATGGTTATGTGTTACTGTCCATGAACCCAAGACACGAGACGTGCGGGCAACTCTTATCTCCACACAGCGTCACTGTTGACAGCTGGAACTCTCTCTATGTGTCTGATACCAGCTCGAGACGCGTACTCAAGTTTTCGCCTCAGGGCATCTTCTCGAGGTGCGTTCTCAGTTTCGGTATGCACACAGTACCGACCGACCTGCAGGCCCGAGGTCTCGCCGCCTCGGGCGACCACCTGGTGGTCATTGTTGGCGGTGAACAATTCGCTGAAATTCGTGTGTACACTGTGTAATTTCTGCTTGGCTTGAAATGTCTGCTTTGTACATTATAGTGCCTGATGCCAAAGATATTCTTTTGATCAGTGCATGCACTACTGCACTGTTTTATTCTATTGCACTGTGCGTAATACTTCACACTCGCTGTTATTTATATTTAGGCATTGCGATACCTTTACATTATACATTTGTCTTGCTATGTCTATGCAATGTCTGTATCCAGCATTATATATTTTTATTATATATATACATATACATCATTGTAGAAACTTGTATCATGCCTGTAGAATTTTTGCAAAATGGCATTGTGATTTATATATATGTAATAGTTATGGAGATGTCGGTTAAAGAAATTGTATTTAATATGCAAGGAAATCACGCTAGCTCTAGTGTTTATGAATGCAACAGACAACATATGCAACGGACAATATTTATTCCACACGCCCTATCACTCAGCTGGACTGAGACTGTTGTGGTTTAAATTTGGCTTTAACTAGTTATTATGGGCATAGCTTTGTAAGTTATTGTGTTATACTGGTATTTTATTTAATAAATATATTTAAATGAGTATATTCTATTTTTTATTATTCTGCACTAGTGCCACATCATGAAATATTTAATGGCTGTTCTTGTATGAAAGAACACAAAAGTAAATAATTGTTGAAAAGTTGAATTATAATTTATTACCAGTTCTTCAGACTCGTATCCAAGATTTCATCTGTGATGTCTGATCAACCAGGAAAATGCTTCCATTTACCTGTTGGCAGTTATATTGAATTTTTTTATTATTTCAGTTTACATTCTTATTTATTCATCTACAGCAAGTACAGCTGATAAACAGTTATCTCATAGATATGTCCATCTTGCTTATTCTATCTCATGGTCACAGTGTGTGAAATGTTGGGAGTAATTTTGTATATAATGTTATTTTACTGTGGCACAGAGCGACATATTATGTTGAGTTTTATATGTTACACTGATTGTCATAAAAAACCTGCTGCATTTAATTTATTGATAAATTACGGCGAAACAAATGTCATGGTTTTCGGCCTATGCACATATAAGAGTTACTAAGACATAACCATTTGTACAATTAAGTATATCACACCAGTGGTTTACTAGGAAAACCTTGTTGAACACACAATATCTTAATTCCATGGGCTGCATATAATATGTACGCACCTATTCCTAAACTTGCCAATAGGATATGGCCATGCTGTTTGTGTACAAACTCAACATATGTAACATATCTTGGCCATTGTTTAGTAAACTAGTTTTCTTTCTGGCAAGAGAACATGTTTGTTTGAGGCATTGGTTCTGTGTATGTTGGTGTCTCTTAATCCATCACTGTAGCTTAGGTTACCCCGATTTCATAGAACTGCACACGCACTGGTTAAGATGTCGGCCCTTGGTCATTCGGAGAAATGACTAAAATCGCCCACTTTCAGAACAAATTCTGTATTTGTATTTACCAGTATATGTTAATGACAAATGTGTGGCATCGTAAAAAAATAGTACAACAAAATATACTGTACAAAAAGTAACTATCAGAGTTTTGTAAAAAAAAAATTTCGGATAATATATTTTGTGTCAAAAATAGTTTAAAACACAGAACAAAGGACAATTTTTTTTACAATGTTTATTTACAGAAATCTCATCACAGAAACAATGAATAACGGGCATGCCATCCTGTGGCATAAATTATCGCCTGACATTGTTTTCACAAACTGTTGATAAGCGGCAGATACTGTACAAAAAAACTTCAAAAATTGCTACTGTGACAGTTAGACCCAGACGGCACCATACAAAATTGCTACTGTGACAGTTAGACCCAGACGGCACCATACAAAATTGCTACTGTGACAGACCCAGACGGCACCATACAAAATTGCTACTGTGACAGTTAGACCCAGACGGCACCATACAAAATTGCTACTGTGACAGTTAGACCCAGACGGCACCATACAAAATTGCTACTGTGACAGTTAGACCCAGTATATGCAAGCGGAATAGGTCATGCCCCCAGGCTATCATTGATTGACAACATTTCTTTCTGCGTGGCATGGTTCATTGGTGTCCAAATATGTAGTGTGTGAATATAACATCCGTAGTCAATTTAATACAAAAATACGTATTTTTGTTCAAATCATCGAAAGATTTCACTTTAGTTGTTACAGATCTGGTAAGGCTCAAAATAGTGGATATCCAAAATAGTAAACACTGTGTGGGTCAATGCTGATCATGGGCATGACTTCCATCCTCTTGCCGATCATAGGACAAAGTAAACAAATTTCAACAAGGGTGAAATTCGTGAGTTTTCAGAATTTTTCATTTTCTATTCAACTAATGTTTGACCAAACATTAAGTAATTTAATAGTTTGTCTGATGATTTCATACAAACTACATATAAAAGCTGCACAAACGAGCTAGCATGTTGCAATGGATACTAGGTAGGTTTGATTTGTCACAAAATAAATTTGAAATGAGAATAGCGAAAAAATCAAATTGAAAAGAGATGTTTAAGAAATCCAACATCAAAGATTAAGAGGACAAGGTAGGGAGGGACAATAGCCAAGAGGACAAGGTAGGGAGGGACAATAGCCAAGAGGACAAGGTAGGGAATAGCCAAGAGGACAAGGTAGGGAGGGACAATAGCCAAGAGGACAAGGTAGGGAGGGACAATAGCCAAGAGGACAAGGTAGGGAGGGACAATAGCCAAGAGGAGAAGGTAGGGAGGGACAATAGCCAAGAGGAGAAGGTAGGGAGGGACAATAGCCAAGAGGACAAGGTAGGGAGGGACAATAGCCAAGAGGAGAAGGTAGGGAGGGACAATAGCCAAGAGGACAAGGTAGGGAGGGACAATAGCCAAGAGGAGAAGGTAGGGAGGGACAATAGCCAAGAGGACAAGGTAGGGAGGGACAATAGCCAAGAGGAGAAGGTAGGGAGGGACAATAGCCAAGAGGAGAAGGTAGGGAGGGACAATAGCCAAGAGGAGAAGGTAGGGAGGGACAATAGCCAAGAGGACAAGGTAGGGAGGGACAATAGCCAAGAGGACAAGGTAGGGAGGGACAATAGCCAAGAGGAGAAGGTAGGGAGGGACAATAGCCAAAAGAACAAGGTAGGGAGGACATGTCATGAACCCACCTTGAGTCCCCTCTGTAAGATGGACACAGGGAAGGATGGGTCGGGCTTAGAGCTCAGCCACAGGCGGAATTGAGGATCAACGTCCGACTCTGGGCGGTTGAAGCTAAAACAGATCATGTGAACTTTAATAAACACAGAGGTTTAACTGGAAACTAACAATACAGTAACCATTTGTTAAACATCAATGCTTTAAAATCCTGCTGTCAGCCGACGCCACACAAAAGACACTTTAAACCACACCTAATAATAACTAATGCCAAAATGTGTCAAAAATCAATGTGACTACAGCCATGTCTTTGTATTTACGTATTCAAAGTAAATAACAGGAATAACATATTTATCTTGGCTTCCAGGGTTATTATTATTCATATTCAAGGGTTGTTATTTATGCATATTTATTGTTTTATAATATTATGTGCCATATTTATTTAAAAATAATTATCATTATTAGTAGTATTTTTAACCATTTATTTCTTTACTAATTTTAGCAATTCTAGACCATGTTATTAATATTTTATATGCTGGGAAGCACTATGAACAATCTTGGATCTGGCACTCTATAAAATTATTATCACAGTGGCGCCACACAGTGAGCGAGAGACCAACCAATAGAGACTCGCCTGTCTACAATTGACTGTAGTCGAGGCATCCACGATGCCGCCAAGTGGCAGTTCTGCAGGAAGATCCAACGCCCCTTGAGGATCTGAGCCTTGGAGATGAGTTCCTCAGCCCGGGGCCCCTGGCCACGCCCCAGGGAGATGATGTCTAGGTGGAGGGTGCTTCCTCGCAACTCCTTCGCAAACCGCAGAAGCTGGGCAGCGGGATCAGAGCCTGCAGGGAAGAAGCAGGAAGGGAAAGAGGGATATGAAACAGGGGAATTCTAATTGAAGGAGAGAGGCACTGAAGATGACATCCTGCAACACATATACTGAGCAGGAATTGAAAGTGTTCTGTCTTTTATTCGTGAAAATGTTCATTAAGTTAGGAGAATATAATATGGATTTTCTTTCAATCACAAATATAAAGTTGACTCACTACTACAACGTTTTGATAACCATTGCGGCTGCCGAAACGTCATTGTAGCATAATGTAGTCGTAGCTACCTACATATAACCATCACAACCAAGGAAGGTCCTTTATCTTTTATAAGTTGGGTCAGATGAAGTAAAAAGTAACCCAGATATTTAACGCCTACTTTATTTTAAATAAATTATCGTCGTTAAAGCAGTGTTCGTGGTAATGCTGTTTTGGGTGATATTACGCGGTTTTCACATTTCGGTAAGGCCCTCAGACTAAATTTTACAGTGGTTCGAAGTTGCAATTAGGCCCGAGACAGATTGTTACTCTATATTTACAAAGAAATCCAACATAGATCAGTTGTTGACTAAAGTAATGCAGGTGCATTTCATAATACAGTATAAGCAATTTTCTTTGTAACGTGCCTCTGATGAATTTGGTAGCGACACTAGTGAATAAACAGTGAAATAGTGACGCTGAGCCACAAGGCTTAGCAAAAATTGGGAGGGCTATTTCCGGTTAGGCTCCCGCTGAAAATGGGAGATTTAACATGAATAACAACATTATGTTCAAGTATATATATATAATCTGATTAATCACAGGTTTTTCTTTGATTACAATATACAAATGTTTCATGTTAGAATATGACACAATGAAAACATAAACAAGATTTTTTTCAAAAACAAAAATATTAGGTCAGCGGATTCACAAATCAATAATGACCACGTGACTACGAACTGACCAGGAGACAGTATAAAGATGAATGGTGTCTTGGCAGACGACTGGTCGTACATCTCCTGGAGGTCAGCGGTTCCACTGGACAAGAACATAGTGCCCATGTGGTCAAAGACAAAGTGGCGTGTGGCCGCGATCAGTGTGGATGGACATAGGACGTGGACAAGGATGAGTCTCTGGATGCTGCTGAGTCGCTCCCACGGGAACACCACCGCATACTGGGACACACCTGCTGGGAAGAGCGGAGGAGTTTTAGGGGCTGAATAAAAAATTATTTCTGAAAAAAATAATCCATGTAAAACAACATGATTTGCTATGAGAATATTTGACAATTTCTTTCTTTTCACTGTGTCAAATTCCATAGAGAATATATGACTATTTCTTTCTTTTCAATGTGCCAAATTCCATATAGAATATATGACTATTTCTTTCTTTTCAGTGTGTCAAATTCCATAGAGAATATATGACTATTTCTTTCTTTTCAATGTGCCAAATTCCATAGAGAATATTTAACTATTTCTTTCTTTTCACTGTGTCAAATTCCATAGAGAATATATGACTATTTCTTTCTTTTCAATGTGCCAAATTCCATATAGAATATATGACTATTTCTTTCTTTTCAGTGTGCCAAATTCCATAGAGAATATATAACTATTTCTATCTTTTCAATGTGTCAAATTCCATAGAGAATATATGACTATTTCTTTCTTTTCAATGTGTCAAATTCCATAGAGAATATATGACTATTTCTTTCTTTTCAATGTGTCAAATTCCATATAGAATATATGACTATTTCTTTCTTTTCACTGTGCCAAATTCCATAGAGAATATATGACTATTTCTTTCTTTTCAATGTGCCAAATTCCATAGAGAATATATGACTATTTCTTTCTTTTCAGTGTGCCAAATTCCATAGAGAATATATAACTATTTCTTTATTTTCAATGTGTCAAATTCCATAGAGAATATATGACTATTTCTTTCTTTTCAATGTGCCAAATTCCATAGAGAATATTTAACTATTTCTTTCTTTTCACTGTGTCAAATTCCATAGAGAATATATGACTATTTCTTTCTTTTCAATGTGCCAAATTCCATATAGAATATATGACTATTTCTTTCTTTTCAGTGTGCCAAATTCCATAGAGAATATACAACTATTTCTATCTTTTCAATGTGTCAAATTCCATAGAGAATATGACTATTTCTTTCTTTTCAATGTGTCAAATTCCATAGAGAATATATGACTATTTCTTTCTTTCCAATGTGTCAAATTCCATAGAGAATATATGAATATTTCTTTCTTTTCAATGTGTCAAATTCCATAGAGAATATATAACTATTTCTTCCTTTTCAATGTGTCAAATTCCATAGAGAATAATGGACTTCGTAAATATAAAAATTACAGTAATCCAAAAAATTTGATACACGTGGGTGCATATGGCTATCCCAAAAAGTTGGAAAGATATATATTTAGAGTTTAAGCTAAAAAAGTTTAAAACTTCACAATAATCAACTATCCTTTCACTGTATTGGCATTGCGAGTACAGTGCCCCCAATTTTCATGTAGGTGATTGGGGTCAGTCCTATCCAAATTTTTTGGATTATTGAAATTTTTTATATTTGCAATTTTTATAGTTGAGACAGAGGCATAATTTTTCAACTTAATATATAATAATGCAATTATATTGACCAATCACAGGTTGTTGACATTGTGTGACCAGAGCCAACTAGTCCAGTACTTGAACAATCTGACTGGTGTCACAATTCACATACACAATCCTACTTTATTACCATTTTGAACCATGAGTACACATTTTACTCTGAGGAACACAGATACAGTCAAAGAAGAAATCAACCCACTATATTTCTACCCCGACCTTATATAAATTTTATAAGTAAAATAAAATTACAAATATTTTACCGTTTCTACTAATAATTAATTACCATCACATGTCCAGACACATTTACAATTAAATCTACTATAGGTGCAACCAGAAGTTACCAGAAGCAGTGAAATGACGCGACACGACACTGACACTGATACAAGACTATTTTCAACCTTCCTTTGTTAACCAGCTCGCAATTTGATAAAAAATAATATTAAACATCGCTCAGATTGCGCAGATCTCCAAATATTTCTTATACCTTCTTCCGGAGTCGCATTGTACTTCACGACCATCATGTGATAGGGGTCATGTGACTCGGCAAGTGCCATCCATTGGGTCGGTGTGTTGACAATGCTCTGGCAAAGCTGAGCAAAGCTGTCAAACTTTGCCTCAAGGTTCTGACATTGGCGCCACATCATGTCACTAATCCACTTGGGTCGCGTCGGTAGTGATACGTCATTTTGTTTACACTCGACAAGCTGGCCAAGTGACAGGCCTGGAAAGACAGGAACCTCTATGACATTGTAACATGTATGTCACAATGTTACTGTCATAGGTAAGTGTCACTGTTACATATCACAATGTCACTGTCATGGGTATGTGTAACTATTGCATATGCCACAGTGTCACTGTAATGGGTAAATGTCATTGCTATATGTATGTCACATCATTATTGTCATAGGTAAATGTCACTATTCATGGCACAATGTCACTGTCATGGGAATGTGTCACTGTTACATGTATGTCACAATGCCACTGTCATGAGTAAATGTCACTATTACATAAATCACAATGTCACTATCATGGGTAAGTGTCACTGTTACGAATTGTAACAATGTCACTCTCACGGGTAAGTGTCACTGTTACGTATGTCACAATGTCACAGTCATGGGTAAGTGTTACTGTTACATATGTCACAATGTCACTGTCATCGGTAAATGTCACTGTTAAGTATGTCGCAATGTCACAGTCAAGGGTATTAAAGTGTTACTGTTACGTATGCCATTGAAAGTGTAGACAAATTATTCATGAAACATTTTCTAGGGAAGAACAGCAGAATTGTGGAGGGATCCTTGAAATATACAAACTAAACCTTTGATTACCTTTCCCACAATGCCATGCTACACTCCCACAATTCCACGCTGCACCCACCATTATGTTTCTTGCACGTTTCTTCATCCAACATGCCCGCCATGATGTTGCCCTGCAGAAACAAGCTCCACTCGAGTTGCGAGATCATGTCAGCACCAGCATTGCCGCCTGGTGGCTCTGATGATGTGGCGACGTGCGCGTTCGACCGCAAGATGCTTGTGCTCAGCAAGAACGAGAACATAAGCTGATGATGGGCGAACAGTGCGACCGACACGATCTTGTAGATGCTCGTCGTCAGTCGACTGATCATTTTCTCGAGCTGAACATGAAGGTCGTCGCCATGTGCTGACTCTCTGGCCTTGACCTTGGCTGAAGGTCGCAGGGTGCCAGAAAGCCTGCTGGACACTTTGTGGGTCAGTCCGCCTTGGGTGAGGTCGACGCACGAACTGAACATCCCATAAAACCAGGTGAGGGAGAACTGATACATGACGTCGACCGTCGCAAGGTCGGCCAGGACAAAGTAGAGCACAGCACCCCTTGTGGCGACCTGCAGAACCATACAGCCAGCATCAAATGAACTGCATGTTTGTGCATTGGAAAATGCAATGTCACTTAACTTTAAGGAAGACTGCAAAGTAAAAAATTTTTTTTTAGATTTGTGTGTAAGAGTTTGACAGACAAGAAAGAAAAATAGTCCCGGTGCTGGTGGGAATAAAATCACAGTAAAAATATCATGGAAATAAAGGTCACTGTTTTGGGGGGAGAATTATTTACATTTCAATGTAAAACAACACAATACATTTACTCAAACTATGTAATTACAAATATATTTATTGATATTTTATTTTCTACTGCATGTTTCATATAGTTAAAGCGAAACAAATGTCAGGGCTCTGGGGCTCCTAAGAGATAAAATAAAACCTAACCATGTACAACTAAAATCAAGAACATCACGCCAGTGGTTTACACAGAACGTGTTCTAAAAGTGGGAGATTCCGGTCATTTCTCTCGTTGATTGAGGGCTGACATGTTAACCAGCACGACCAATAAGCTATCGGTTCTACGAAATCAGGGTAACCGAGACTACAAGTCACGTATGGGAAGCCAGCCTACACAGAACCAAACAAAGTCTCAAACAAACGTGTTGTTTTGCCAGAAAGAGGACTAGTTTAGTAAACAAGGCCAAGATATGTTACATAAGTTGAGTTTGGACACAAATAGCATGGCCATATCCTATTGGCAAGCATAGGAATTTGTGTATACATATATATTATCATTTGGCGAGCGAATATTGCCAGAATGCCACACTCGTAATGTAGGGTTATCTAACAGTATGGCACGACCCATGAAATAAAAATTCCGTGTGTTCAACAAGGTTTTCCCTGTAAACCTCTGGCGTAATATTTTTAATTGTAATTACAAAGGTTATGTTTTACTAACTCTTATAGGCCGAAAAACATGAGTTTTGTTTCCCTTTGAAGAAGTAATTCAGTGTTCTGACACCAGGTGGGCACGCGACAGATCAATGCCCCCTGGAGGGCCTGTGGTGAAACAGCAACAACAACCTAACGAAGGAGGATGGCGAACGTTTATTGCTACTTACAGGCAGGTATTTCTTTCTTGCCGAGCTCAGCTTCTTCTCGGTGAGTTGTGAGTTCTGCACACGCTCGTACATCTCCTCCGACATTCCCTTGCTCGCCTGCAGCGTCTCCACAAGGTCACGGTCGTCGAGGATGTGACCTTCAACATTACACACACACACACACACACAAAGTCAATGGCATTGAATATATGGCATGTGACAACGCACACAAGGTCGATCATGGTCATTCATAAAGTGACTTGTCACATCACACACTAGGTCAGTGAGATCGTGACCCCTCGCAGTCGATAAGCCAATAGCTTCCTTATCCACTCGCCATCTGGGGGTTTGCCTTGGATTGCGATCTTGTTAAATCTTGTTAAATCATGATAAAGGTCAAGGCCACAGAGAATATGACATGCAGAAGTTCATTCAGAATGTGACCTGTCATATCACATACAAGGTCATTGAGAATATGACTTGCATGGAGTTAGATCAGTGGTTCTCAACCTATTTACTACTGTGGGCCACACCAGTGGCTTTGAATGTGTCATGTGCCAATCACAGCCACAACTAAAAACACTCATGACAAAAATAGTTAATAATTTATAGGAAACAAACACATTACAACAATGTTAGAATGCATTGCATAGATGGCAGGCAGCCATTTTTACTTTACAGGTAGTAAGAAATGGGCCACACTTTTTGCAAACTGCCCATGGGCCATGTTGAGTACCACTTAGTTATATGACTTTTAATTGATGGAATTAGACAATAACAAAAATAAATAAATTTCAATATACAATGCAGTGGGTAGCTGCCAGAAAGATATCGTCTTGAACAAAGCAGGCCATATAAACCAGCAAGGAGCTACAACAATGACATTAACCCTGATGGCTGTCTCTAGTGATGTACCTTGGGACTTCTGTAGGAGACTGAGAGACTTGTCCTCGAGTTCTCTCAGCACCGTCTGGTCATTGGCGATCAGCTGCAGCAGGTGGCTGCGGTCATTCTCCAACTGGGGCTGCTCCTGCAAAGGACAACACCACTGGATTTCTGGTGGACAGTGGTCAACACATTAGTGACCATTCACTGGTGAACAAATGTGTGACCACTGATGGATATTGAGGGACATAAGTGAGCTGTACTCTGTAATATGAGAAAAAGATTAATATGTTGAAACCATCAATCTGATCAATTTATTCACAATTAATTGGGACAGTAAACACAGGCAGACTGAATGCGCCGGTGACATTGACACACACTGACACGTGACAGCTGACAGACCTGTTTGACGACGCTGGAGAGGAGCTGCTCCTGAAGGGCGTTGAAGGTGACAGTGAAGTTGATGAGTGTCACCTGGATGCAGATGGCTGGCAGGTAGTGAGGGTTGCTGAGGGACGTCGCCAGGTACAGTCTGGGATGGAGGAAGCACACAACATGGGACATTGTGACAGTCTTTTTTAATGTTAAAGAATTTGTTAAAGAATATTTAAAAGAACTTTTTTTATAGAATTTTTGAAAGAACTTTGAAATAATTTTTTAACAAATTTTGAAAGATTTTTTTCAGAAATTGTTAAAGAATTTTTAAGGGATTTTTTTCTAATTTGAAAATTTATATTTTTATGTTTTTTTTCCGAATATGTCATGGTTTTTAGAATTGTAATACAAATTTCATGCATTTATTGACGTTTTTGGTTTAGTGTAATCTAATGTTTTGAATTGTATATTTTGTCGTAAGTTATATAGCTGTGGATGTAAGAATGTAGGTGATTATGATGGCGCATTGAAAATCATGCTAGCTATAAATGTGACAGGGCAACCATCGTAAAATAAAGATTTACTACTGCTTAAGGTCACAAGCACAGGCTGCTTGCATTGCGTACTTATCTGGAAAGTATTCAGCCATGCTGCAATCATAATTTTTAAGGCTTGTGCAGCAACAGTATTTCATGACTACCTCAAGTGACATCTCATTAGTTTAATTATTCGCAACTAGGCAGGTACAATTTACTGCTTACTGATTTATTTGAGACTGACTGACTCTTTTGTCTTGATGCACCTCGGAGCTTGGTTTCTGCAAACTTAGGCATAAAATAAGTTTTCTTCTTATTTTTTATTATTAATTTAATAGGCGCCACCCAAAATAGCTTATTTTGAATCATCTTGCAGCATGGCATCCTGGGATAAATCTAAGCAAATTTGTTTAAGAAATGCATGTTATTTAAGTTTTATGTTTTAGAAGTGTGAGTTTTCATTGTGGCGTAACACACTGTTCTTTGAATAATATGGCCTGTCAGTACAGGAAACCACGAGGGGTGATTTTAAAGGCCAGATCATCCGTGCCAAGAAAACTGGCCACATTTGGCGGGTGGCCACTCATGACTAGGGGGGGCCTCTGTAATCAAACGCTATTTGAATAGTTCAATTTGGCCAACCTGAAGTTGTTGTTATATTCAATCTCTGTATCACCAATCTTGATGAGCGTGTGGCCTCCCTTCACAAATGTGTTTTGTAGTAGAATCGGCTTGAGAGATGGATCCAAGTCCTCGGTCACTTCCTTCAACACACGTCATCATAAGTCAGCAAATACATTCAATAATTATAATATTAAAGTCTGAGAAAGGCTACCACAAGTTTGAGCAACACACATTATGACCAAACATTAATTTCAAGAAAGTGGAAATATGTCAAGTTTATAATATGTCAGGCTTATTTCTAATTGCAAATTATAATAATAATAATAATAAAAATATTATTCACGATAAACTTTATAAAATTTACAAATAGTCATGAGTTTAAAACAAAAATTACTATATGTAAACATAATATCGCTTAACATTTAATCATTACATGTATATATAAGAGAGTATTGTCTAAAACGCAGTAGAGGTATGTTAAGAGTGTTCCATATTGCTGTTCTACAAATTAACTTTATGTAATTAGAGCCAACTTTACTACACAATAAGCAACTAATTATTTACATAAACGTTTTAAGGTTTTGTGGTTCTGAGATTCTGGCAACATTGACATAATTAGGTAAAATGGGTACAATAACACCACCTGTAGGAGAACAGCCTCCCCAATACGGATCGCTCGCTCAATGCTGTGTAGATAATTCGAGTCAGAAGCGTTGACACACTTCAAGTGGTGACCTTCCATCTGCTGGATCCATCTGTCAAGGTCAACATAATTTCATTAGCAAATTATGTGAAATGGTTGAAATATGTGTGTTTGAGTGTGCGTGCGTGCGTGCGTGCGTGCGTGCGTGCGTGCGTGCGTGCGTGCGTGCGTGCGTGCGTGCGTGCGTGCGTGCGTGCGTGCCTGCACATGTGACCAACAAAAATGTCTTGCCTAAATGAGAAAGGACAACTTGTGAGACACAATACAATATGATAAATTACCTTCAGTAAAATTAATAAAAAGCATACAAGGATTAACATATTTTTAAAAAGCAATTCGTTATAAATATAATTCTGCTAGGAAGAAGTTGCCACCACGTACTGAGATGCCTGGCACTGCGGATCAATCAACAGAGGCCACTTCCGCGCCTTCTTCATGATGATTGCATTCTGGGTAGAGTTGGAATCATTCGGCAAACCCTCATTATTCCACCTCAGTACCTAGCAACAGTTACCATGACAACACAACTTGGTACTGAGCAACAGGAACCACTGCAATATGAGACTTAGTAATGATAATATAACTTTTATGACGGGAAAAAAATCACAAGCCCTAACAACTTGTCTACGGTATGGTTACTATAACAATTTACATTTAAAAAAACAACCAATATATATATATATATATATATATATATATATATATATATATATATATATATATATATATATATGAATTTATGTGACAGCGGCGCATAAAGGATTTTATGCGAGATGACAAGGCAATGAAGGCGATTTGAGGTTAGACCTTTTATGGTAGAGAGAGTATTGGCCTAATTACTCGCTCACGCGTATGGATACACCAACCACGTGACCTAGAGCCAGCCTCACTCGATTTCCAAGTTAGCTTGTGTCGTTGTGAGACCTTTGCGCTGCAAATATTTCCGAATTTCTATTGTTACTGATTATTCGTTATCGCTGAATTTGTTGATTTTATTGCAAGATCAGTTTTGTTGTTCGGTTTATTGTGTTCAATCTTATCGGATATTTTTCGCTAGTGTGTTCAGGTGAGTTTCTGTTGCAAAGACGGACGCCGTTTATCCGCCATTTTGTTACCTCCGACCCTTGGAGTTGGACTGCGAAAGGTAATCGTCAGTCGTTTACGCATAATTTGTTATTATTATCCTGACGAATGGCTACTAAACCTTTGGTTTTAGTTCTGGGCGCTAGCCACATTTACTGGTTGGAGCGTCTTGTCGCATCGGAGGTAGATTTTGCACAAGGTTCTTTCCGCGAGGGTTTGGATTGTCGGATCGCTTTCGAAGGCTATCGGGGCGGTACGGTTACCACTATGGAACGGAACCGGGTTTTGGCCCCGGTGGCACAGTCGGTTAGCGCGCCGTACTTATAAACAGTACCGCCTGGCAACAGGCGTGGCAGACTGAGATATGCGGAGGTTGTGAGTTCGTTCCTCACCCGGCGCACATCTTATGTGATGGTTAGCATAGTCCCTTCTCGGCGAACATCAGCTGTATTGGGGGAATGGCCCTATGCTATGGTGTACGGGTCAATTTTAACTTTATTCCGCCATACGGTGTTAATGGTCGGTGAATGAATTTTGGCCCTATGGTGTACAGGGCATTTTTAATTTCATTCCGCCATACGGTGTATATGGTCGGTGTATAATCTTTGCCCCTATGGTGTACAGGGCATTTTTAAAATTAAATTCCGCCATACGGTGTAAATGGTCGGTGTATAATCTTTGGCCCTATGGTGTACAGGGCATTGCTAATTTTATTCCGCCATACAGTGTAAATGGTCGGTGTATAATCTTTGGCCCTATGGGGTACAGGGCATTTTTAATTTCTGTATTCCGCCATACGGTGTAAATGGTCGGACTAGAGGAAGGGCCCTATGGTGTACAGGGCATTTTTTATTTTATTCCACCATACGGTGTAAATGGTTGGTGTAAAATCTTTGGCCCTATGGTGTACAGGGCATTTTTATTTTTATTAAATTCCGCCATACGGTGTAAATGGTCGGTGTATAATCTTTGGCCCTATGGTGTACAGGGCATCGTTCATCTTATTCCGCCATACGGTGTAAATGGTCGGTGTATAATCTTTGGCCCTATGGTGTACAGGGCATTGTTCATTTTATTCCGCCATATGGTGTAAATGGTCGGTGTATAATCTTTGGCCCTATGGTGTACAGTGCATTTTTTAATTAAATTCCGCCATACGGTGTAAATGGTCGGTGTATAATCTGTGGCCCTATGGTGTACAGGGCATTGTTAATTTTATTCCGCCATACGGTGTAAATGGTCGGTGTATAATCTTTGGCCCTATGGTGTACAGGGCATTTGTAATTTTAATCCGCCATACGGTATTAATGGTCGGGGTATAATCTTTGGCCCTATGGTGTACAGGGCATTTTTATTTTCCTTATTCCGCCATGCAGTGTAAATGGTCGGTTTATGTTCTTTGGCCCTATGGTGTACAGGGCATTTTTTATTTATTCCGCCATACAGTGTTAATGGTTGGTGTATAATCTTTGGCCCTATGGTGTACAGGGCATTTTTATTTTCCTTATTCCGCCATACGGTGTAAATGGTCGGTTTATGTTCTTTGGCCCTGTGGTGTACAGGGCAGGTTACTTTTAATTTTTCTTGTTCTGCCATAAGGTGGGTATGGTGGCTGTGATGGTGTTTCCCACAGCGTACAGGGCATGGTAATCATTAATTGTCTTATTCCGCCATACAGTTTGAATGGTCGGTTTATGCTATCGTTCCTACGGTAGTGCATGTTAATTTTGATTTCTTGTTCCACCATACAGTGTAACTTGTCTGACGATAATATGGGTCCCCGTGCGGTTCATGGCATGGTAATTTTATTATTCCTCCATTCGGGGTAAATGACCGGTTTACACTATTCGTCCCTACGGTGTACAGGGCATGGTCATTTTCTTTTGTCTGATTCCACCATACAGTTGGATTACCGGAGCGGGTATCGTTGTAGTATGTGAGTGGATAATGTTGGTCAAGCGTTAACCATGGTCCCTAGTTTGTAATGACACAGCGTACATAAGGTTCACATTACTACGATTGGGTGCAGTGTTCAACTTGAACAGTAAATGTTACAGCAACGGAGCAACTTCATCATGAGATGCGCGTGATGCGGGAGTTGTTGCGTGTAGCGCTGCAACAGGTCACGACGCAGTTGCGTCAGCCTCTGTTGATCGCCAGGTGGCGGCATCATCCGCAGTGGCTCCATCGAGTCATCCGATCGTCCGGCCAGCTTTTGCCGTTGGCACCTGCTGCTCCAGCGCCTGTGCCCTCGACGAGTGGACAAGCCAATGTTCACTCTTCCTCCAGTGCCCGTCAAGCGGCGACTTCCGTGGCTCCTGAGCCAGTGCCCTCTTCGAGTCGTCAGGATACTGGCATGGTGGATCCTCCTTGGCCGACAACCGACCGCTTGATGGAGACATCCACAGGTCGTGTAAACGAGGAAATTGGATTAAGCCATGCAATAAGAACATTGAAAATGTAACTAATCTGTGCGGTGGAAGTGGAACAGTTTTGTTAACCTATGCTGTGAGTAAGCGGATCTAAATTTAGTTACTCCATGCAGTGATAGTGAGGAGTTGTTTGTTATTTCCAGGCGGTGTCACGGGTGTAAATAAAAAGATAACGTTTGCTAAGCCATGTGGTGTAAATGGCACAATTGTATTCCGTACGTTGGAAATGGAGGGGTTTCTGTATACCGTGCGGTGTAAACGGAGAAGTGATATGGCGTAGTTTGTTGTTCCATGCGGTGTAAATGGAAATTAAGTTTCGTTAAGCCATGCGGTGTAGATGGCATAATTGTATTCCGTGCGGTGTAAACGGAGCAGTTTCTGTAGTCCGTGCGGTGAAAACGGAAAGTGATATGGAGAAGTTTTGTTATTTCCATGCGGTGTAAATGGAAATTTACTTTTGTTAACCCATGCGGTGTAAATGGCACAATTGTATTCCGTGCGGTGTAAACGGAGCAATTTCGATAGTCCGTGCGGTGAAAACGGAAAGTGATATGGAGGAGTTTTGTTATTTCCATGCGGTGTAAATGGAAATTAACTCTTGTTAAGCCATGTGATGTAAATGGCGCAATTATATTCCGTGCGGTGTAAACGGAGCAGTTTCTGTAGTCCGTGCGGTGAAAACAGAAAGTGATATGGAGAAGGTTTGTTATTTCCATGCGGTGTAAATGGAAATTTACTTTTGTTAACCCATGCGGTGTAAATGGCACAATTGTATCCCGTGCGGTGTAAACGGAGCAATTTCGATAGTCCGTGCGGTGAAAACGGAAAGTGATATGGAGGAGTTTAGTTATTTCCATGAGGTGTAAATGGAAATTAACTCTCGTTAAGCCATGCGGTGGAAATGGCACAATTTTATTCCATGCGGTGTAAACGGAGCAATTTCGATAGTCCGTGCGGTGAAAACGGAACGTGATACGGAGACTTTGTTATTTCCATGCGGTGTAAATGGAAATTAACGTTTGGTAAGCCATGCGGTGTAAATGGCACAATTGTATTCCGTGCGGTGGAAACGGAGCAATTTTTGTAGTCCGTGCCGTGAAAACGGAAAGTTATATGGAAAAGTTCTGTTATTTCCATGCAGTGTAAATGGAAATTAACTTTTGGCAAGCCATGAGGTGTAAATGGCTCAATTGTATTCCGTGCGGTGTAAACGGGGCAATTTCTGTAGTCCTTGCGGTGACAACGGAAAGTGATATGGATAGGTTCTGTTATTTCCATGCGATGTAAATTAAATTAACTTTTGGTAAGCCATGCGGTGTAAATAGCACATTTATATTCCGTACGGTGGAAACGGACCAGTTTCGGTAGTTCGTGCGGTGTACACGGAGATGGTGGGTTAACCCATGCATTAGGAAATTTATTGAAATTTTCACTAATCCGTGCATTGCAGGCGGAACAGTTTTGTTAACCCAGGCAGCGAGTAAGCGGATGTATATCTGGGTAATACATGCAGTGATATAGAGACGTTTTGTTATTTCCATGCGGTGTATATGAACGCTAACTTTTGTTAAGCCATGCAGGTAAATGGCACCATTGTATTTTGTGCGGTGTAAGCGGAGAATTGATATGGAGAAGGTTTATTTCCATGCAGTGTAAATGGCACAATTGTAGTCCGTGCGGTGAAACGGAGGAGTTTCTACATTCCATGCTGTGTAGATGGAAAATTGGGTGAATCCATGAAGTGGACAAATTACTGAAATTTTACTAATCCGTGCAGACGAGGCGGAACAGTTTTGTTACCCCTTGCAGGGAGAAAACATATGTAAATATGTTTGTTTTGTTAGGTCCATGCATTGTAATTGGAGTATAAGTTTTATTAAGGCATACAGTGTAAATGGCACAATTGTAGACCCCCTTTATATTCCTTGCGGCAAATGGAGAAGTTTTTGCATTCCATGTTCTATTTAAGCCATGTAATGTAAATGGAACAATTTGTATGTTAATATAGGTGACCGTACGTTAATGTTTAGTTATGGTTTAATGGTAGTTCATGATATCTAATGACACAGCTGGTCCTGGGTACCGCAATTAATAATTACGGATGCTGCCACAAGTGGCAATCAGGCAGCGACACAGGTGGCGCGTTGAGCCAGCAGGGGGCTGCAGCAGCTGCTTCTACACCACACCTTCAACAATTGGTCAAGGGGCTGGCTAGGTTGCTCCCCATGGATGGCCTGCTGGAAGCGGCCATATATCTACATGTATCAGTACTGTCGCTTATATGTTGTAGGTGCATGGTGTGACATTGTCGCCGATACTCGAGAGTGTTGTAATTGTTGCTGGTACAATGAGTCGACAGCTTAAACTGGTGTCAGTATGTTGTGGTATTATGGTGGTTGCAATCTAAACACAGTAGTAAGCTGGTTCCGCAATCATTACAAGTAAATGACCAGCCTATTGTGGGCACATCCATTTATCCTGCCACATTACTTAGAGTATTTTCCCTTCCCGGTTAAGGGTTCTAGGCAGGCTATATTATTTGCATATGCAGACGGCACTCTAATGCTGCGGAGGGAGTTTGATGCTATATTAAAGCGCCTGCTGGAATTCTGTGGATTGAGTAGTAAAGTTTTAAGGGTCTTAGTTTCAGAATGGGAGCAGCCACGTCAGCAGCCCTTAAGGTGAGAGTCAGACGCGCAAATTAGAGCAGCGGGTAGATGGGCTTCAGATGCTTTCCGCAGAAACATTCGTATATCGTAAGGTGCTGCATACAGATCAGGCTGTACCTGTTGGCAATCTGGGCAAGGGTGGACTATAGAGATAGTGCCTAGATTCGGTCAGTGGCGGAACCAGCAGCACTTACTTCGTCATCTGTGTTGATCTATGTTAACTATCATTGTATGTTGCAGGTTCGTTGTGTGACGATGTAGTCAAGACTCTGCCAGTAGCGGAGTCGGCAGCTATCATCGGGTTTATTGTGTATACGTTGCAGATCCACTGTTCGAATGTGGCTGATACTCTGACAGCGGCGGAGTGTTGGCTAGGTTCGAACTGTGGGCAAGGTGGGGGAGGGGGTGCAGTCGAGGCCCTGACAGCGGCGGGGTCAACAGCTGCATCTCTACCTGCACGGCAAGGGAATGGAGGATAGCTGCCACTGTTTATAATTATGGTGGGGGTCGGTCACAGAGGGTGACCTAGTGGCGGAGTGACCCCCACCGATACCATGTGAATTGTATATAAGTCAGTAGTGGTACAGATAGTACTGGTAGTGGGTAGCTGATAGGCATGATTTACTAATTATGTGTAAACACCTTTTGGGGGCCGGCATGCTTGCTGAGATTATTGGATGTATCTTATTTTGATGGTGTATGCTTGCCTAATTTCATGCTCCTTAATTAATAAATCTAAATGTCATTCTTTGGCCTATTTCAATCTACGCTGGACTTGTGTTGTTATTTTGCATAAATGAATTTATGTGACAGCGGCGCATAAAGGATTTTATGCGAGATGACAAGGCAATGAAGGCGATTTGAGGTTAGACCTTTTATGGTAGAGAGAGTATTGGCCTAATTACTCGCTCACGCGTATGGATACACCAACCACGTGACCTAGAGCCAGCCTCACTCGATTTCCAAGTTAGCTTGTGTCGTTGTGAGACCTTTGCGCTGCAAATATTTCCGAATTTCTATTGTTACTGATTATTCGTTATCGCTGAATTTGTTGATTTTATTGCAAGATCAGTTTTGTTGTTCGGTTTATTCCGATGCGTTTGAAAACTGTATAGATTAGTAATTTTAGTAAATTACAAAAAAACTCACAAAATGGTAGATATAGCAAAACTGTCAAAGAGAGCAGAAAGCATTGCAAATACCCTGTTTTTATTATGCAGTAAATAGTTACATTTACCTAGAAATGCATGTTTAAGCCGTTGCATTAAAATTCTGCTGCTTTCTGCAAAAAATGTATACAACATAAAACTTATGCACACATACACGCTCGCTCGCTCGCTCACTCGTATGAACACATGCACGCACGTATGCACGCATGCACACACACACACACATGCAAACACACACACTCAGTCACGCACACATGTAGTCACACATGCAGTCACACATGCATTATGGGCACGCACACGCGCACACACAAACACACACCTGGTTGGCATCAACAAGGCTCGGCACAAACTCGTAGTCATCCGATATTGGGATGGCCTTTTCGTGGCAGCGACGCAGCCAATCGGCACAAAGCTCCTGGCGGTAGCCGGACGTGAACGGGCCAACGTAGGCGACCATGCCGGCCGACACGAGAGTGTTGCCTACGAGACCTTTCAATTTGAAGTCAAGCAGACGGACAGACTCTTCCCATCTCACCTATGTGGGAGGAAGTTGACACCAAAATCAGAATTATGGCATTATTGGGATGGAAGCATAATATTCATCAGCAAAAAAATACCTAAATACCTTTGAAATTATAAACTATGACATGACGAGCATTATTTTTTTGTATATAAAATTTACTTCCAATAAATGGTACAGTGGACCCTACTTAACTAATTACTTCAAACAAGAACAATATGATTCTATAACCAGCTGACATTTTAATACAATGAGAATAGGGAATGATTCCATCTCAGACAAGATATTTAACTAAGCGGTTGTTTTGTCTTAACTGCAGTTCTGTTAAGCAGGGTCCACTGTAGTACTAACAGAAATTATAACATTAAATTGTGACAAAATATACTCTTATTCGCTTTGACAAGTACACAGTATAACACAGCTACATAGTCAAAATGTCACAATAAAGTAGAGGTGAAAAAGCAAAGCTAACCTTCTCATTGGAGAGTGCTTCAATGAGGATAGAAGCCCTCTCTAGACGCAGGGCAGTCAGCACCTTGTGTTCCTTCAGCGACTCTCTCTGGTTCACACTGTCAATGTACTGCTGCTGCAGCATCTCAAAGTGGGCCTGGATCTAGACGCACACAGGCCATGTGTTAACATGCTGGATCTACACTCAGACAGGCCTTGTGTTAACACACTGGATCTACACACACACAGGCCCTGTAGTACACACTGGATCTACACACACACACAGGCCCTGTAGTACACACTGGATCTACACACACACAGGCCTTGTGTTAACATGCTGGATCTACACTCACAGGCCTTGTGTTAACATGCTGGATCTACACACACACACAGGCCATGTGTTACACACTGGATCTACACACACAGGCTATGTGCTAACATGCTGGATCTACACACACAGGCCATGTATAACACACATGATCTACACACACAGGCCATGTGTTACACACTGGATCTACATACACATAGGCCTTGTATTAACACATTGGATCCACACACAGGCCTTGTGTAAATGCATGGATCTACACACATGGGCCTTGTGTTAACACGTGATCTGCACAAACACAAGGCTTGAGTTACACATGGGATTTACACATACAGGCCATGTGTTGCACACTAGATCTACACATATACAGGCCTTGTGTTACACAATGGATCTATACACACACACACCTTGTGTTACACACTGGATCTACAAATACACAGGCCTTCTGTTACACACTTGAACGCACAGCTTGTTGGTGTTTGTTGGATAGCACTGGCAGTTTGTTACAGATCAAATGTTGGGAGACATACACAGATCAACGTGGGACGTGCTGAGATGGAGGGAAATAACGTGGGCTCCTACCTT
Source organism: Lamellibrachia columna (assembly GCA_963662155.1). Taxonomy (NCBI): domain Eukaryota; kingdom Metazoa; phylum Annelida; class Polychaeta; order Sabellida; family Siboglinidae; genus Lamellibrachia; species Lamellibrachia columna. The sequence continues at coordinate 54,406,441 of OY759262.1, forward strand.
GACGAGACTGGTCTGTTTGTCCGCCAGGTGGCTCTGGGCGAGCGCAAGGGCTTCCTTCGCTTCCTTCACCTTCTTCTGCTTTGGCTTCGCCATCTTCAACAGGAAGTCACACATGTATTAAAACAGGAAACAAGTCTGTTGAAACAATACTGAGATATCAAAATAAAGGTCAAACTAGGAACACCAGCTGGTCAGTAGAAAGAGAAATAGGAAGGGGGGCAGTACGAGGGGGGTGTTGTGGTGAGAGGGATGAGGTGCAATGGGGGGTGGAGGGTGAGAGGGAGGGAGGGTGGTGTGGGGGGGTGGTGAGAGGGAGGAAAGGTGGTACGGGGGTGGAGGGTGAGAGGGAGGGAGGGCGGTACCGGGGTAGAGGGTGAGAGACAGGGTTTATCTGCAGAAAGATTATGTAGCAATCACATAATTGTTAATTTATGTTATTTATAAAACAAAAGCCAAATTTCTGGTGTGGTAAATGACTAATTTAAGGAAAAAGTCCAGAATTAATCATTAGTCAAATTAATAAAGTCAAATGAACATAAAAGTTGCTGTTACTGATAATGATAATGACATTGATAATGAAGATGATAATGATGATGATGTTAACCCATTAGGCCCCAGGATTTTATTCAAACATGCCACCATGTTCCCAGGATTTCTGGCAAATTTCGAGCGATTTTACTTCCTTGTGTTCAAAAATCTGTAGAAAAAAACTATTCAATATTGACAACTACAAGTTGTGTTTATTTTGAAGAGTAGTAATTTCTCCACATGCATGTATACATAGAAATAGGATATATTAATAAATTGTTGACATTTGATCACAATTTGCAAAGACAAAATAGTACATTTGTTAAAACTTTGAAAGTTGCGACTGACATTTGACAATGATCCCATGCTATAACCCTATGCAACTCAGCGAAGAAAATGTAGCTATATGTGTTAGCTTTGCACCACTGAAAACATTATCAAATTCTGATGGTTATTTTTCAGGTTACACCTTATTTTATCATGTCAAATATAGAAATAAAAATTTTCGAGATAGCATGAACAAAACTTATGAAAATCAAGATTTCCGAAAGGGCAACACATGCACGTAACAAGATGTTGTTGTTACAAAATGTATCCGCTAGGGTGTGGCAAAATGTATCCGCTAGGGTGTGACAAAATTTGGTAGCGTTTAGTTCAGTAGTTATTCGCTAGGATTTTTTTAATAGAGGGTCCTGTATGCGGCCGGCGGTGGCTGTTCCAGGACTGCACAGAGCGGCCGGCCCCGGCCGTTGTGGGGTCTAATGGGTTAACAATGATGCATGTATGCATTTTTTTACGGTCACTATGGAAATAAGACGATTGCACTTGTGCAATTTCTTTTTAGTCCTCCTTTTTATGGCATTTTTACATGTGTATGTACTGCTGATGATGCTGACTGTGCCACAGAAGACCGAAGCCTTACCTTGTAGACTTCATGGTAGTTCTCTAGGGCGAGCACCCACTGGCACATGGACTTGCAGGCAACTGACACCAGCCCCACTTTCTCTGGGGTGAAGTCAGGGTGCTTCGTGTACTTCTTGAGCTTCGTGTACACCTGGGGAGATATGTACAAGAGTCAACAGTGGATACAACAGGCAGATACACAGGAGATTTATTGATTGGAATCGGAATATCACAGGCCAATTAACTAATTACTTTTTTATATGGATTTATATGGATCTTTACAGAATGTCAAGTCAAAAACATGGATTCCAATGTGGCAGGTCTGAGATGTCTGAAGACAAGAGACATTTGCTAATCGAGTCCTCACCCGCTCCGGTACGGCGTTCTTGTCGAGATCAATGAGTTTCTTGAGGAACTGAGCGTCACCAAGGACCTGCTTTGCCGACGCCCAGCTCGTCTTCTCTTCCAGAAGGACACACACTGCTGTCATCACCATGATGACCAGGGCAGGGGGGTGGGCGTACACCCTGGAACACATCGAGTAAAAATTGGGCACATTTGTCTAGACGCCTGACAGACTGATGATGGCTTGTATTTTTGTATATTTAAATGGTATTAAAAATAACAACAAAATAAGTATTCATAAACATTTTCATAAAGTTGAGATAACAGTAATAGTGAGTAAACTTTGTTTTTGAAAATCAAACGACAACATTTTTTTTATTACAAGCATATGTGTGTGGTTCTATGCACAAATTTAGTTTATTAAGAAACAATGACAAACAAACGTGCTAAAGTCACTCTAGTACTCAAGCAAGTGATTAACCTAGGTAAACTGTTCAGCCATTTATTCTTATATATAATAATTGTTGGAAAGACATTTGACAAAATCATGTATATCTTCATATATAAATATATATGTATGTATATATATATATATATATATATATATATATATATATATATATATATATATATATATATATATATATATATATATATATATATATATTGCATTATATGGCATTGATTTTGCATTGTTTGCACAAGCACACACTTGATTTCTGAGATGTCAGCTTTGTCGAGGGAGTCAAGAGATGTGATAGCAGCATGGAGGGAAGGAATGACAGAGGCAAGGTCTGCCTGACACGCCTGTAACAATCAATACAGAACATTTATTGTTATACATGTCAATGTTAAATATAATATATTATTTCAATGTATGTTGTCTATCTATTGGGTAAACAAAATTATTTTAAAAGAAATTTTAATGATATTTAATATTTTTTTATTATAAGCATTGGTTCTTTACACAAAGATACAACATTTTTAATAGCATAATTTAAACATATTTAAACAAATTACTAAAGGCCTGTAACATGCATCTTTGTTCCAGACATCTCCTGTGGCATGCATTTTACAATAAAACTTCTACAGCACCTTAATCCTTGTGAACCAAATTTCAGATTCGAAACAAACCGGCATCATTAAGCATAATCATGAACAGGGATGCATAAAAGTCATAATCAGAGCGAGGGTCCACAGAGCGAGGATCCACAGAGCGAGGGTCCACAGAGCGAGGGTCCACAGAGCGAGGATCCATAGAGCGAGGGTCCACAGAGCGAGGATCCACAGAGCAAGGATCCACAGAGTGAGGATCCACAGAGTGAGGGTCCACAGAGCGAGGGTCCACAGAGCGAGAATCCACAGAGCGAGGGTCCACAGAGTGAGGGTCCACAGAGTGAGGGTCCACAGAACGAGGGTCCACAGAGCGAGGATCCACAGAGCGAGGATCCACAGAGCGAGGGTCCACAGAACGAGGGTCCACAGAGCGAGGGTCCACAGAACGAGGGTCCACAGAGCGAGGGTCCACAGAGCGAGGGTCCACAGAGTGAGGGTCCACAGAGCGAGGGTCCACAGAGCAAGGGTCCACAGAGTGAGGGTCCACAGAGCGGGGGCCATAGAGCGAGGGTCCACAGAGCGAGGGTCCACAGAGCAAAGGTCCACAGCACGCGAGGGTCCACAGAGCGAGGGTCCACAGAGCGAGGGTCCACAGCGCGAGGGTCCACAGCGCGAGGGTCCACAGAGCGAGGGTCCACAGAGCGAGGGTCCACAGCACGAGGGTCCACAGAGCGAGGGTCCACAGCACGAGGGTCCACAGCACGAGGGTCCACAGAACGAGGGTCCACAGAGCAAGGGTCCACAGAAAATGTAAGGTGGATATGCAATTTCTAAACAATATTGTGAGATTCTTGCAGAAGGTAGCCATTGTTTCAGGTGATTTTACTGATTGTGATAAAGTGATTCCAGATTTTGGGCGCAGCTACAGAGAAAGAGCTTCTGTGCAGGTTACCAAGTACACTGAGAGCGTGTATCTGGCGTGTGTGAGACTTACATCAGCATATTCTTGCACAATCTCCGTCTCGCGCTTCATGACCGCCTCCTCCGTGAGCACGATCTCCCGCACCTGGTCCACCGCCTCCTGGTCCTTCTCAAGCTGCTTCAGCAGCAGCTCCGTATCCTAGCAACACAGTTGTCATAGCAATGCGTCACCACTGTCAGTTGTCATAGAATCGCATCACGGTGATAATCACAATTGGTGATGATTATCATTATATGGTAAGATAAAAGTGATGATGCAAAACATGTTTTATAAACTAAAGATTTGTTGCTGGCTCAGTTTTACTATTGTTCAGGACACATGAAAACTCATGTAAGAGAAAAAATAAATATTATAAGAAAGTGGCCAATGAAAGAGCACATTTACCTGGATTGATGGATTAAAATAATATAAAAAAATATTTTAAGTCAAAGAAAACATAATATAATAAAAATACGCAATATGACATTGAAGAAAACGAATCAAGTAATAATGATGACTCAAGGTCTACAATTTTAAACAAAAAGCTAGTTATGCATGCAGGATATCTCATTAGGTTCTCCGTCATGTCTCTAGAGTGGTAGCAGTGATGTTGGATTCACTCTACTTACCCTGGCCTTCTCCTCAATGCGGGGACCGAGGGTAACCAGTTCCTGCTGCATGGTGCCCACCATGTTGTTGGCCTCTGACAGGCGGCTCAAGCCAACTTGGAGACGCGTCCTGGCAACAACAACACAAGCATCAAAGAACAACACAGAACAATGTTGTGGCGCTGTAGCATGGTGGAAAATTGCCAGACCGTCGATCGAGAGCGTTCAAGTTCCAGTCCAACTGCTGCCATTTTGAAGCTTCGGCAACTTTCGTTTTTTGTCTCAGTTCACTCAGTTGCATAAATGAGTACCTGGCTACAGACAGTGGAGGATATAAATGATGGAATAGTCGTCGAGCAGTAATTGCAGAATGGCTGAATGCTTTCTTGAAGAAATTGAGTTGGTGTTGGTCTGCCAGGGGGTGAAGTGTAAAGCTTTGAGCAGTCTCATGGACACTGTGCAATGTACCTAACCTTTCATCAATAACACAACAACGACAACATCATCAACAACAAAATCAACGACAACAACAACACGCAGCAATTTCATAAGCATTCCTGAACATACCGGTTGGTCATAAACTCTGTCTTTTGATCTTTCAGCATGCGAGAGTATATGAGTATGAGTTCCATGTAGCTACTCGGAGTCACGTAGTAGCGTCTCTTGACCTCGTCCCAGAACTGGGCTGTTGCCTTGGCAACCGTGTCATGCATGTCAACACAAACTTGGGCGACATTGTCCTTCAGTTCCTATAATGAACGGAGAATAAAGTATTTATTTTACCCTGTTAACTCACAGTGATTACATATATGTAATTATGCATAGTATCATGAAATGCTACCATAATAGAGTTATCATAGATTGTACATCAATACTGCATTCCTAGAACGTATTTATAGAAAATCCATTAATACCGTTCTCTTTTCCATTATCAATAATGTGTTCCTTGCACTCATTTAAATGTATCATTAGTAACTATTTCCATTTACGTACCTGATCAATATCATGTTCCATTTATCTACTACATATCGTAGTGGCTAGAATATCAGACTCTCAATCGTAGTGGCTAGAATATCAGACTCTCAATCGTAGTGGCTAGAATATCAGACTCTCAATCATAGTGGCTAGAATATCAGACTCTCAATCGTAGTGGCTAGAATATCAGACTCTCAATCGTAGTGGCTAGAATATCAGACTCTCAATCGTAGTGGCTAGAATATCAGACTCTCAATCATAGTGGCTAGAATATCAGACTCTCAATCATAGTGGCTAGAATATCAGACTCTCAATCGTAGTGGCTAGAATATCAGACTCTCAATCGTAGTGGCTAGAATATCAGACTCTCAATCGAGAGAACCCAGTTTCAAATCCTTTGCTGCTGTTTCAAAGCTTGGACAATTTTGTTCATGTTGTCTCAGTTTACTCATATATAAAAGAGTACCTGGCAAGGGACCGTGGTGTACACATGTGAATGAATAGTCTTTGTGCAGTAATTGCAATGTCGCTGAACACTTTCCATAGAAGTCGAGTTGGCATTGCAATGAACAGGTCTGCCAGGGGGTGAAGTGTAAACTGCCTTGAGTAGTCCTATGGGCTGGATACCGCGCTTCGTAAGAACTGACCTTTTTAAGTTCCATTTTGTACATCAACATTCAAGTTCCATTTATTTACATATCAATACCATGTCCCATTTACTCCAGCCTATATCTACCATTTCCACTTAGATTTATACATATGTGTCATGTTTTAGATAATTTATTATTATTTATTTTATATTTTTACACATTTTACTACTATATATGCATCATGTTCAACTAATTTATTATCCTTTACTTACAATAAAATACAATATAAAACACTTCTGTTGCGCTAAAAAATCCTTGAGAGACCCAAGCTCGGCAGCGCACCAAATCATAGAGGGTTAGGCAGTTTCTAATCGACTAGCAATTGCACTTGTAAATAGTTGGATTGGTACGTTGAGGAGCTATGGAATTTAAACAGGTAGGTTTTTAGTTTATGGCAAAATGTTATTATATTTTCTATGCCTAAACACTAACAGCGAGTGAGTTCTACAGGGTCGGTGTGGCAACTGAGGAAGTTATAGTTTCATTGTTTGTCTAAACACTCGAAAGTAGATTAGAATTACCACCGGTAGATGATCAAAGATGCATGGGCTGTCTTGCAGGAATGAGCAATGAATGTAAATATGCTGGTTGTTTAGCATTTACTTAATTAATTAGTTTTAGCACCTACATATTGTAAATGTCTTTCAATGGACTTTCTCCAGATTTAAGATACTGTATAAAAGTACTTATCATTATTAGTATTATACTACCTTGAGACTGTGGTCGTCATCACAGATGAAGTCAGCGTTCTGGAAGTAGATGCGTGCGACGGCCAACATGGCCTCCCTGTCCCACTCGTTGAACCAGTCAATGGTGCAGCAGTTGATGAGGGAAGGATTCATACGACAACGCTGACGGAACTTGCTGCCTGCCGGACTCATCGCCAGCACAATGTGGAGGTTCTTCTTCAATCGCTACAAGTAAATATACAGTGTGAGCCACACATAACACTGCTGAACATGGTCTGAATCATTCTGTATTTTATTAAGTTATTTATTGACTTATTATGATTATTTATTGATTTATTATAAGTATTTATTGATTTACTATAATTATTTATTTATTCATTCATTATATTTATTTATTTAACTTAATTTAATACTCTAATTTTTATTATATATTTTCAACTGTAATATTATACATTTATTATTTTATGACTGTATGTGTATTTTGTACGCACCTATGAACGGGCTGGTCCCAGATAAATGACACTTTAAAAATCTTAGTAATAATAATAAAATAATACTAAGTAATACTAAGTAATACTCATAACAAGGCACTGACCTGATGCGGTGGATCCACAGGTTGTGGTGACCGGGCAACATGGATCGTTTCTTTATGCAGTAATGTTACAGTCATTTATCACTAACATTGCAACATATGCCACAGAGACTTCAATGCTTGTCACTGAGATTATGACATTGACTCCTGAGATTGTGATATTTACCATTAAGATTGTGACATTTGTCACCGAGATTATGCTGTTTATACCAGAAATCAAGATATTTTGGCACTAATACCATAACGTATACCACCATGATTTAACCATATGTTAATGGTGGTTTGACAATGTGATATATGAGACACTTTCCACTAACATAGTGAAATTTGCTAAGGGGTCCTGATATTTACGACTAGCACTGTGACATCTGTGACATCTAGTGACATCTAGTGACATCTGTGACATCTAGCACTGTGACATCTGCTACATGTACCACTGAAAATATTGCAATTATTTCAGGTATTTTATGGTCTGTGTTGTTTTTCTTTATTACAAATAACCGTTATCATTATACATCCAATTATATTTCTTGCTGATCTAAAGACTGTGTTGTTCAGTTCATGAGAAGGTAACACAGTGAATGCAACATGGACACCGGTCAGCTTGCGATGGACAGAAAGAAGGAGGAGTTACACACACCTGTACAAAGAACTGATAGATGGCGTGTCGTGTCGTCGGGACTTGAGCCAGGACAGCCGCAGCCTCCAGGTCCATCGCGATACCATCAATCTCCTCGTTGTCAAAGAGGTCCGGTACCTCACCAGAGTTCAAGATGCTGTTCACGTCCTCCAGGAAACTCTCCTGCAACATCACCAACAAACACTTGCAAAACATTATAGTCGAACTTTACTGACATTAAACGGAACGTATAACAGTTCGCATTAGGTAATTCTCTTAATTTTTGATGAATTAAGGAATTAAACCAATTTACAATAATTGCAATTATTATTGCAAATAGTTAGCAATTTATAGTTAACATTTCACTTCTTCCATACAACCGGGACATCAAGGATGATTAAAAATAGTTAAAATTTAAAATGTATTACATAAGAAAGAAAACGAAGTCTCCATGGAGAAAGCACTCACACTGACGATGTCGGCATCGGTGATGAGAAAGACAGTGTTGTGACCTTTGACCCCAGCAAGCAAAAACACTTTCTTGATGTCGTCCTCGAAGTCAGCGATGCCATAGCCGCGGGTCAAGGTCAACTTGTAGAGTTTACAGGAGACAATGTAGGCCGCTAGTTTGACAATGCTTGATTTGCCTGTGCCATCCAGGCCCACCTATAGAACAAGTGTTTACAGAGAAGTATTAGCATCACTTGACTTACCTTATTCAACCTAATAAGCATATAGTGTTTGGGCATAGAACAACTGAAAAGTGATGCCAACTGTTTAAAACCAGATAGTGACACTTTTCAGTTGTTCCACACTAGTAAAATTACAATAGTTACGGATCCTACTGATTAAAAAGGGGGTTGTATACTAATTATGACATGTACACTTAATAGGTTGAATATGGTAACTTAAATGCATAAGTCATATTGACCCCTCACTGTGTCTGGGAGGCTGCACCCCTCGGTGTCCTCTATGAGGCTGCACCCCTCGGTGTCCTCTGGAAGGCTGCACCCCTCACTGTCCTCTGGGAGGCTGCACCCCTCGGTGTCCTCTGTGAGGCTGCACCCCTCACCGTCCTCTGGAAGGCTGCACCCCTCGCTGTCCACTGGGAGGCTGCACCCCTCGCTGTCCTCTGGGAGACTGCACCCCTCACTGTCCTCTGGAAGGCTGCACCCCTCGCTGTTCTCTGGGAGGCTACACCCCTCACTGTCCTCTGGGAGGCTGCACCCTTTGCTGTCCTCTGAGAGGCTAAACCCCTCCTGCTCTGTTTTTATTGCAACAGCAGACGCCCAGTATTATTCCTGATCTGGTCACTCCACCTCGTCAGTAGCCTTCCTCTCTTCCGCTGCCCTTTGAACCTTGCTTGAATGCTTGGCTAACAAAGTTCCCTATTTTCATGAAACTAGTATTATTGAACAACACAGAATACTCACTCACAGCCATACTGGACTAAAATGCCCATTTTACACTGAAAAGACACACCAAATATAAAATATAGTAACCAAAAAAATGGGGCAATTTTGCCACAAGTGAATAAAATGTGTGATTGCCTAATGTAAAACTCGCCAGAACTCACCATCAGCATGTGACCTCCAGGCTGCCTGAACACCCGGGCTGCCCTCAGGATGTGTTCTATGGCATCACGGAAGAACACCATCGGAGCCTGGAAGACAGCAGGTAATCTACTGTAATATACGTCTATTGGTGCAATTATAAAAACAGTATGCACTTTAATTAATCTGTTGATGTCTATACACTGTATAATGTAACGTTGAAAATAAAGGCATCATTATACTCAATAATTAATCAAATGATTATCATTACAGCATATACTTTAATTGATCAATTGATTATCATCATGAATTACTCAATTATTAATCAATCAGATGATTACAAAACAGCATTACAGCATATATTTTAATCATGTCATTATCATTACAGCATACACTTTAATCACTTGTTTATCAATACAGCTTATACTTTATTTATTTGATTATCATTACAATATAAACTTTATTCATTTGATTATTATTACAGCATACATTTATCACCTGTTTATCATCACGGCATACACTTTAGTCATTTGATTATCATTACAGCATACACTTTAATAAATTCATTATTACAGAATACATTTTAATCAATTTATTATCTTTACAACACACGTTAATCAACTGGTTATCAACACACCATACAATTTGATCTATAGAATAGCATTACAATCATAAACATGATGAACGAGAGAAGAGAGGAGGAGACCACCCACGGAGGTGTTGCTGACATTGAGTCTCATGTGGAACTCCTCGAGGGTCTGTCTCAGCTTGTTGCGGTCAGTGACTGGCCGGTAGATCCGCCGACTCAACGATGTCTCCACGTCCAGGAAATCCGCAAACAGCACTGGGTCCGACATCAGGGACTCGGCATTCCATCGCACCTACAACAGGAGAAGGAAGGAAGGTGGGGTTACCATGGAAACTCCTCTTTGCGTAAAGAGCTGTGCAATGTGAACAAATTGTAAAAGAGGTGGAATAAAAGTATGGTGGAAATGTGGAAGAAAATGTCAACAATTGTGTTTGACATGAACATCAAAGGTGTACAAAATAATAAGAGGTTTTAATGTATAATGTAATACAATATATATGCATATGTCATATATGAAATAGACAGTAAGAACACATACTATAAATTAATTAAACGTTGTGGGTCATAGAAAGAAAAGACCAAACTGTGTCACTCTCCAAATTTGGTTGTATCAATGGAAAGGCTGAAAACAATAAGAAAGAAATATATTTAAGAATGACTTTATTTATATTTTAGTACAATTATTTTGTTGAGAAACACTGAAACGTAAACATCATCGATCTTAGTTAACATAATGTTTATGATGTATCACGTTCAGATTACCTTAAAATAGTCGTGCAGGTTATCAGAAAGCATCTTGTAGAAGAGAAATCTTTCTTGTTTGTCAACCAGGCGATCGTGGAACACACGAGTTGCTTCGTGCGCAAACAATTGAGCGCAGTTTGTACTGTTGACAATGACTGTCTCGTCCGCCTGAAGCAGTCCTGTGATCACCTGAAGCAAGAACACATATGTGATCACCTGAAGCAAGGATGCACTTGCGATCACCTGCAGCAAGAATACATCTGTAATTACCTGAAGCAAGAACACATTCGTGATCACCTGCAGCAAGAACACATTCGTAATCACCTGCAGCAAGAACACATTCGTAATCACCTGCAGCAAGAACACATTCGTGATTACCTGCACAAAGAAAACATTTGTGATCACCAGCAGCAAGAACAATTTGTGATCATCTACAACACGAACACATTTGTGATTAAATGCAGCAAGAACACATTTGTGATCACATGCAACAAGAAAACATGTGTGATCACCAGCAGCAAGAACAATGTGTGATCACCTACAACATGAACACATCTGTAATCATCTGCAGCAAGAACACATTTGGGATCTCCTGCAGAAAGAAAACATTTGGGATCATATTCAGCAGGAAAACATGTGTGATCACCTGCAGCAAGAACACATTTGTGATCACCTGTGACAAGAACACATTTGTGATCACCTGCAATGAGAATACATATGTAATCATCTGAAGCAAGAACACATTTGTGATCACCTGCAGCAAGAACTCTTTTGGATCACTTGAAGCAAGAGTGCATTTGTGATCACTTCTAACAAGAATACATCTGTAATCACCTGCAGCAAGAACACATTTGTGATCACCTGCAGAAAGAACACATTTGAGATCACCTGCAAGAACACATTTGTCATGCCATACACAAATTACCTATGTACACAACACCAGATGCTAAAAAACACCTTTTAAACAACTGCTAAGTAATTCACAAGGCGCACAACATGAAAGAGAGGCCAGGAAGAATGAGCCAGAGACAAACACTGGGACTTTTGTGTTTCCTACAAAAACTTGTGAAACATTCACATGCACTTTGTACAAAACTGTGTGTGCGATGCAGAATAATTTCTTTTGCAACAATAACACATTTGAAAATATGATAAATAAGAAAAATCATCATGCTTTACAAGTGGCAGCAATGTGATATAAAATGTCAAACACAAAACATGCATTGTAATGTACACATTCACAATCCAAATTTGGGATAATCTCAAAACATGAATGTTTGACACTACATTTAGTGTATGATAGGAGAGGGGGATAAGTCACTGTTTCATTTAGTGTTTGATAGGAGAGGAAGGATGAGTAGTTGTTTTATTTAGTGTTTGATAGTAGAAGGAAGATAAGTAGCTGTTTCATTTTGTGTTTGATAGGATAGGAGAGGGAGGATAAGTAGTTGTTTCATTTAGTGTTTGATAGGAGAGGGAGGATAAGTAGCTGTTTCATTTAGTGTTTGATAGGAGAGGGAGGACAAGTAGTTTTTTCATTTAGTGTTTGATGGTAGAGGGAAGATAAGTAGCGGTTTCATTTAGTGTTTGATAGGAGAGGGATGTTAAGTAGTTGTTTCATTTAGTATTTGATAGTAGAGGGAAGATAAGTCGCTGTTTCATTTAGTGTTTGATAGGATAGGAGAGGGAGGATAAGTAGTTGTTTCATTTAGTGTTTGATAGGAGAGGGAGGATAAGTAGTTGTTTCATTTAGTGTTTAATAGAAGAGGGAGGATAAGTAGCTGTTTCATTTAGTGTTTGATAGGAGAGGGAGGATAAGTAGTTGTTTCATTTAGTGTTTGATAGGAGAGGGAGGATAAGTAGTTGTTTCATTTTGTGTTTGATAGGAGAGGGAGGATAAGTAGTTGTTTCATTTAGTGTTTGATAGGAGAGGGAGGATAAGTAGTTGTTTCATTTAGTGCTTGATAGGAGAGGGAGGATAAGTAGATGTTTCATTTAGTGTTTGATAGGAGAAGGAGGATAAGTAGTTGTTTAATTTAGTGTTTGATAGGAGAGGGAGGATGAGTAGTTGTTTTATTTAGTGTTTGATAGTAGAAGGAAGATAAGTAGCTGTTTCATTTTGTGTTTGATAGGATAGGAGAGGGAGGATAAGTAGTTGTTTCATTTAGTGTTTGATAGGAGAGGGAGGATAAGTAGCTGTTTCATTTAGTGTTTGATAGGAGAGGGAGGACAAGTAGTTTTTTCAATTAGTGTTTGATGGTAGAGGGAAGATAAGTAGCGGTTTCATTTAGTGTTTGATAGGAGAGGGATGTTAAGTAGTTGTTTCATTTAGTATTTGATAGTAGAGGGAAGATAAGTAGCTGTTTCATTTAGTGTTTGATAGGATAGGAGAGGGAGGATAAGTAGTTGTTTCATTTAGTGTTTGATAGGAGAGGGAGGATAAGTAGTTGTTTCATTTAGTGTTTAATAGAAGAGGGAGGATAAGTAGCTGTTTCATTTAGTGTTTGATAGGAGAGGGAGGATAAGTAGTTGTTTCATTTAGTGTTTGATAGGAGAGGGAGGATAAGTAGTTGTTTCATTTTGTGTTTGATAGGAGAGGGAGGATAAGTAGTTGTTTCATTTAGTGTTTGATAGGAGAGGGAGGATAAGTAGTTGTTTCATTTAGTGTTTGATAGGAGAGGGAGGATAAGTAGTTGTTTCATTTAGTGTTTGATAGGAGAGGGAGGATAAGTAGTTGTTTCATTTTGTGTTTGATAGGAGAGGGAGGATAAGTAATTGTTTCATTTAGTGTTTGATAGGAGAGGGAGGATAAGTAGTTGTTTCATTTAGTGTTTGATAGGAGAGGGAGGATAAGTAGTTGTTTCATTTAGTGTTTGATAGGAGAGGGAGGATAAGTAGTTGTTTAATTTAGTGTTTGATAGGAGAGGGAGGATAAGTAGTTGTTTCATTTAGTGTTTGATAGGAGAGGGGGGATAAGTAGATGTTTCATTTAGTGTTTGATAGGAGAGGGAGGATAAGTAGTTGTTTAATTTAGTGTTTGATAGGCGAGGGAGGATAAGTAGCTGTTTCATTTAGTGTTTGATAGGAGAGGGAGGATAAGTAGTTGTTTCATTTAGTGTTTGATAGGAGAGGGAGGATAAGTAGTTGTTTCATTTAGTGTTCAATAAGAGAGGGAGGATAAGTAGTTGTTTCATTTTGTGTTTGATAGGAGAGGGAGGATAAGAAGCTGTTTCATTTAGTGTTTGATAGGAGATGGAGGATAAGTAGTTGTTTAATTTAGTGTTTGATATGAGAGGGAGGATAAGTAGTTGTTTCATTTAGTGTTTGATAGGAGAGGGAGGATAAGTAGTTGTTTCATTTAGTGTTTGATAGGAGAGGGAGGATAAGTAGATGTTTCATTTAGTGTTTGATAGGAGAGGGAGGATAAGCAGTTGTTTAATTTAGTGTTTGATAGGAGAGGGAGGATAAGTAGCTGTTTCATTTAGTGTTTGATAGGAGAGGGAGGATAAGTAGTTGTTTCATTTAGTGTTTGATAGGAAAGGGAGGATAAGTAGTTGTTTCATTTAGTGTTTGATAGGAGAGGGAGGATAAGTAGTTGTTTCATTTTGTGTTTGATAGGAGAGGGAGGATAAGAAGCTGTTTCATTTAGTGTTTGATAGGAGAGGGAGGATAATAAGTTGTTTCATTTAGTGTTTGATAGGAAAGGGAGGATAAGTAGTTGTTTAATTTAGTGTTTGGTAGGAGAGGGAGGATAAGTAGTTGTTTCATTTAGTGTTTGATAGGAGAGGGAGGATAAGTAGTTGTTTCATTTTGTGTTTGATAGGAGAGGGAGGATAAGAAGCTGTTTCATTTAGTGTTTGATAGGAGAGGGAGGATAAGTAGTTGTTTCATTTTGTGTTTGATAGGAAAGGGAGGATAAGTAGTTATTTCATTTAGTGTTTGATAGGAGAGGGAGGATAAGAAGTTGTTTCATTTAGTGTTTGATAGGAGAGGGAGGATAAGTAGTTGTTTCATTTAGTGTTTGATAGGAGAGGGAGGATAAGTAGTTGTTTCATTTTGTGTTTGATAGGAGAGGGAGGATAAGAAGTTGTTTCATTTAGTGTTTGATAGGAGAGGGAGGATAATTAGTTGTTTCATTTAGTGTTTGATAGGAGATGGAGGATAAGTAGTTGTTTCATTTAGTGTTTGATAGGAGAGGGAGGATAAGTAGTTGTTTCATTTTGTGTTTGATAGGAGAGGGAGGATAAGTAGTTGTTTCATTTAGTGTTTGATAGGAGAGGGAGGATAAGTAGTTGTTTAATTTAGTGTTTGATAGGAGAGGGAGGATAAGTAGCTGTTTAATTTAGTGTTTGATAGGAGAGGGAGGATAAGTAGTTGTTTCATTTTGTGTTTGATGGCAGAGGGAGGATAAGTAGCTGTTTAATTTAGTGTTTGATAGGAGAGGGAGGATAAGTAGTTGTTTCATTTTGTGTTTGATGGCAGAGGGAGGATAAGTAGCTGTTTCATTTAGTGTTTGATAGGAGAGGGGTGGTAAGTAGTTATTTAATTTAGTGATTGATAGGACAGGGAGGATAAGTAGTTGTTTCATTTAGTACATTGGTGAATTTTTTACCAAACACATTATTGCAAGAGTATTCAACTTGTCATTAAAAGAGGGAGTTGTTCCGTTTGAATGGAAAGAAGCAAACATCATACCATTATTTAAAAAGGGTTCGAGAAATAAGTCAGAGAATTACAGACCAGTGAGTTTAACGTCAGAGATTTGTAAATTATTAGAAAGGTTAATTAAAGACCATATGGTGGACTTCCTCATTAAGCATAAATTGTTAAATTAATCTCAACATGGATTCCTTAAAGCGAGGTCATGCTTAACAAATATGTTATGTTTTTTTGAAGAAATCACTAAGTGGATAGACGTGGGATCGCCAGTAGATATTATCTACTTAGATTTTCAGAAAGCTTTTGTGCCACATCAAAGATTACTACTTAAATTAAAAGCCCATGGTATCGGGGATAGCATAACTGACTGGATAGAACAATGGCTGACTGACAGAAGACAACGAGTTGTAGTAGATGGAGAAGTTTCAAATTGGAAATCGGTTTTGAGTGGGGTACCTCAAGGATCAGTATTAGGACCTATATTATTCTTAATTTATATCAATGACTTGGACGACAGTATAACAAGTAACGTACTGAAATTTGCGGATGACACAAAACTGTTTAGAAAGGTTAATACTGATGGTGATAAACAACATTTACAAAACGATCTAGACAGATTAGTGAAATGGTCTGAGAAATGGCAGATGTTGTTCAATTTTGGGAAATGTAAATGCCTACATACAGGACATGGGAACTTGAATGTAAACTATAAAATGGGAGATACTGTTCTGGGTACTACTGTAAAAGAAAAGGACTTAGGAGTTACAATAAGCGCTGATATGAAAGTTTCAGAGCAGTGTGGTATTGCCGCTTCAAAGGGTAATCAAATTCTTGGATTGATTAGAAGAAACATAACATACAAGGGAAAAAAGTTAATTATACCTCTTTATAAAGCAATAGTTAGACCTCATTTAGAATACTGCATACAAGCATGGAGACCATATCGTAAGAAGGATATAGATACGCTTGAACGCATACAAAGGAGAGCAACTAAAATGATTCCAGAACTGAGAGACCTTAGTTATGAAGAACGCCTGAAAGAATGTGGTTTAACAACTCTAGAGACAAGGAGGTTAAGAGGAGATCAGATTGAAGTTTTTAAGATATTGAATGGGTATGAAAATATTGATAGAAATATGTTTTTCTCACTCAAGAAGGATAGCAGAACTAGAGGACATGAGGTAAAATTAGTAAAGGATCAATGTAGATTGGACATCAGGAAGCACTCGTTCTCACAGAGGACAATAAATGAATGGAACAAATTGTCTACAGATTGTGTAACTGCTAGCAGTGTGAATATGTTTAAAAACAAGGTTGACACATATCTCAGGAGGGCGGGCTATAAGTAGATGAACATTGTTGGACTCTCGATAAGCCAATGGCTTCCTTGTCCACTTGCCATCTGGGCCTTTGGCTTGGATGGCAAATCGTGTATCATGTATACCATACAAGATGAATTTATTTTCCGATCACCATCCATAAGGGTGTTGACTTTGGGTGCATGCAGCAGTGTTATGACAGCTAAATATGGCCGGTGCGTGGTGGTCACAGTATGAGGGACGAAGATATTTTCACGTTTCCACAGGTCAATGTAACTCAAAGTTTATGTAATGAGGGCAAGAGGTCAGAGGTTAAGTGACATCAGTTTTGTGTAGTCATATATCAAGGTTTTGAGATGACCCTTTAGCAAGCAAGAACTGAAGAACGCTGGTAGCATGGTGACACATGATGTGGAATGTGCTCAGATTTATTTCCCACTTACGTCTGTTGGCAATCAACTGTCAATGGTAAGACATGACTTAATTAGGCATTCACTTAAGTTAGTTGACATTTTTACATGTATTTAAGTTATGATTATATTACTTTACTGACAAAAAGCAGCAACTCATAGTGGTCATATTTATTACTAATAATTTTTTATTAATCTTTTAAAGTATTTTTTCGTCAATATTTATTTTACACAGTTACTCACCAAATACCAATGTTATTATTATTTAATCATTAATTAATTAATATAAACTTTGATCTTTTATGCTTTGACTTTGTTAAGCACACTGCACAATAACATGATAGTATTACTATTATTATTTCTTAATAATTATATTATTTTTATTATTAATATTATATAAATATTATGAATATATGAATATTATGAATTAATATCATTACTATAATTAATATCATAAATATAATAAACATCTTATATTAAATTATCATAAATATTATAAATATTTATATTATAAATATTAGAGATATTACAAATATTACAGATATTATAAATATTATAACTGTTATAAATAAAATAATTATGATAAATATTTATATTATAAATCTTTATATTATAATTTTTTATATTATAAATATTATACATATTACAAATGTAAAAAAACTAACATAATCAATATTATAAATAATATTACAAATAATTTGTATAAATAATATTATTAATATTGTCACTATTATGATTATACCTGTGAGAGGTCACGCATGTTGAAGGTGTAGTGTATCTTGGCGGGCGTGGGCCGCATGCAGGCACACATACGATAGTAGATAGCGATAGCGGCCGCGATGAGGGAGTAGAGCGAATCTTTCACCTCGGGCATGTACTCGCCCTCCTGGAAGAACCTGCCCAGGACCACCTGGTAGATGTGCTGGAGGGACTTGGAGGATGGCTGCGGCAGGGCCAACATGCTGGCAGGAGAAGAACAGGCAATGTTATCTTCACGTGTGCTGTTATGTAGCAGACATTCCTGTAATTATGAACAAGGATTTTTGTATTACAGAATATGGCCTGTGTTTGTCAAATTGTATGTGACTAGCAAAACATCAGCTAAAAACACGTCACAACTCTCGCAAATCTTAGCGACCTTTGGAACTATTCCTAATCTTCAATACTGCCACAAAGATGCTAACATTAAAATGAAGGTTTCTATGAAATGTATGAACAGATAAATGAAGTAGACCCCCAGCAGAGCTCACCAGAAGTGCTTGAGTAGTCGAGGACTCATGACATTTCTCCCTCCGCCAGGGGGTGCACACGCCCCAACAATTGTCACATCGTGAATCTCCTGGAACATGTCGGAAAGATTGACTAACGTCACGAAGGAAAGGATTCAACAGCATCAATTAATAATGTATAATCATATGTTTTCCAGCAATGATGGAGTTAAATTAAAAAACATGTTAAATTTAAACAAATTACATTTTAAATATCATGAGATATTTTAATATTTTTTAATGGAACCATTATTTATTAACAACAATTTCTTTGGAAAAGTAATTGTGTGGGTGGGTTGATTTATGTGCACAAACATGCATGCATGCCTATGTGCGTGCATGCATGTGCATGCATGCATGTGTGGATATGCATGTTTGTGTGTGCATGTGCACATGTGCTTACACAACACAGAAAACACATCAATGTGTGCATCACTCAAACAAATAGAAAGCAAGGATTACTTTCACTGTGAGATATGAAATAATAAATATCTCTTCACTA
Source organism: Lamellibrachia columna (assembly GCA_963662155.1). Taxonomy (NCBI): domain Eukaryota; kingdom Metazoa; phylum Annelida; class Polychaeta; order Sabellida; family Siboglinidae; genus Lamellibrachia; species Lamellibrachia columna. The sequence continues at coordinate 54,425,411 of OY759262.1, forward strand.
ACCTTCCAGGCCAGCTTGTGCGTGTCATAGAACCCTCCTAGCTCCATGAACTGTCGGAGCAACTCCAGCGGGGGCTGCGCTCCATACTGCTCCATGGCAGGCATGTTGAGGTCATCCAGAAAGACAATCACCTGGTGAGAGAGAAATGAACAATTTAGGATCTTCCTCAATTCCATTTTTTTTTCATTTGTTTAATTTTAGAATCATTTTGCACAAAATCAAACCTATCTAGTCCACAATGATGTGTGAGCTTGTTTGTGCAAATGTGTTATTTAGTTTTGGTGAAATCATCTGATAAACTATAACAAATTTGACTGGTTGAAAATGATGAGTGTTTGATTGGCACACTTGAGAATGCACCAGTTTTCATTGAAAAATTTAAAACACGATTATTTTGGTAATAAAATTATCAGGCAATTACATACAGCCTTCAGGAAAAATGGGATTGTGATTAATATAATTACACCCGTATCACACAATGATAAATTATACAGCGTTAAAAAGCTCCTACAATGGTGCCATTGACAAACCAAATTCAGGGGTCACATGTATTACACTCACACAATAAAGTTGGTTCCTTAAGCCACAGACACTTGATGTTCCATCAAACTGACCAACTGACCTTCTTGCCCTTGGGTGCCCCGAGTATGTCCTTGCCCTTCTTGATCAGTTTCTGGGTGATGGCCAGCTTGGTGCGGTCAGCCGTGGTCTGGGCACTGAACTGCAGGGAGGTACTGATCACCCCCGTCTGTCTCTGTCGGGGCTGACTGGTCATCAACATGTTCATGTCTTTGGCCCCTAACAATGCACAAATAATATATCAACAGATTTATATACATCAACAAATTCTTACATGGTGAGGCATCCAATCCTTGGAAACATTCAAAGCGTTTTACCCTTCACCCCCCGGCAAACTTGTTCACTCTGACATCAACTCAAGTTCCCTGGGAAGCATTCAGCCATGCTGCAATCACTGAACGAAGACTATCCGTTCACATGCATCCACCACCATCTATAGGGGAAACAACTAGAATCACTGACCTTCGTTACCGTCTCCCCCGAAATTGGTAAGCCCTGAAATGCTGGTGAGGAGAGCCTGGTTCTTGTCGGCGGGATGAAACACCTTGCCCAGCACCGTGCCACTCTTGGTGGTGGCGCCCCCTTCCTGTCCCAGCTGCTTCAGGAGGTTCTCAATAATCACCGTCTTCCCAACCCCGGAGTCACCTACAAACAGACAGAGGGTGTTACAGACTGACCTTGTAGGCTGACACAAGCAGACTGAGAGAGATCTCTCCCCACATGGGATCTCATGGCGGGGGGTTTCAATGAGGTTTAATTAATTTTTTACATTGGTGGCGCCACTCACCGAAGTTCTGATGTGTTTCTACATCCAGCCCACCCACAAACAAACATCCAGCCCACCCACAAACAAACATCCAGCCCACCCACAAACAAACATCCAGCCCACCCACAAACAAACATCCAGCCCACCCACAAACAAACATCCAGCCCACCCACAAACAAACATCCAGCCCACCCACAAACAAACATCCAGCCCACCCACAAACAAACATCCAGCCCACCCACAAACAAACATCCAGCCCACCCACAAACAAACAACCAGCCCACCCACAAGCAAACATCCAGCCCACCCACAAGCAAACATCCAGCCCACCCACAAACAAACATCCAGCCCACCCACAAACAAACAACCAGCCCACCCACAAACAAACATCCAGCCCACCCACAAACAAACATCCAGCCTACCCACAAACAAACATGAACATTTGTAAGTGATGGGAGTTTCAGGCGTTTGGCTTTGTTACGTTCAGCTACATCCTTAACTCATGAGATTATATTGCATGTAAATCAATTTAACGAAGCAAAAAGCCTGAAAATCAACAGACAAAATCATAAGATCAAATACGACAAAAGCTGGAGCTGTTTGTTTGAAACCAGGAGAACGTTTGAAAAATTGCCAAAAAGCTGGAGATATCACACCATATCAGAAATCTTGGAACTTGGTAGCTGCACTGACTAGCTACGTGTGGTTAGTTTTGTTTGTGGCCAGTGTGGATTGTGGGTAGTGTGGACTGTGGTCCCTGTGGTTAGCATTGATTGTGGTCCATGTGGATAGTGAGGATTGTGTGTGGTCTATGTGGTTTGTGCGCGTTGTGGTCCCAGTGGTTAGTGTGGATTGTGGTCAATGTGGTTAGTGCATATTCAGGTATTTATGGTTAGGGTGAATTGTGGTCTATACAGTTAATGTGGACTGTAGTTCACACAAGAACTGCTGAGTGAGAGATGACCCCTGTATGACCATTGAGACGACCCCTATATGACCACTGAGATGACCCCTTATATGACCACTGAGATGACCTCCTATATGACCACTAAGACGACCTCCTATATGACCACTGAGACAACCCCCTATATGACCACTGAGACGATCTCCTGTATGACCACTGAGACGACCTCCTATATGACCACTGAGACGATCTCCTATATGACCACTGAGATGACCCCTTTATGACCCACTATATGACCACTGAGACGACCCACTATGTGACCACTGAGACAACCCCCTATAAGACCACTGAGACAACCTCCTATATGACCACTGAGACGATCTCCTATATGACCACTGAGATGACCCCTTTATGGCCCCCTATATGACCACTGAGATGACCCCTTATATGACCACTGAGATGACCTCCTATATGACCACTAAGACGACCTCCTATATGACCACTGAGACAACCCCCTATATGACCACTGAGACGACCTCCTATATGACCACTGAGACGATCTCCTATATGACCACTGAGATGACCCCTTTATGACCCACTATATGACCACTGAGATGACCCACTATGTGACCACTGAGACAACCCCCTAGAAGACCACTGAGACAACCTCCTATATGACCACTGAGACGATCTCCTATATGACTACTGAGATGACCCCTTTATGACCCACTATATGACCACTGAGATGACCCACTATGTGACCACTGAGACAACCCCCTATATGACCACTGAGACGAACTCCTCTATGACCACTAAGACGACCTCCTATATGACCACTGAGACGACCCCTATATGACCACTAAGACGACCTCCTATATGACCACTGAGACGACCCACCTGTGAGCAGCACTGAGTTCCTGTTGGTGAGCAGCAGTCCAGCCAGGAATGAGTATCGCACGGTATCTACTGTAGGAACGATCTCTCCATCCCGCGATCCCTTCACCCCCTGCTGGGCCTGCTCCCCAGCCAGTCCCATCGTCTCCCCGATGGTGATCATAGCCCCCTTCTCAATGAGCGACCGGGTGGCAGGAACGAGAATGTCCCACTGCACAAAGTTGCCAGTGTCCATGTCCACAAAGTAACCATAGATACTGCGACTAGACGCGGGCAGACGCACGCCTGCAACAGAGGCACCCACGTGCACTAACATGCATGCATGTACATGTGTTCATGTACATGTGTTCATGTACATGTGTTCATGTACATGTGTTTATGTACATGTGTTCATGTACATGCATGCATGTACATGTGTTCATGTACATGCGTTCATGTACATGTGTTCATGTACATGCGTTCATGTACATGTGTTCATGTACATGCGTTCATGTACATGTGTTCATGCACATGTGTTCAAGCACATGTGTTCGTGTACACACGGAAGAAGGTTACAAATGCTCTTACGGTAATATCAGTAATTTGTTAAGTAAATACATAATTTATATCGGCAATTTTATGTGAAGCACCCAGGAGCATTTTATTTTTAAGTGGATTCAGGTGTTCTATAAATTCCTATTATTATAACTATTATTACTAATATCTTAATACACATTAATATCTAATATTATTAGGTGGCCAACATTGTTTGTGTCTTTTTGTGATCTGAATAATATTTGGCTGCAATTTCCATGTCTCTGAAATATATGTAAACACTATGAAGTAAAAAATAAAGGTATGTTCTTGCACAGCATGATAGACCTTATTATCCACTCAAGGTACTGAACACTTCAAACTCTGTTTATCTGAACACCAATTTAACTTCTCTGGAAGTATTCAGTGAGGCTGCAATTGCTGTACAAAAGCTCTTTAATCACATACATAATTCGACCCCTGTCTATAGTCAGGTACTCGTTTGCATAGCTTAGTGAACTGGGCTTAAGGTGATAAAATTAAATAGTCCTGTCTTTGAGATGGAAGCAGACAATTCATACATCATTCCTTGTCTATTGCCTTACCACTGTGCTAAAGTGCCTCATTGTGCTACACACATGCCTACACTCTTGAAAGTGTGTGCATGCGTGCATACGTACGTGTGCATGATGCATGCATCTGTGCATGTACACAACATTACTGGAAGCCCACCAAACCAAAACCTATCCCCCCTCTGATTTTGAATGAACACAAAGACCGATGTACTGCAACTTACCGTAAGGCGGCTCGACTTCAAAGAGTTCCCGGATGAAGTTGTCAAATTCATAGGCGATGTCAACAAACTTTTCACCCCCGCGCTGGGCAAACCCCCCATCGTCTTCCGGCTCGTCGTGACGTTTCAAATTACCCCCGTAGCTCCACGTGAAGGCAAATACAAACAGCTTTCCCAGCAAGATGGGCAGAGCTCCTGGGTTCCTCTGCATGAAAAACTGCTTCTCATTTTGACTGCAAAAAAATACAACAATTTAAAAATACAAATATCATAAAAACAATCAGTCAATTCTCCCAAAACGGCCAATAGCAATGAATTGAATATATTGTATTTTGGAAAACGCGTAAATTGTAGGGTATTATTTTGATATGTTCAACCCCATATGCTACAAGAGAAACACAGTAGAACCCCTGATTAGTGACCCCCCTCGTCACTGACCACCCTCTTTTCCTACCGTATTTTTTCTGCACTGGACTATTTACCCTGTATAAATTACCCCTTGTCAATGATTACCCCTAAGGTATGAGCAACAGTCAGGTCCTTTTGGGTTTTTTTTTCAGTCACCTCTAATGAAACCCGACAGGTGGCAGCACTCTTTAAGTTATAATCACGTTGTCATAACATTTATGTATGAATACATTTCACAACATTTTATAATATGGTTAGTGTCATGCAAATGAAATCTATGTAATGACTACGAAGTAGACAACCTCTTGCATGCACAGGTCTGCTGAATTAAAATAAATTCTACTAGCCCACAGGAATTTTCCCTAGCCATAGTATTTTTATTGAAATTTTTTTTAAATCTTCCTCAATCCATGTCCACAACTATATTCTCACAATAATACAAAAATGACTGTTTTTCCCAGAAAAATTTTAATTGTCTGCTTTTGATTCCAAAGGGTCTCAACTGAATATAAAAACATTTTAGGGAAAGAAACTCCACAAAACAAGAAAAGTCTAGAAAATACATGTAACACTTGGTTTTCATCCTGACTAGACTAGATCATTGACTAGAGTTGAATGTAATACTTGGTCTCTCTCTGTATTATCATTGCACTTCAATGAATATAACAAATTCTGGCAAAAGCTGCCAGTAGTGATAGCAATGTGGTGCCACCTTGTGGCTAAAACACACACTATGAATCACTTCAACAAAGAATTCTGCAAGGTGGCGCCAGCCTCATTTCTGCTTCAAAACAAGAAACACGGCGGCGGTACATTAAGCATTGCAGACACCGCAACGCTCGGCAGTCGGAGTGTTTGAAAAATAAAGCCTTTTAAGGGATATTATGATTGCAGAAGGTAAAATTTTTATTCACCTGACGGACCAGTGATTTCTGATTTTTATTCGCCTGACAGCATTTTAAGTCGCCTCGGTCGAATGAGCGACTTGATTTCCGAAGCCCTGCATGCACATACCTATGAATATGATACTTGCACCATAATACAAAAAAGTTCTACAATTTATTCATTCTAGTAAATTCCTACTTTTTTTTCATCTTGTCCCCAGGGAGCAGGTGTGGGTCCTTGGCTCGTTGTTTCTTTGCAGCTCTTTTACGCTTGCGCTCCGCCTTACTGCTTGAACATCTTGAGTGACCCGACTCGCTCTCTGCACTCGCGGGACGATTCTCCGAGTCTGGACACATCATGTATAACATCAGATTCATTAGAAAATAAATACATAACATTTCTTTTGTATATACGTATATATGTTTACATGTATCCAGTCTTACAGATTTTTTTAAGCGTTTTGTCTTATGGACGCAGGACACATTCCTTACAGTTTTGTACATAATATGGTTTTTTTTGCAGGTCCTATGGATTTATGTTACCAGTCTTTTGGGTGTGTGTCTCTCAGGGTTGGCAACTAAGATGTAGGGACACTATTTCTTGGATCCTGATGTGTCCACCGAAGACAGTGGCAATGGTGTTTTATGCATCTTAATTTTGACAGAATGGCAAACATTCTCTATCCCTCAGTGTTTACATCATATCCTAAAGCATGCCTTCAAATGCACTACTTTAAGCCTGTGTTTAACGTCTAATTTTATATATCACACACCTGCTTTACTCCTATCATCATAAAATTTATTATTTTCATTTTCATCTAATAATTATATTTTTGTTCTATTTTATTCATTAATATTTTACTGCCTATTTATTTATGACATTTGATATTATTTCTTATTTCAGTGTAGCTATCAACAATTTTGTCTTTTATCTATATTTAGCTGCTTTATATTTTATAGTTTCTCTGTGCATCTTAGTTTGTTTAATTCAGTTTTTAGCCCAGTCTGAACAACTTGTAGCCTTTTTACCAGTCACAGTTAATTCTTAGTAGCTCTATTAGTCAGTATTTATAGTCTTTAGTCTTAGCATTTAAATCAAATGTAAACATTCCTGAACCGGGTCTTGGATATGAGTGCATAAAGTTTATTATTGTTGTTATTATTAATATTATTAAGTATTAATATTATTAAATATTAATATTATTAAATATTAATATTATTAAATATTAATATTATTAAATATCAATATTATTAAATATCAATATTATTAAATATTAATATTATTAAATATTAATATTATTAAATATTAATATTATTAAATATTAATGTTATTAAATATCAATGTTATTAAATATTAATATTATTCAATATTAATATTATTAAATATTAATATTATTAAATATTAATATTACTAAATATTAATATTATTAAATATTAATATTATTAAATATTAATATTATTAAATATTAATATTACTAAATATTTATATTATTAAATATTTATATTATTAAATATTTATATTATTAAATATTAATATTATTAAAGTACCTGCTGATCCAAAGCCGCCGTTCTGCAACATGAACTCAAAGAAGGCTTTGAGGATGTTGCACAACCCCATGACGAGACTGAGCTCCGGGACATCCAGCATCAGATGCTTGCGGTTTTGTCGGATGAAGGTCATGCCCTTGTCGAGACTCAGCTCAAACAGTCCCAGCAGGTGTTCCCGCGACGACTCTGGCATCTCCTTCGGCAGCCTCTGTAGCCACGTCTTCACATATGGACGCCAGCCTAGGTCAACAGGGTCCTGTGGGAGCAGCAGGGCGACAGTCAGACATGGCAATATTGAGGAGAACCCAAGACAGTAAACTGCATAAATTACGCAAACATCTCATCGACAATGGTTTGCATTCAGCCATATTCACCATTCTGTAGCATCTAAATCTTCAGGGATTCGAAGAAGCGCATCGAACCAGAATTGTTAGGCGTGACATCATGAACAGGGATGCATAAAAGTTATCATCAAAGCAAGGGACTGCCAAGAACTTAGGGTGGAGGTAATTTTTTTTAAATCAGTCTTGAGATTTTGGCCATAGGTAGCTGTTCAGAAGAGCAGGATATGTAAATACACTGTTTTCGGTTAGCCTCTACCAGAAGAGTCCATTTGACGGGACATACTCACCATGTAGACCATAGCGCACCTACTGATGGTGGCCGGACTTGCTTGCGACAGATCATCGACCTCAAACAAGAGCCTCATTCCGGGTGTCAACGCGATACGTTCGCCATTCGCGAGACACAGCACTTTCGAGTCGTCGAGCACGGTGTTGAGATTCTCAACCCAGAGCGTGTCAACAGGTCCGTCGAGGATGATCCACTGCCAGTCTGTCAGCACTGTATCAATGGAACCGTCGAGGATGACCGCCTGCTGGAAGTTGGTTGAACTAATCTCACTGAGGCTGGTTACTGACTGGGCAGTGAACGATGTTGACGGACTCGATGCCTCAGAGATGTCATGTTTTGGTGACGTCATGTTCGACTGCAGTAAAATGAGACAGGCTTGAGGATCAGTGTAAGGCTGTTGTTAGTTCTCTGTGTGCGTGATGTGGGAGGTAAGGTCACAATCAGGATCATCATACCTGTAATTAGCCCGTGTAGACTCAACCAATTAGCCCATACAAACTCTACTTATTAGCACAAACATACAGTCTACCAAATAGCCATACAAACTCAACAACTTAACTCATACAAACTCTACTAATTAGCTCATCTCATTTCACAACAAATTAACCTTTAAGTTAGCATTAACTTAAAGTTAACCTTTAATCTAGTATCAATTACAACATCTGTGTACATTTGCTATTTAGTATTGGTGAAATCACTGGAAAACTATTAAATTATTTTTTAATGGATCCATTTAAAATTCGACGAAAAAAGGACAGAATGGTCAAACTCCATATACTATGACTTAAGACTTAAGACTTCTGACACATGCAAGTTACACAGTCTATTATCCAAGTCAATTCTTTCAACAATGCTAACAAAAGTGTGCACTTTTATTAAACCGACTGTGCATATTACTTAAACTATTCATGCACTACAGATGATGCACTACAGATGATGCACTACAAACTTAAATGAACCTGATTTGTGAAGGGCTAAATGAGGGATTTTTAATTACTTAATATGAATATCATGATGGGCTAAATGAGGGAGTTTTAATTACTTAATATGAATATCATGATGGGCTAAATGAGGGAGTTTTAATGACTTAATATGAATGTTGTGATGGGTTAAATGAGGGCGTTTTAATGACTTAATATGAATGTCGTGATGGACTAAATGAGGGAGTATTAATAATTTAATATGAATGTTGTGATGGGCTAAATGAGGGAGTTTTAATGACTTAATATGAATGTCGTGATGGGCTAAATGAGGGAGTTTAATGACTTAATATGAATGCCATAGATTAAGTAACAACATACATGCGATGAAGTAGCACTGCCCGGGGCCATGTCCTCCGTGGGAGTCACAAGAGCTGCATGCTCACGGGAAAAGCGTCGCGTTGCTATGGCGATCAACCCATCTGTCCACTCGTATGTGTTCACATCAGTTTCTCCGTACAACTCGCCCAGCTTGATACACTTCGGGTTGAGGGTGAATGTTTCGACACGCCCCTTCTTCGAACGCGGGACAAACTAGAAGAAGGAAGAGGACAGAAACTGAAACTGCGTTCCAGGTTAGGCAAAATAGAAGTGTTTACACAATCAGTTGTTTTATTTTATATAACATCTATTTATTGGTCAAATGATTATACGGCACAAAAGGAATGTGTTGATTCGGTAAAAAGTATGTATTAACAATGCAACAAATAACTTGTTATCTATGTATGATTTATTCGTACTTTAATGGAAATAAATAAATAATAAAAATAAATAATAAATAAATACTGTGGTTTCAGTGAGGTAATCTATGCACTCGTGTATACGCTTATTTGTTTGTTTCACTCTTTCTTTCAATCGACTACACTACTGAAAAGATAAAACTCTACTTAGTTTCTTACATAAAATTCAGCCATTTTTTTTAACGTTTTCCATACTGCAAATCAGACTGAAGACTCACCGGCTGGGAGGTGCGGCGTTTGTCGACCTTGCTCGCTCGCCGTTTCTCCTCGTCATTCAGGATCATAGGCAGCAGCACCAGCGCCTTCTGGAGGATGTTCCTGGTAGTAGTCTTGCCTCCGCCAGTCGGCCCCACCAGCATCACTCCGTGTCGCACCATCACCTGGTTGTACAGCTGTCTCACCTTCTCCACCTGCTGCGGCCAGTACTGCAGCCCAAGGTCACGGATAGACATCGAGATGGCTTTCTACAAATCGGTAGGAAGCAACGTGCCAGTTGAGTGCACAATGGTGTTCACCAGGTGACAGGACTGTCGTTTGCTGTTGTGTTTCACATTCACCAGGTGGCAGCAATGTCATTTGCTGTTCCCTCAAGCATTAGGGCTAAGACCACAGTTGACCTTCCTGTTTACTGTTTCACACGAATGTAGGGCATATGAAATTGTGAAATGGGAACTTAATAAATTCATATTATGTGACATGAGTGCCTTTGAGCAGGAATATTCACAGGTTTGTTTGTAGAAGCTATTGGCTGTGAAACAGTGCATTTTTTTTAAGAGTTTAACTGGCGGAGGGATTTATGGGAATTGTTCTCCTATGGGCCACGTGGGCTCATGAATGCATGGCTATTTTTGTAAATATTGAGGGGCATCGCATGTGGGGGCATTTTAAAAGAGCTGGAGGTAAGTGATTTTGATAAAAGCTGGTGAGCACATCAGTGAGATGATGACAGTTGCTGTGAAAAAGTTTCAGAATTTTTGATGGTCAGGTTTTCTTATAATCAGACAAAACATTAACATGGCCACCAATGCAATTCTCTACTGTGGTCTTCCCCCATTATTGTGAGAAAATACAGTTCTTTCTTTAGATATCAATATGGAGAATATCACTGTCAGGATTCTAGATTCTTTCTAATATTGGTCATAAAATATTAATATATAATAATAAAAAAATGATATAGCAACTTATTCACCAACTGTTCCATGGTGTTTTATGTTGTGCTATTGTAAATTGACCTAAAGGAAACATAAAAATTAAATAGTAAAAATAAAAAACAGTTAAGCCTCCTACTATGAAAAAAGTATAAATTAGCCAACTATTTTGATACATCTCATCATTAGGCTGGAATGACTAGACCCACGAACAATTAAGATTTAAATATCTCAGTAAAACATAATTATTAAGTAATTGTAATTTTTCATTAAAACTATATGAAGAAGATAGTCATGAATAATAATTAAAATAATTAATAACAATTATCTTAATCTATATTATGATAAACCTTAATCACAAAGTCTACAGGGTTCATATCAATAATTAGAATAGACAGAGACACAAACAATGGTACAATTAAACAGTATTTGTGAATATATTGCTTCATAAATATGTTTTGTACATTTCACAAGGATAAAAGTTCTTGTACTGCACGGTATCCTGCCCTTGAGACATGTCAAAGCACATTTAACTTCACCCCCAGGCAGACCTGTTCATTCCAACAAGGACTTGACTTCTCTGGGAAGAATTCAGCCATGCTGCAATTACTGAGCAAAGACTATTCACCCACACCCATCACTGTCTACAGCCAAGTACTCATTGATACAGCTGAGTAAACTGAGGCAAAGTGGTGTGAACAAAATTGCCAAAACTTTGAAACGGCAGCAAGAAGATTCTAAACCAGGTTCTCCCGATTGAGAGGCCGATGTTCTAACCACAGCGCCATTGTGCCCACACAACACCTTCTGCTCGACTGACTGTATTCCTGTGCCGCCACCAGGGGTGGTGGCGCAGACCCACCTCGAGAGTCGTGTAGTTCTGCTGCGGAGGTTTGATGCCGGGGAACAGGTCGGCCATGATGCTCTCGAAGAGAGGGACGTCCTCCGAGAGGAACTTTGGCATGTTGGCGTCCTGCAGGGAGTGGATGAGGATGTATGCCTCCTCCTCCTCGTCTATCACTCGCGATGGCTCCCTTCAAACAAGACATCACATGTCTCACAAGCATGTCCAGCAACAGAACGTCAATTTTAATTTCAAGTAAATAAATAATATTATGATGGTAAAGGTAAGCCATATCGCACAGTATCCAGTCCTTGGGACAGCTCAAAGCACCTTGCACATCAATCCCTGGCATTCTTACACCAACACAACAGGGAAGCATTCAACCACACTGTAATTACTGCACAAAGACTATACGTATCCTGCAATGATTCTGAATGGCAGACGACAAATGACTGGAACAAATTATCTATTGACAGAGCAAAAACACAAAACTAACATAAATTTGATAACGCTGGGCCATATATAGATGAAAATGTTTTGAATTATTACAAATCTAATGGCTTCCTTCTCCACCAGCCATTTTGACATGTTATTTTTTGTGACAATCTTGTTAAATGTTGTTAGATCCAAAAGAAGACAAAGTTACAGACCTCATCTGAATGTATCTTTTCTTCTGTCCGGCCATTACAAGCACAGACTTGATGGCACGCATCCCAAAGTCATAGTGATCCTAGGTCAAAGATACAAAGTCATTGTGATCCTAGGTCAAAGATACAAAGAGAAGCTGAGTCAGCATCAGAAATGACAAGTTCTTGTCAAAACTACAGCTTGTCTCTATTCAAACAGTTCTGACTAAAGTAGGCTTAATGCTTCACATTTCATTCAAACAAAAGTAACTTTAGTTGTCAGTTGCCAGGCACTATGCATATTCAATGCAAGGCATATTATGTCTGCAGAAAGTTGTAAACGATCTCCCTAATACGAAATGGTTAATGACAACGTAAAGCACCACGAAGACACAGGTTTCTGGTCTGAGATCTCATTTATTTTATCCATTTTTATTTTTTCTAACGTATGCCAAACTTGGCACACTACACTCCCCCATCAGGCGTGGTCACTACTGACCAGACTTGTTGGCAAGTCACAAACCGGGATGTCAAGTCAAGTCACAAGTCACTGACCTGCAAGTCAAGTCAAGTCTCAAGTCAATGACCACCAATTCAAGTCTCGAGTCATCTAACTGAATTCCAAGTCAAGTCAAAATGTGACATTCGAGTCAGCCTCTGTGACTCGAGTCAGCCTCTGTGGCTCGAGTCAGCCTCTGTGACTCAAGTCAGCCTCTGTGGCTTGAGTCAGCCTCTGTGACTCAAGTCAACAAGTTTGCCACTGACCTGCTGAGACAGTTGCTTGCTGGCCAGTTGATACAGATTGACCAGTTTAGTGGACAATGACTTGGCAGCTGTGAATCCCTCAGAGAAGAGAATGATCTCGGCGATGAGAGCGTAGTCAGGAACCATCATGGCTACCGGGCGGAACAATGACTTCAGGTTATCAGGAAGTTCAACACGACCGGCGTAACTGAAACAGGAAATAATGGTGGTCACTGGTCGTTATATAGGCTTTTTTCCAAGACATTTTTCAAACAAACAAAACATTCAGAGTATGTTTCTTAATACATTAAGATATCATAAGGTGCTTCTTTTTTTTTAATTAAATAATTTTTTGGTCAGTTTTCAGCATGTGACAGAAACTGTATTTTATAAGACAAACACATCAAATCATTTAAAGACTTTTTGATTAGTAGCTCACCTGGGGTTCATTGTTATAAAGAAACCACACGTCATGTTGAGTTTGATCTCGCGACCCTCAAACATGAATCTGCAGCATAGAAAGAAACTATGAAGACATACATCAAATCGCAATGTCCTGCATTTGGCTGCCAACTCTTATAGTTTACAAAGGACTTGCATATATTTTCTTTAATTTGACAGTCTTACAGTCATAGGAAACATTCCACACTGTTTTGTGCATTTCAAACAAGGTTCATTTATGATAGGAGTATGGCCACATTTGTCAAATGGGACGTGAACACCAGATCATCACTTACAACGTCCAAAGAGCAACTATTGCAAATATTTTAGTTGTGCACAGTCAGCTGTGCCAAAGTCTCACAAGATCCAAACAATATATCCCAGTTTGCAAAGTGAGATTCTCATAAGCATGCATGGAAAAAAGCCTGTGTAGATATGGGTTCATATGTGGGTCTTATGGATTTCTGTTACCATTTAACAAGATTTAACAAGATTGCCATCCCAAACAACAAGTTCCAGATGGCAAGTGGACAAGGAAGCCATTGGCTTATCGAGAGTCCAACAATGTTCTCATCTATGTGTAGCCCGCCCTTATCAAATATATGTCAATTCTATTTTTAAACATATTCATACTACTAACATTAACACAATAATTTGGCAGTTTGTTCCATTCATTTATCACCCTCTGTGAGAAAGAGTACTTTCTCATGTCCAACCTACACTGCTCCTTAACTAATGCTGCTTTGTGTCCTTTGGTTCTACTGCCTTCTTTAAGTTTGAAGAACATATTCCTGTTAACATCCTCATAACCATTCACTATTTTAAACACTTCTATTTGGTCTCCTCTTAGTCTCTTGGTCTCTAGTGTTGTCAAACCACATTGTAATAAGCGACTTTCATAACTAAGGTCTCTCAATTCTGGAATCATTTTAGTTGCTCTTCGTTTTTATAGGTGCTCAGCTCAGCATGTGCAGTCCTGGCAATTTTGGAAAAATAATAGGTAATTCTGTTTTTTTGTCATGGCATTCTCATATATGAAGAAAAAATAAGATATGCAAATTTACCAATTCTTTCTTACTGTTGCGCTACTACAGTAAAGCTTCCCTTCTCTTGTACCAATGTAATATTAATACTGGCTGAGAAAGTATTACAAATGTGAAATGTGAGAATGGTGGAATTACAACATTAGATCAGACTGAAGCATCATCTTTAAAAGGAAGGTAATTGGGAGGGTGGTAGAATGAGATAAGGAGAACAGACGGAGTGAGCTGACCGCAGGGAGGGAGAAACTAACAGACAAGAGAAAAGATGAAGATAAATTAATACTCTCAATTTATTTAACCCATTGTGATGTTCAAATCTGTAGTGCATTTGAATATGTGCAGTTGGTTGGATAAAAGAGGGCACATGTTTGTTTTAAATCATGGCAAGAACTGACTTTGATAATTATTATTAGATCAGGTAACAGGTGAAAGTGTTAATAAAAATAATAACCGTCATAGTATATATACTATATTTTTCACTGAATTTTAACAAGACCCAGTGAACAATAATTTAATGGTTTGTTTGATGATTTCACCGAAACAAAATAAAAAATTTGCACAAACAAACTAGCATGTCGTAGTGGATACTGGATAGGTTTGATTTTTCACGAAATGCACCTGAAACGAGACAATCTAAAAAATCAATTTGAGGAGGGACGTTTAATTGAGAAGGAGATACATGTAAAGACATAGTGAGTGGACGTGAACTGACCGCAAGACCATCTGGTCCTTGGCCGTCTTGATGGTGTGGATCTGTTGAGCAACGACAGACAAGACTTCGATGTCGATGCGGTTGAACTCATCGAAGCAGCACCAGCTGCCCGACTGGGCGAGGCCCGAGAAGAACTTAGCCAGCATCTGGGGGCACAAGGTCAAAGGCCGTCACGATACCGTTTGTCTTTCACCAAGCAACGGTGTGCTAGTGGGCGTGTTGGAATATGTTTAAAACAAATTTATTGAATAAATTTATGTGCGTGCATGCATGTGTAAGCTCATGCATGGGTTTGTGTAAATATAAACACATCCAGAAGTAGCTAAGATCGCAGGGTTGTTTCCCAGTTAGGCACAAATCACCCCCCAAAGTCCCTTTTGTTTCATTTAAAATACAACATCCAAATCTACCTCCACAAAAGTCTCACATGATACATAACGTATGATGTGATATTCTTGCACTTGACCCGCAATGCCATAAAATGCATTTCTAAGACTCGGCTGATAAAAGATTATTTATTAATTTGAAATTTAACGTTATCACTACAACATTGTGATGTGACTTTTCAGAGAGGAGAGGACCCACCTTAAAATCGAGTCCTTCAGAGCAGTTGAAAACGACACACTGCTTGCCCATTGCCTGAAAGAAAACAAGAAAACAAGGGTTACCATCATGTTCCCATCATGTTTCCATCATGTTCCCATCATGCCCAATCTAGGGAAGCCACACACATGCAAGTGCTGCCATCTAACAGCCAATATTGCTACAGAATGTCTTTAGATTCAGCCCCACATTTGCGGAACAACCTTCCTCTTGAGATAAAGGCAATCTTGTCTCCACGACTTTTTCATGCGGCATACACTGGTTAGCCACTTAGATTTATACATGTTTTAGCTAATTCGTTATTATTTATTTAACCAATTAATGTTTTGCATATATGTTACTATAACCTATGATATGTGTCATGTTTTAGCTAATTTATTATCATTTACTTAATTAATGTATTTTAGCACCTATGTATTTTAAGCGCCTCCTAATGGACTTTGTCCAGATTTATGACACTATATAAATGTACTGATTATTATTACTACCACATGACATACGTATTTTTACAGCGATACATCTTTCTAAAGTATTTTGTTAATCGGGTATGTCTTAAATAGTACACAAGACCTTCTGATAACTTTGATATAAGATTTTAGGTGGACATCTTACAACCATGTCTCTAACAGCAACAATCGCCCACCTTCGCGAGGTCTTTCACGGTCTCTGTCTTGCCGGTTCCAGCTGGTCCAGCGGGAGATCCCCCAAGGTGTAGATGGAGGGCACCACACAGGGTGAGATAGCAGCGGTCAGTGAGGGGGGTGATGACCAGTCGGGGTGAACACCCCAGGTATTCATAGCCATAGTGGAAGGTCGCATTCGACTGCAGCACGTTGCAGTTGTTGGATTGCTCGTCCCACTCGTAACGCAGCTGTCTGCAGACAGAGGGCAGGGCAGTCTGTGAAACATGTTCGAAACATTCCCCAACACCCTCACTCCAACCCACTCAATGTGGTAAAATTAGCAAAAGTTTAAATGAATATAAAACTGAAACCCCCAGATCCCTTAAGTGAACAAGATGCTATTGATGAGCTCTTGAGGCTTTTCAAGGCTCTCCACAAACCAAACACAAACTCGATTTATATGGAATTTCAAGTCAAAAACGCCATGTCTGATACAGCCTCACTCCTCCCACCTGGTCCACTCAAAGTCGTCCTTCTGGGTGATCTTGTTCTCAATCATGTCAAAGATGATGTCGCGGTTGTGCACGTCGATGGTGAGGAGAGCGTTAATGCTGAGTCTCTTGTACATGACCAGGTTGGAGGACATTAACCCCGCAAGCATGTTCAGCATCGCAACAACCTTGTCCCGCATCTCTATCAGTCTGGTGACCGGGTCAGGTCCCGAGAAACACGCAAGGACATCCTTGTTGAACATGATCTGACCCTGTGACCGACAGACAGACAGACAGACAGGTGACAACTGTCATCATGGAAATAGACACATGGGGGGCCATAACGATGCTAGGTCTAAATTATGTGGCATGCAATTTATGTTATTACAGCGAAGTATTGTTCCCGATGGTTTTCGCTGGATTAATGAAGCATGTAGATTAGTGAATTATAGAACAGTGAAATAATTCACAGCGTGTTGAGATTGTTCCCACATAAACATGCAGATTACTGAAGAAAAACGGATTATAAAAAATGGATAAACGAGACATGACTGTACATAACAAATGGTAGCATGTTTCATGGAGAGCTGCCATAATGGTCAAGGAAATAACAATTATTAATATTTTCTCTGATTAATATTTTTGCAACTACTAAAACAAAAAAAATTAGATGCTTCCAGAAGATCTTGCGCATATCATACAAAGACTATGTTACTAATGAAGCTGTCCGCAACAAGATCAAACAAGCCATCGGACCATATGACGATCTTCTTACAACAGTTAAGAAGCGTAAACTGAAGTGGTACGGTCATGTGTCACGATCATCTGGCCTTGCAAAGACTATCTTGCAAAGGTACCATAAGAGGGGGGAGATGAAGAGGTAGACAGAAGAAGAGGTGGGAAGACAACATCAAAGAGTGGACAGGAATGGAGTTCGCTGACTCCCAGAGGGCTGTCGAGAACAGGGAAACGTGGAGAGAGCTGGTTAGAAAGTCATCAATGGTGCCCCAATGAACCTTACGGGTTATGGGAAAGTGAAGTGAAGAAGAAAACAAAAAATCAAGTGCTGGCTATATAACTAGATGAAATGAGAATAAATTAAATGAACAATAAATGAAATGAGAACAAGGCAAGACGATGCAACTATTTTGGTAATAATGAATAAAAGAGAAATATCTGACTGACAACGGAAGAAATGGTTGGGAACAAAGTTTGGATTTACTAATAAACTCTTGTTCCTGGTATGAAACAAGGAAACAAACGTTTGTTATTCACAAGGTCACGGAGACAAGGTCACAGAGACAAGGGCATCGTTGAGATACATACGACAGTGAGTATGACTTGACCAGGATGCTTGAGCACCCAGTTGTCCAGTCCAGTGCTTGACCAGTCCTGTAGTCCCAGCTTCAGGTGTCTACAATGACAATAACGAGATGACTATCATCATCTGCATCAACTCACACACGTTTCTTGTGAAATTAATACTTCCCAGCACTACAAATATTGAATGGTTAGAAAGATATGGAACGAACAAGAGGGCACAAAGTAGCTTTATAAAGATATTGAACGAACAAGAGGGCACAAAGTAGCTTTAGTAAAGAACAAGAGGGCACAAAGTAGCTTTAGTAAAGAACAAGAGGGCACAAAGTAGCTTTATAAAGATATTGAACGAACAAGAGGGCACAAAGTAGCTTTAGTAAAGAACAAGAGGGCACAAAGTAGCTTTATAAAGATATGGAACGAACAAGAGGGCACAAAGTAGCTTTATAAAGATATTGAACGAACAAGAGGGCACAAAGTAGCTTTAGTAAAGAACAAGAGGGCACAAAGTAGCTTTATAAAGATATTGAACGAACAAGAGGGCACAAAGTAGCTTTATAAAGATATTGAACGAACAAGAGGGCACAAAGTAGCTTTAGTAAAGAACAAGAGGGCACAAAGTAGCTTTATAAAGATATGGAACAAACAAGAGGGCACAAAGTAGCTTTATAAAGATATTGAACGAACAAGAGGGCACAAAGTAGCTTTAGTAAAGAACAAGAGGGCACAAAGTAGCTTTATAAAGATATTGAACGAACAAGAGGGCACAAAGTAGCTTTATAAAGATATTGAACGAACAAGAGGGCACAAAGTAGCTTTAGTAAAAGAACAGTATAAATTGGCTATAAGAAACTATTCATTATAAATTTGGGTAATAAATAATTAGAACAAATTACCTGATGATTGTGTAAATACCAGCAGTGGGAATGTGTTCAAAAACAAAATTACAAATATCTATCTGACAGAGGAGACATAATTATATAGATTAATTTTTTTGCATTCTGGGTACTCTACTGGCTTCCTTGTCGACATGTAATCAAAGGAATAACTACACAGTGCTCTAAAATCAATTATAAATATAAATTTTTTTTATTTAAATCAGTTCTGTGTAATAAATGTGGCACACACTACAGACGTGCACTAAAATATTTCTGCATTGGAAGTACCAATGTCATGAACAGCTATATATATAGGCCTACTTTACCGCAACTTGTAATTAACACTACTCATTATCAAATGTAGGGTGTCAATGTTGCATTGTCATTGACGACTGTACTTACTTCTTGACGATGTCAAACATTCCACTTTCCACACTTCCCAACCACTGTTCCACCGGCCCTCTCGCTCGCACGTTCCTACAATGCACACCCTCTTATTAGCCACAGTTATTCGGTGAAATAATAATGAATACAAATATAGTTGCACAGTTTGATTATATCTGTTGCTAACTTAAATGAACTGCATTTATAACTGCAACATACACAATAACGTATTCATAACTTCCAGGGAGTTCATGATTACCAGGGTGTTCGCAACTTACAGGGTATTCATGACTACCAAGGTATTCGTGACTACCAGGATATTCGTGACTACCAAGGTATTCATGACTACCAGGGTATTCATAACTACCAGGGCATATGTGACTACCAGGTCATATGTGACTACCAGGGTATTCGTGACTACCAGGCTATTCATGACTACCAAGGTATTCGTGACTACCAGGGTATTCGTGACTACCAGGGTATTCGTGACTACCAGGGTATTCGTGACTACTATTTTGACTATCAGGGTATTCATGACTACCAGGGTATTCATGACTATCAGGGTATTTGTAACCACCAGGATATTCGTGACTACCAGGGTATTCGTGACTACCATGGTATTCGTAACTACCAGGGTATTCATAACTACCAGGGTATTCATAACTACCAGGGTATTTATGACTACCAGGGTGTGTGTGACTACCAGGGTATCCATAACTACCAGGGTATTCATAACTAACAGGGTATTCGTGACTACCAGGGTATTTGTGACTACCATGGATTTCATGACTACTAGGGTAGGGTATTCATAACTACCAGGGTATTCATAATTACCAGGGTATTTGTGACTACCACACTTTTCCTGACTATATTTACTGTCAACACTGACCCATATTGTGGAAAAACAAGATCATCTATATATATACTCCATTAATCATTAGATGTTGATACATACTTTGGCATTGCAATAATCTCTCCTTCGGATGAAATCATCGTTTTTACGGTTGGTGGTTGTCGTGGCAACGTCTTGATCTCCATTGACTTTATGTTGCCAAAACATTTGTCCAGATGAGGCTGAAAAAGATATCCGCCATGCACCAGACGTAAGCCTACATTCATTCATATTCAAAATTACGGTCTCATGTATTCAGGTACGACCAGTAAGCAGTAATAAAATAAAAGAATATTTGACAACTTACAACAACAGTGATATTGACAGCTATTGTAATTTTTATTTCAATTGATGGATGGCTGGATGGATGGATGGGTGGGTGGGTGGGTGGGTGGGTGGGTGGATAGATGATGTTTAGGCGAACACATATTAAAAAATTCAATTACATTCATGTTAGTCAATTTCCTTAAACTATTTATTAAATGGATAAAATATTTTGTTTGATGTTAACATGATGTAGGAATAGATTCTGAATTATCGTGTTGACTTAAAAAGCTTAAAATAATTAAATTTAAGAAAATTCATAGGGGTTATGGGTAAACCAAAAAAATTGCCACATGTGAATATGACTACAAAAACCCAGCCAGTGGAGTGAGACCACTGTTTCAATTCCGGGTTAATGACATACGAATTGAGTGCACGTGATTTTGAAACAGCCTCCACTTAAAAAAAACTTTTTGTTGCCTGTAAAATTTTTTTAACAGGGATATGGCCATATTTGAAGGCTCTGACACTTAGGCTGTCAACTAATGCATGTGTCAGTGACTGTAGGTTCCCTGGCATATGAAGACATAATGTAATTGCTTTGGACACCATTTGATGGGGAGCACCTTGTGTGTTGACTCTCTGGAGATACAAATGACAGAAGTTGAAAAATTGTTTGTCCAGTGGGTTGGTGAAATAATAAATATTAACATGTTGATTTTCAGAATATTCAAAATAAAAAATTTGCGAACACCATTAAAATTTTTTAACATTGTTGCCAATAGGAAAATAATGGCCTGTCAACCCACATTACCCCAGACCCACCTGTACGGCGTCTGGGTTCTTTGACTGTGAGAGGATGTCGAGGAGTTCGTCATTGCTGAGGAAGTAGAAGCGCGGGAACACCAGCCTCTTCGTCTCCAGATAGTCCTGCATACACCCCCACATCATGGTTAAAGGTCAAGGCATCACTTCTGCAGCTGACCACATTAATAAATAACTTTTTATAATTATTATATACTTATTATATTTATAAATAATTTTTTTACTTATGACATTTTATAAAAAAAATTACTAATTACATTTTATAAAGTATTTTTTGACTGATTATATTTTAGAAAATATTTTGAACAGATTATGTTATAAAATATTTTGAACTTATTATATTTTATCAAATATTTGTAACTGATACTATTTTATCAAATATTTGCTTAACCTAAACATATTTTGTGACAATTTTAGCTTTCAAAATAACTATACCACATCACAGACAATTTTAATTTATTAATTTTGTCTACATAAATTTTACTAAAATATGGTACAGTTTTAATAATGGTGCCACCCACCTCAAGACACTTTTGTATCTTCTCGAGATTCGTGTTTGCGACCTGGAGCATCTCGAGCACACCGGACGCAGTCGCTGCTCGGAGCGCGTTCGGTTTGTCCTCCGTCTTACGCATGATCTCCTTCCACGCCTTGTCGACCCCGCCGAATAGCTTCGACTCAGTTGGCAGTTGTCTGTAATGCACCATTAAAGAGCCATATAAGACCCACAGTTGTCTGTAATGCACCATTAAAGAGCCGTATAAGACCCACAGTTGTCTGTAATGCACCATTAAAGAGCCGTATAAGACCCACAGTTGTCTGTAACGCACCATTAAAGAGCCGTATAAGACCCACAGTTGTCTGTAACGCACCATTAAAGAGCCGTATAAGACCCACAGTTGTCTGTAACGCACCATTAAAGAGCCGTATAAGACCCACAGTTGTCTGTAACGCACCATTAAAGAGCCGTATAAGACCCACAGTTGTCTGTAATGCACCATTAAAGAGCCGTATAAGACCCACAGTTGTCTGTAACGCACCGTTAAAGAGCCGTATAAGACCCACAGTTGTCTGTAACGCACCGTTAAAGAGCCGTATAAGATCCACAGTTGTCTGTAACGCACCATTAAAGAGCCGTATAAGACCCACAGTTGTCTGTAATGCACCATTAAAGAGCCATATAAGACCCACAGTTGTCTGTAACGCACCATTAAAGAGCCGTATAAGACCCACAGTTGTCTGTAATGCACTATTAAAGAGCCGTATAATACCCACAGTTGTCTGTAACGCACCATTAAAGAGCCGTATAAGACCCACAGTTGTCTGTAACGCACCATTAAAGAGCCATATAATACCCACAGTTGTCTGTAACGCACCATTAAAGAGCCATATAAGACCCACAGTTGTCTGTAATGCACCATTAAAGAGCCGTATAAGACCCACAGTTGTCTGTAATGCACCATTAAAGAGCCATATAAGACCCACAGTTGTCTGTAATGCACCATTAAAGAGCCGTATAAGACCTACAGTTGTCTGTAACGCACCATTAAAGAGCCGTATAAGACCCACAGTTGTCTGTAATGCACCATTAAAGAGCCGTATAAGACCCACAGTTGTCTGTAATGCACCATTAAAGAGCCGTATAAGACCCACAGTTGTCTGTAATGCACCATTAAAGAGCCGTATAAGACCCACAGTTGTCTATAATGCACCATTAAAGAGCCATATAATACCCACAGTTGTCTGTAACGCACCATTAAAGAGCCGTATAAGACCCACAGTTGTCTGTAATGCACCATTAAAGAGCCATATAAGACCCACAGTTGTCTGTAATGCACCATTAAAGAGCCGTATAAGACCCACAGTTGT
This sequence comes from Lamellibrachia columna, assembly GCA_963662155.1. Classification (NCBI taxonomy): domain Eukaryota; kingdom Metazoa; phylum Annelida; class Polychaeta; order Sabellida; family Siboglinidae; genus Lamellibrachia; species Lamellibrachia columna. The sequence goes on from OY759262.1 coordinate 54,448,760, forward strand.
CTGTAATGCACCATTAAAGAGCCGTATAAGACCCACAGTTGTCTGTAATGCACCATTAAAGAGCCATATAAGACCCACAGTTGTCTGTAATGCACCATTAAAGAGCGGTATAATACCCACAGTTGTCTGTAACGCACCATTAAAGAGCCGTATAAGACCCACAGTTGTCTGTAACGCACCATTAAAGAGCCGTATAAGACCCACAGTTGTCTGTAACGCACCATTAAAGAGCCGTATAAGACCCACAGTTGTCTGTAACGCACCGTTAAAGAGCCGTATAAGACCCACAGTTGTCTGTAACGCACCATTAAAGAGCCGTATAAGACCCACAGTTGTCTGTAACGCACCATTAAAGAGCCGTATAAGACCCACAGTTGTCTGTAACGCACCGTTAAAGAGCCGTATAAGACCCACAGTTGTCTGTAACGCACCATTAAAGAGCCGTATAAGACCCACAGTTGTCTGTAATGCACCATTAAAGAGCCGTATAAGACCCACAGTTGTCTGTAACGCACCGTTAAAGAGCCGTATAAGATCCACAGTTGTCTGTAACGCACCATTAAAGAGCCGTATAAGACCCACAGTTGTCTGTAACGCACCATTAAAGAGCCGTATAAGACCCACAGTTGTCTGTAACGCACCATTATAAAAGCCGTATAAGACCTACAGTTGTCTGTAATGCACCATTAAAAAGCCGTATAAGACCCACAGTTGTCTGTAATGCACCATTAAAGAGCCGTATAAGACCCACAGTTGTCTGTAACGCACCATTAAAGAGCCGTATAAGACCCACAGTTGTCTGTAATGCACCATTAAAGAGCCGTATAAGATCCACAGTTGTCTGTAACACACCATTAAAGAGCCGTATAAGACCCACAGTTGTCTGTAATGCACCATTAAAGAGCCGTATAAGACCCACAGTTGTCTGTAACGCACCATTAAAGAGCCGTATAAGACCCACAGTTGTCTGTAACGCACCATTAAAAAGCCGTATAAGACCCACAGTTTAGAACTTATTTTGCCCCCCAGCTCCTCTTAATTATTATCCAACTTGAAATTGTACATCCATTACTGAGATTGCCTAACCCTTTTTACTGTTTGTATTGTATTAATCTCATTGTATTGTATTAATCTCATTGTATTGTATTAATCTCAGATGGCAGCTTGTGAGATTTGTAAACACATAGGGTTCAGTAAAAAAAATTTTTACAATTGCAATGTTTTTTATTTATAAATTCAATATTGTAGTATACTGTGAAGTATTAAAACACATTAGGGGCCATCCATATAGTACGTCACGCTATTGTTGGATGTTTTTGAGACCTCCCCTCCCCCATATAGCATGTCGTCTTGCTTTCCCATAGACACCCCACCCCTCTAAGCGTGACGTACTTTATGGATGACCCCTTACAGTATGTACTTTATGGATGACCCCTTACAGTATGTACTTTATGGATGACCCCTTACAGTATGCACCTTATGGATGACCCCTTACAGTATGTACTTTATGGATGACCCCTTACAGTATGTACTTTATGGATGACCCCTTACAGTATGTACCTTATGGATGATCCCTTACAGTATGTACTTTATGGATGACCTCTTACAGTATGTACTTTATGGATGACCGTCTACGGTATGTACTTTATGGATGACCTCTTACAATATGTACTTTATGGATGACCCCTTACAGTATGTACTTTATGGATGACCTCTTACAGTATGTACTTTATGGATGACCCCTTACAGTATGTACTTTATGGATGACCCCCTACGGTATGTACTTTATGGATGACCCCTTACAGTATGTACTTTATGGATGACCCCTTACAGTATGTACTTTATGGATGACCCCTTACAGTATGTACCTTATGGATGACCCCTTACAGTATGTGCTTTATGGATGACCTCTTACAGTATGTACTTTATGGATGACCGTCTACGGTATGTACTTTATGGATGACCTCTTACAATATGTACTTTATGGATGACCCCTTACAGTATGTACTTTATGGATGACCTCTTACAGTATGTACTTTATGGATGACCCCTTACAGTATGTACTTTATGGATGACCCCCTACGGTATGTACTTTATGGATGACCCCTTACGGTATGTACTTTATGGATGACCCCTTACATTATGTACTTTATGGATGACCTTACAGTATGTACTTTATGGATGACCCCCTACAGTATGTACTTTATGGATGACCCCTTACAGTATGTACTTTATGGATGAACCCTTACAGTATGTACTTTATGGATGACCCCTTACAGTATGTACTTTATGGATGACCCCTTACAGTATGTACTTTATGGATGACCCCTTACAGTATCTACTTTATGGATGACCCCCTAAGGTATGTACTTTATGGATGACCCCTTACAGTATGTACTTTATGGATGACCCCTTACAGTATGTACTTTATGGATGACCCCTTACAGTATGTACTTTATGGATTACCCCTTACAGTATGTACTTTATGGATGACCTCTTACAGTATGTACTTTATGGATGACCGTCTACGGTATGTACTTTATGTATGACCGTCTACGGTATGTACTTTATGGATGACCGTCTACGGTATGTACTTTATGGATGACCGTCTACGGTATGTACTTTATGGATGACCCCTTACGGTATGTACTTTATGGATGACCCCCTACGGTATGTACTTTATGGATGACCCTTTACGGTATGTACTTTATGGATGACCTCTTACGGTATGTACTTTATGGATGACCCCTTACAGTATGTACTTTATGGATGATCCCTTACAGTATGTACTTTATGGATGACCCCTTACAGTATGTACTTTATGGATGACCCCTTACAGTATGTACTTTATGGATGACCTCTTACAGTATGTACTTTATGGATGACCCCTTACAGTATGTACTTTATGGATGACCCCTTACAGTATGTACTTTATGGATGACCCCTTACAGTATGTACATTATGGATGACCCCTTACAGTATGTACTTTATGGATGACCCCTTACAGTATGTACTTTATGGATGACCCCTTACAGTATCTACTTTATGGATGACCCCCTAAGGTATGTACTTTATGGATGACCCCTTACGGTATGTACTTTATGGATGACCCCTTACAGTATGTACTTTATGGATGACCCCTTACAGTATGTACTTTATGGATTACCCCTTACAGTATGTACTTTATGGATGACCTCTTACAGTATGTACTTTATGGATGACCGTCTACGGTATGTACTTTATGTATGACCGTCTACGGTATGTACTTTATGGATGACCGTCTACGGTATGTACTTTATGGATGACCGTCTACGGTATGTACTTTATGGATGACCCCTTACGGTATGTACTTTATGGATGACCTCTTACAGTATGTACTTTATGGATGACCCCTTACAGTATGTACTTTATGGATGACCCCCTACGGTATGTACTTTATGGATGACCCTTTACGGTATGTACTTTATGGGTGACCTCTTACGGTATGTACTTTATGGATGACCCCTTACAGTATGTACTTTATGGATGATCCCTTACAGTATGTACTTTATGGATGACCCCTTACAGTATGTACTTTATGGATGACCCCTTACAGTATGTACTTTATGGATGACCTCTTACAGTATGTACTTTATGGATGACCCCTTACAGTATGTACTTTATGGATGACCCCTTACAGTATGTACTTTATGGATGACCCCTTACAGTATGTACATTATGGATGACCCCTTACAGTATGTACTTTATGGATGACCCCTTACAGTATGTACTTTATGGATGACCCCTTACAGTATGTACTTTATGGATGACCCCTTACAGTATGTACTTTATGGATGACCCCTTACAGTATGTACTTTATGGATGACCCCTTACAGTATGTACTTCATGGATGACCCCTTACAGTATCTACTTTATGGATGACCCCCTAAGGTATGTACTTTATGGATGACCCCTTACAGTATCTACTTTATGGATGACCCCCTACGGTATGTACTTTATGGATGACTGCTTACAGTATGTACTTTATGGATGACCACTTACAGTATGTACTTTATGGATGACCCCTTACAGTATGTTCTTTATGGATGACCCCTTACAGTATGTACTTTATGGATGACCCCTTACAGTATCTACTTTATGGATGACCCCCTACGGTATGTACTTTATGGATGACCCCTTACAGTATGTACTTTATGGATGACCCCTTACAGTATGTACTTTATGGATGACCCCTTACAGTATGTTGCTACAAGTTGCAATACGTTGCAATGTGCACTCACTAACAGACATTAAAGACTTATAATCCTCTCCGAACTACTCGATTTAATAATAAAAATAATAATAATAATAGTAAACATTTCTTATTCACAATAAACCTTATAAAATATGCATCTTATCTTCTTAAGGGTGGTGAGTTTAAAACATAAATATGAAATAAATACAGTGCTTCTTAAGATTAAATAATAACAAATTAGAGTGTATTTTAAAATGCAGTACAGATAATTTGTTTAAAAAGGTTCAAATAAGTTAAGTAAAATGTGTAGCCAGGTGATTTAAGAAATATATGGTTAAAATACATAATATCAACAAGTTAACTAAAATAATCCTGTTAAAATGTTTGTGGTCTCAAGCGGCACTGCTGTTTAATTAAAAATACTGTTCAGATAACATGTTTTAAAAGCACATATAGAGTACACAGTCTTGCAGTGCTGGGCTGGGAGAGTTCCAGACCTTTATACCAGTAACAACTATGGAGTTCTTGAAGATGTTGGTCCACACTTTTGGTACGTAGAGAACTCCATTGGGCACCAAAGGTTCAGCGACAAATCTGACTAATGTGTGTCTACTGTCTAGACTAGCCATGCAGTGACAGAACTGACCTCTGTATGTCCGGAGTATTGAAGATCTGCTCCAGGTAGAGCCAGTTCCTCTGGCAGATCATCCACTCGTCTAGTGTACGACCAAACAACGCCAACTTCCTCTCCCAGTCTTCCACAATCCCCTGAAACCACGCATGGGTGTGTACATGTGCACGTGTGCATGCATGTGCATGCATGTGCATGCGTAAGTTTGTTCATATGACGATATGTGTGTGTGTCAGTGTGTGTGCATGCATGTGGTCATGTGCATGGATGCAATAACTTTAATACTAACATCAATGTCATTACACTTATTTCTGCAAAGGAGCAAAGATTAAAATTACAAAATAAATTGAAAGCATCCATGACTATTTATTAACATCGCCACTGAATACAATTAAGACTGGCAACCTCAAACATTATAAAAACGAAATGACTACGGTAATGAATATGCAACAGTTTGCAATGATACAAACTGTCTAATGCTTCAAACAGTATCACCCCACCCAGGGTCGCTATTCACCCCATCCAGGGGTGCTATTCACTCCAACCAGAAGTGTTATTCACCCCATCCAGGGGTGTTATTCACCACATCCAGGGGTGTTGTTATTCCCAATTTGGGGTGATATCTACCCCATCGAGGTGTGCTATCCACCCCATGCAGGGTCCTCACCTTTATAGGTGTCACATATCGTGACCCTCTGATGGTTCCTATGGTGACCTGGCTCTCCTCAAGCTGGGTGAGAATGTCATCAGCGCCGGCGATGATCTGCACATTGCCGCTGCTGTGGGCGACCAATCGGAAGTCTGTGTTCTGCCAGACATCGATGACCTTCTGAAGCATCCGTTCGAGGGTCGCTTCGTTACTTGCCATAGTCGAGATGTCTTGAATCTTGTCTTTGTGCTTCGTCATCTGAAAACAGAAATGATGCAGGTATTATTAACAACACATTTTCTCTTACCCAAGGGAGTTAGTCAGTTAGTCTAATGGAGTTAGTCATTTTTATTAAATAAACTTATCTAATGGAGTTAGTCAATTTATTAATAAACTCATTTAATGGAGTTAGTCATTTTATTAAACAAACAAATTGTTTATAACAACCGCATGCACGCATTCATGCAAGCAAGCACGCATGCACACACGCATGCATGCACCCACACACACACACACACAAACACACACTTCACTACCGCTCATTCAGTCAGTTGCCACGGTGATGGTTATTACACTCACTACAACTACAAAAGAACACATACGTTCATATCAAGCAGGTTTCCGAGAGTAAATGATTTGTCCCTGTCGATGGCACGGCCAATCAGTTTCTCTATCTCCTCCCAGTGTCGCGCCTTCAGGTACGGGTTGCGTAGGCTTATGATCCCTGGCATCACCTGCTTGAAACTCATCACCTTCTCATTCAGCCGCGGAACTACATCATTGCTGGGTAACCCTGGGTAGAACAAAAATAATAAAATCATTACATGGTAACCTAGGATAGAATATATTATTGCTTAGTAACCCTGGATAGAATGATGAAACAAAAACTTCATTACATGTACTTGGTAATGCTGCGGAAACCGATAGAAAAACAACTGCATTATTTCATAGACCTTGGTAACCCAAACTTCCCAACTTCCTTACTTGGTAACCCTGGGTAGGCCAATAGAAAAACAATTTCATTAAAAATAATAATGATAAATAAATAAAATAAACTAAATAGCATGAATGAAATTAAATAAATACAATGAAATATATAAATAAAATAAATAAATACAATAAATAACACAAAATAAACAGCTAAACAAAATAAAATTCAATCAATTATTAAATAAAATAATAAATAAGAACAGTAAATAAATATTTAGCCAGCCTCACTGACCTTTCTCGAGCATGTAGATGGTCTGACTGAAGCGGTTAACGTGCTTCTGAAGGTTCTCCACACTCAGTGAGTCGAAGGAACAGCTGAGCCAGTCAACGGACAGCGTCTCCCACTCCTCCTGGGATTCCCACAGCAGGCGACGCAGCGTGAGGTCTCGCTCCAACTCTGACAGGTCAGCCCCTATCTCCTGAGCACTGCCCTCCTCTTGTCTCTCCATCATTGCGAACTCTCTGCGGATGTGAGAAGTCAGGATGTGATCATCAAGGTCATCTATTGCTCCCTCTCTCTCTATCTCTCCCTCTTTCCCTCTCCCCATCTCTCCCCCTCTCTCCATCTCTCTCTCCCTCTCTCTCTCTGTCCCTCTCTCCCTCTCCATCTCTCCCTCTCTCCTTCTCTCCCTCTCCCTTCTCTCTCTATTCTCTCTCCATCTCTCCCTCTCTTCTCCCTCTCCCTCTCCCCCTCTCCTCTCTCCCTCTCTCCATCTCTGCCTCTCTCTCCTTGTCTTTACCCTCCATTATTTGTTCCTCTAAATTTAAATTTTTAAATTCCTTTGCTTTCCCAACTCCCTTTTCTTCTCTTCCATTGCCTCTCACTACATATCCCTACTTTCTTTATTCTTCCTACTTCACAATAAAATATATAAACCTACCATAAACTGAGAAACAAATTAATCTGACTAACAGTTTGAATATAGAACTAAACCTAAAATTCTTGACATGATCACAGAGACTTGTTTATTATGTTTTTAATGGCACTATCATGGGAGTTGTACTCCAAACACTTAAATACATTTGACCAACTTTGACAGAAACATTTATATTTATCTCCACTACACAAGAGTTGTATTAAGATTTTCTGATACTGAACCGATTCTGCACTCTAAATACATAAATATACTTGATCAACTTTGACAGGAAACACACATTTTATCTCCACTACACAAGAGCTACCATACACCCCAAAGAGAATGGTTGCACTCACTCTGAGATGCCGCGTTTCATCTGACTACCAGAGCTACCAAAACGTTCCTGATAGTTGGCGTAACTCTTGCCCTTTGTCAGTAGAACAGACACTTCCTCGATCAGCAGCTTGATCTTTTCGAGGGCAACGATCGCCATCGTGTCTCCGCTGAGCAGCATCGGGTCACTGACGCGGTTCTTCATGTTGATGATGCTCAGCCTGATGTCTCGAATGAGTTTGTCAAGACTGTGGCTGAACTTGCGAATGTTGTCTTCCTTCTTTGCCTCCGCGTACAAAATCACAGTCTGTGGACAATGTGATCATGATTTCAATTTGATAAATATAGCATGCATTCATTATGTGTATCTCAGAGAATTTGTGTTGGAAAACATGGCAAACTTCAACTGCTTTATTAAACAATTATTTTAAAGAATGCTTTCCAATTTAAAAAAACAAACTTATTTTGAAACTTTAAATTGTAAAACTAAATACCTGTTTAAAAGAATTTGCTTAACTTGTGTAATTTACTACTTTGATGATAGGTTAAATTATATATATGTGTGACAGGTAACTGGCTACACTCATGAATAAAAACATTAATTAACACTAACTAATACGATATAAATTATCAGGAAATTATGTCATTGAAGAGCACCTAAAAATTAGCATTGTTCATTTTGAAAACTAAATATTTCAGAGTTTGACACTCCTACAAAAGGCAATCTTTTCATTAAAGTAAATGCAAGATGAGAGAGAGGTGACCTTGAGATGTTGGAAGCTGGGCGAGAGCGTCTGGTACAAAGCATACTCCTCGGGGACAACCGGCAGATCAAAGTCCTTGGCGATCGTGTACAATTTAATGACGACATTGTACTCCTTGTTGAGAGCTGACATCTCTGAGCCAATCTTCCCCAGGAATGACAGATGGTCCACAAACTCTTCCACAGAATCCGGGTAATGATCCAGCTTCCGAGTGGCTCCCTGGAGAAACCAGAAAAACATTGTACATAATAATAAAATAGGAAGTTTAGGTCCCTCCTGCCTTATGGGGGGTCCTGGACCCCTCAGACCCCCCTCATTTCGAACACTGCATACAGTACATAATATTAAAACCATTTATAACATTACATACAACAACATATTACAGCATTAAATTGTATCCAAATAAATGAATAAATAAATAAAATTAGACTCAGACCTGTATTGCTATGATATATAAAAAGGTGTAGGCACAATTTTAAAGCAGAAATATACTTTTAATATAAAATGTTCACTACTACTTTGTTATTTACAAGTAAAATGCAAACAATTACCAAAAGAGATCACAATTACTTCAGGTGGTAAAATCCATAAGATATAACTAACTAGAATTAAGTCCCTGAAACTTTTCTGAACATCAAGACAAGATTAATAAGGAAGGCTAATTGGGAGCCAACTGCGATGGGTGGGACATCTCTAGGGTGAGGAGAGATTGCCAAAGAGAATGTGGAAAACAGAAGAGCGTGGCAGTGGAAGAAGGTGAAGAGGAAGAACGTGGCAGTGGAAGAGGAAGAGTAAGATGGTGATGGAGGACCACATGAAGAAAGATCTAAGAAAGGCATGTGTAGAGAGGAGACAGAAGAAGGTGATGACAGAAGAGTGAGAGAGATGATGAGGATCTAGAGGAACAAGAATGACATTGGGAAAGTCTCATGGCCCCCACCCCGCATCAGAAGAAGGGAAAAATGGAAAAACACATTTTACGTAACACATACTACAATTTAAATAACAAAATCCATACCAACAAGGATATCATCATGGAAACAGTGGAAGATTCACCTTGATGATGGTGAGAAGGTCAAGGTTCTTCTTGAAGGCAATCTCAGGCAGCTTCTTTGAGAGGACGGTGACGATGTTCTCTGGGTACGGGAGACAGGTGTCACAGAACTCCTGTGTGTGCACCTGCATCAACCCGACACGCTTCACCCGCCGCATCGCCTTCATCTCCTTCACCTGTGGGAAATTCAATTAAATAATGTTATTCCAAACTCAACAGTGCACACACATACTTACACACATCTTACATGAGAATATGAAGTCCACACATTATTGTTAAGCATATATATATATATATATATATATTTAAAAATGACACATAATTGCATGCTACTGCATACACTTTACACAGTTGTTTCTGTCAAATATTCAGATATAGTAGCTAGTTCCAGTGTTTACATATTCTGGATGAACATCACAAGCAGGCTGTTAATATATCCATTATGATAAAAATACCATATTCGATCTATTAAGTCTACATGTCCTAATTAGCATACACCCCATTTTTTTAAACAGATGGATCTATAATTATAGTAATTTGACTAGTTTGGAATAACTGAAAAGTGCCACCGTCTGGTGTTAAACAGTTGGCACCACTTTACAGTTGTTTTACACAAATGACTCCACAAGTGTTAAACAGTTACCTTGTTGTCTAGAGAAACAAATTTTGCACATCAAACAGAGTGCTTAAGAAACAGGAACTTTCATATTCAGATAAACTAAGAAACAGTTTGAAAATATTATGATATGCAATGTATAATCTATTTATATATATTTATATATTTATATTATAGCAGATTTCTTCTAGTTCCACCATAATTGTACAGAATACATTGCCAAACTATGTGTATGGAACAGTGTGAGCTTCAGGTAAACATCCAGATATGTCAACATGTGGACAAGGTAGTGATAGGTACAGCTAGATCTCTCATGTGACACTTCATGGATAAATAATGGCTTACTGCTGTCAGATGTCTCAACCATTTCTTTTAACTCATTCACTCAGTTATATTTAACAATATTGCTATCCAAGGCAAAGGCCCAGATGGCAAGTGGATAAGGAAATCATTGGCTTATCGAGAGTTTTTCATCTAACTCAACCTTGTTTTTAAACATATTCACGCTGCTAGTATTTACACAATCCATAGATCATTTGTTTCATTTATTTATTGTCCTCTGTGATAACAAGTACTTCCTGATATCCAATCAACACTGATCATTTACTAATGTTACTTCATGTCCTCTAGTTGTATTATCTTTGTTGAGTGAAAAAAAATTCTATCAATATTTTCATACCCATTCAAAATCTTAAAAACTTCAATTTGATCTCCTCTTAACATTCTTCATAACTAAGGTCTCTCAGTTATGGAATCATTTTAGTTGCTCTCCTTTGTATTTGTTCAAGTGTATCTATATCCTTCATATGATCTGGTCTCCAAGCTTGTATAAAGCATTCTAAATGAGGCCTAACTATTGCTTTATACAAACATATATTTAACTATAAGACAGCTGTGTATGTTGCAAGTGTCTAGCTTTTGTATAGTTATTTTAATAAAGCTGAATACTCCAATGGACCATGAGATGAAATATGTTCTTATAACAATGGTGACTTTCAATGTGCTATGATGCAAATCATGAATGTTTCTTGATCATGATAAGTTAAATATTTGAGATGTGATAACTGCCGTTCGCTCAGTACAAGCCAAGTTGTCTTGACATTGCCATACATCTCCATGTTGTCTTGACATGTTGTCTTGTCTCCAAGTTGTCTTGACATTGCCATACATCTCCATGTTGTGCTGAAGTTGTGCAGTAAAACAAGCTGCATATGACTATCCTATTGATGAACCAAGAGTAGTTGAACATCTTACAATAATCATATAAATCTTTAATAATAAATCCACATTTGTGTGGTCTACATACCTGCTCTGTCTGTATGGTGAGGACATGATGGAACTCATCCGTAGACCAGTGCTTCTTCGACATTGAAGTCTCCACGTCAATCTTGCTCGCCTGGTCGACCATCTTACAGTACTGGTTAAACTCCTGCAGGCAAAACACAGACATAAGATAATATGTAATTTTGCAATATACAATGCAATAGAACAGTTTAATAAAAACTGTTTTAGTATTTTGCTGAACTCTTCCTTCTACACCAGTTGTGTCAAGAATATTTCCATGCGTTTGTGTGTAATCTGTAGGTGTAACTAGAACTAAGAATATATTATTAAATGTTGCTGCATTTCTAATGCATTGAAAAGAATTGTACCAGAAGATGCTATCTGTACTTTGATTTCCATTTCAATATTCAATACCAGCGTCTGGTGCAAGACTTTCATAAAAAGCATCACATGATGTTAAATAATTAGGTTCAGTTCCACAGATAATAGTTGGCTTGGCTTGTGATACAAACTTTCCCGGCATGTCACAAAAACATCTCCAAAAATTCAATGGCAGCTTTCATTTTCTTAGAAAAATACAAGTTCTAACTACAGTGGATTATCATTAGATAAGAAAAAACGTAATTGTGCATCAGATGATTTTAAGAGACACCATGCATCCTACAGATATTTCTATGGTTTCCATTGAAAAATGGTTGAAGATCATCAACATGCAATGACAATTTAACGAGGCCAATTAATAATAATAATGTCTTAATTAGCACCAGTATCCACCAACATAAACCACTCGTGGAGCTTGCTCCAAATGTTACCCCTTAATCAGTCGACTCTACAATTCAATTAAAACTGACTAAGTATTCTAAGATCATGCACACATGGATGCACGCACGCACACGCGCACACACACACACACACACACACAATTCCTGTTTCCTGCAAGTGCTGTCTGCGGTCAGACCTGGGCATACTCCATGACCATGTCGATAGAGTTGTTGATGCACTGGGTCAGTTCAGAGATGACCAGCTGGTACTCCTCGTCACCACCAAACAGTTGGTCAGTGTCTGGCCAAGGGACCGTCTCCTCATCTTCCTCTTTCTCCTCATCACAGTTCAGTTTGAGACCAAACTTGGGCGGGGAGTAGAAAACAGTAAGGCGGGGCTCGGCCAACATCGACACCATCTGGGCTGAACACATGAACACATGGGGAGTGAGAACACACAAACACATGGTCAGTGAGAACACATATTCACTGAGAACACAAACCCACACACACCATATGATCAATGAACGCACAAACACACAAATACATAAACACACAGATATTGAAAACACAGAAAACACATTGATACTGTGAACACACAAACACATGGGAATGGAGAACACAAACACATGGATATTGAGAACACACATACAAACATATGTTGAGAACACAAACACATGGGTAATGAGAACACACAAACACATGCAAACTGAGAACAAAAAACACATGGTTATTGATAAAACACACACAAAGATAATGAGAACAAACACACAAACACATGGATAATGAGACCCACAAATGAACAGTCAATGAAAACACTTATTCATTGAGAACACACAAACACACCGATAACAAGAACACACAAACACACAGTCAATTGAAAGACACACATCCACTGAGAACACAGGCAAGACAAGACTTACAAACAGTTTTCTCAAATAGTTCTATGGTGTTCTTGAACCCCGTCCTCATCTGGTCCTCTGTGGGAGACAGGACGACGGTGGATGTCGCGATGCTAGGAAGACTAGACTTGCGGGATGCAAGCAATTCACTGGGCCTTCCAACAAAGAGTTGCTGAGAATATTCAACTGTTTGGACTACATTCTATATTGATACTAATAACATTTACACACAAGTGCGTTCTTCATAACATCATGAACAAAACGTAAACAACAGATGTGCAAATATTTAACAAATAAGATAATGCTGCAGGGAAATGAACAATATTAGTATAATAGCAATACTTTCTATAATTACTAAACTTGGTATGTCATAATGGAATGACACAATAGTATTTGTATATTTTCAACATACAACTGTATATATTAATAATAATAATAATAATAGTATAATAGTAATAACAGTATAATAGTAATAATAGTACTAGTCACAATAATAAGTGCATGTATTTAGTGTCGTAAATCTGGATAAAATATATTCAGAGGCACTTAAAATATGTGCCTAAAATAATTAGTTAAATAAATGATAATAAATTAGTTAAAGCATGATGCACATTATATATATATATATATATATATATATATATATATATATATATATATATATATATACATAGTAAAATATATATACATAAAATATGTGCAATAATAAATTAGCCAAAACGCCACCTGGAGGCGACTTCTCCAGAGGTGAACCGATTGTATCCTTGGCCACCCTCTTGTTCCATGTCATCCGATGATTCGTTTGAGCCTTCCTCATCTTCTCCTTCAGAGTCGGCACTCTCTGAAAGTTTCCCAGACAAAAGTAAGACTTTACAACACAGAGAAGCTACATCTGCCCATTTGGCTGAGAGATCTCCAAAGTCAAGATTTCAAATTCAAAATCAACTACACAAATCTCCTGATCTCAGAAAATAGTTTAATATATCATAAATAAATTTATGTGACAGCAGCGCATAAAGGATTTTATGCGGGATAACAAGGCAATGAAAGTGGTTCGAGATTAGACCAATCCTGGTATCGAGGGTATTAAGCAGTCGCATGACCTAGATCCTGCCTCACTCAATTTCTAAGCTAGCTTGTGCTGTTGTGAGACTTTTGCTCTGCAAATGTTAAAAATTTCCTTGTTACTTGTTAATCGTTAACTATTGCTAAATGGTGGTTTTATGCAAGACCAGTTTTGCTGATCAGTTTATTGTTACGTGATCTTATCAGGAGTTTTCCGATGCCAGACAACCGCCATTTTGTGAACTTCGACCCGTGGGCTGAGAAACGTAATCATTGTTTCCGCATATTCGTGGCAGGTGCAATACAGGACAGTTAAGCAGATGTGAGTCGGATTGCACTCTTATTGTGACGATGGTTGCTAAACCTTTGGTTTAGTTCTGGGAGACAGTCACATGTACGGGTTGGAGTGTTTTGTCACCTTGACCGAGGTAGGTTTTGTGCCAGAGTCTATCCACGAGGGTTTGGATTGCCGGATCACCTTCAAGACAAGGGTTATCGGGGCGGTACCATTGCGTTGAGATCTTCCGTCGTGATGGAGTTCATTTCAATGCTCGTGGGAAATTTCAAACTGTGGATGAGTTTGAAAGGTAGCTGTTTCAGGGCTATGAACCGGGTACAGAAGCTGTTGTTACATCTTTGGGAGAGGGTGTTGCCATATAAGCCTATAGGTGGGTGTAGGCTTTGGAATGGCTTTGTACATGGTGGGAGTCTGAACATCAACCAACCTGATTTGCGATGGGCTAAATGAATTAAGGAGGGAGTTTAACAATTATTCCTCACCGTACTCCGGCTCGATGAAAGTGACAGCCTTCTTCGTGTCATCTGTAGAACTGACAGCGCCCCCTAGAGACGAAACCTTTTCGATGCTAATTTTCGGGGTGACCGCCAAGCTGATCCGGCTGTGACGCGAGTGGCGATGTTTGACCTCAACGATTTTGGGCAAGGTGAGCACGAGTTGGATGGAAATGATGGGCTCCGGGATGCTGATGACCTTGCGGGCCAGGTTAATCTCGTCCAACACCTATGAGGAACAGCAGCACTGATGTGTGAGGATACATTCCACATTCGTACAAAACCACATCCCACATAAAAACACAACTACATGAATACACAACCACATGAACACAACCACATGAACATATAACTGCATGAACAAACAACTGCATGAACACACAACCACATGAACACACAACCACATAAACACAAAAACACATTCCACATGAACCAACAACCACATTCCACATTCATGCACCACATTCCACATTCGTGTATAACATTCCACATGAACATATAACCACATTCATGTACAACCACATTCCACATCAACATGCATGCACAACCACATGAACACATAGTCACATGCACATAGCCACATGAACACAGTCACATTCCACATCAACACACAGCCACAGTCCACATCAACACACAGCCACATGAACACATAGTCACATGAACACACAACCACAATCCACATTCTACATGAACACACAACCATATTGCACATTTGTGCACCACATTCTATGCACATCCACATTCCATATGAACATAGTCACATTCCACATGAACATACATCAACATTTCATGTGAACACACAACATTCCAAATGAACACACAATAACATTCCACATGAACACACAACCACATCCACACACAACCACAGTACACATTCATGCACCACATTCCACATGAACACACAATCACATCCATGCACAACCACATTCCACATGAACACAGCCACATTCCACATGAACACACAATCACATCCACGCACAACCACAGTACACATTCATGCACCACATTCCACATGAACACAATCACATCCACGCACAACCACAGTACACATTCATGCACCACAAGGACACACAATCACATCCATGTACAACCATAGTACACATTCATGCACCACATTCCACATGAACACACAATCACATCCACGCACAACCACATTCCACATGAACACAGCCACATTCCACGGGAACACATTCCATATGAATGCTACGCAACTAGAATATTTGCACCTTTAAAGGAATATATAAAACAGGGATCATATAAAAAATCTAAGGCCATAACAAACAGCAGGGGGCATGTCAAATTGGGGACAAGCTCAATGCATGTCAAACAAACAGGGACATACAATAACACGGAACAAATCAAACAACAAAAAATTTATAAACCACAGCAATATTTCCATCTAAATTATCCAAAATTAGAATCTCGAATGACTAGACATTACAGACTCACAGGTATTTTGTATTTAACTTTTTTTTAAGAAGTCTGTATTCGTATTTGATGTTTGTATTTGGTGTATTTGGTCAATGAATTGTCGAATACAGCAACTTAGTGTATTTGACCTGTTTGAACATGCACATCAATAATATTAAATAATTGTAAAAGCACACCTACCTAACCTTACCCAACTGTTCACCAATAATACTTTATTAAACATACAAAATTAAAAGAACAGAACCCTTCTGACATTGCATATTTGAATTTAACACTATGTATTTGAAATTTTTGTAGAGCATATTAATATTTTAATGGGGTAATGTTTGTACCTTTTTTTAATAGAGGGTATTTGTATTTTTAATTTATTGTACCCCCAACTCTGACCCAACTCACCTCGTCTATGTCGACTGACCCACGAACAGACTCTATTTTACTGAAGTCAAACTCAGGTGGTACGTAAGAAGATCGTTCTTTCTTAGCATCTTCCTTGTGTATGCGTGGTCCATTTGACCGATTGCGCTGGGCTAATGACGATGACATGCTCGACGTCATGGAACTAAAACAATGTCAAAGAATGCAGACTTTATTAACACAAATTATACTATTTAATATATTATATATACACTTTGTTTAATTACTTATTATTTATATATATTTATTTATTTAATTATTTAGCAATCATTATTTTGTTATTATTTCATTGCTATATTGTGCTATATTTATTCTTAAATGATTATTATTAGCAGTAATATTTTAATACATTAATTTGCTAATTTAACAATTCTAGATCATGTTAATAATTTGGAATGTGCTGTGAATCGCTAACCTAACAATCTTGGATCTGATGCTATATCCAAAAAATATATTATTACTATAAATAATTATTTTCACTTGTTCGCTGGACCCATCTGATTGGCATTGCAGTCTCATTCATCAATTCATTCATTCCCTGCCACCTTTCATCATGAACTGGCGACGGGATTCAAGAAAGTGACTTTCGTCCTTCCTTTCCACGCCATTATTAACAGAGTTAGGCTTTGATTGGCCAGTAATTGGAGAAAGGGGCAGAGAAGCCAATCAGAAGGGTTCTCTCTTCCCATGTTTGAGCTCATTGTCTTGTCATTGTCTTGTCATTGTCTTGTCATTGTCTTGTCATTGTCTTGTCATTGTCTTGTCATGATCTCAGACAGATAAGTCATAGTATATATATAATATAATTGACAATGATTGATCACATAATATTGTGATCAATTCCTTGATCGGAAGCATAAACCAATCAATCATCGACTAATGCAAATAGCACTAATCAATATGACTCATGTTTAGCCATAGTGTTACCCACTAGGTGCCCTGTTTGCTTCCCGTCCGTCTCCCGGGCATTGGGTTGAAGTTAACCGCCTTCCGGGACGTGAACGACTCCGCCGAACTGGTAGAGTCCTCATCAGAATCCTAGAGATGCAACAAAGCACAAAGTAGCTGGCTCAAGCCGAGCACCTGCTATACATGTCAGTGTCACAGACAAACTAATGACACTGACTTTGTGGGAAAGATAGAGAAACAATGACAAGATATTATTATGTAAAATATTATATTTTTGTCTCAACTTCTTCTCTTTCCTTTTCAAATAGCCCCATCTCACTTTTCCCTATCTCCATATTTCTCTTCCGTCCCTCTCACCTATCTATTCCTCATTCCCTTGCACCCATCTATCCTGCTCTCCAATTTATCCACCTTTTATTCCAGGCTCTCTTTTGCCTATCTATCAATCTCTCCTTGCTCACATTTCTCCACCACCCACTTCACCTCCCTTCCCTTCCCCACCACTAATTTCCCCTCCCTTTCCTTCATCCACATTCCATCTCCCTTCCTATCCTTACCTGCACCTTTCACTCTGCAGCTAATTTTTACCCACCCATATCTTCCCTTCCATCTTCTTCCCCAGACATGCACCCTATTTCCCTCTCCACTAGCTCCCTCCCTCCACTTCCTCTACCTACCACTTTCCCATCCTCCAGTTCCCTTATCTTCCCCCTCTCCCTCTCCCTCCCCATCTCCTTCCCTCCACCCAATCTCCCTACGCACTAACCTCATCCAGCGACAAGCCAACCGTGAACGAATTATTGACAAATGTCAGCAGCCTGCTGGTTGCCGTGACAACTAGTCTCCTTAGCAACTCGAGCATGAGGTAGTCAACGAGCTTGAGGAAGTACGACAACCGTCGCAAGATCTTCCGCCACTCAGTGATCTGTGCGTAGGTTGGCTTCTCGACTGTAAGAGGATGGTCTCTAATGGTCATTGGCAATATCTTATAATGATGGAGAGCAAACTGGTTTTGTTCTTTTTAATTTGATTAACGATGAAAATATAAAAGTTTGAAGAACTGCACTAATTAATTATGTAAAGAAATTTAGCACAATTAATTATATAACACGTATACAGACATATTTTTTAAGCAGAAGATGGTGTTCTGCATTATTTATAAAAAGGGTAAATAAAATATTCACTTGCCCTGGCTTAAAACTGTATCCTCAACTGATTTAGCCTATTTTGAATCCGGTTCATCAATGTCCTAATGTGTAGTGTGTGAATAGTTTAAGTAATACCTGCAGTCGGTTTAATTAAAAAGTGCATATTTTAAATCATCGAAAGAATCGACTCGTTAAACCTGGTAAGGCTCAAAATGGTGGATATCCAAAACAGTAAACACTTTATGGAGTCATGGCTGATCATGGGCATGACTTCCATCCTCTCGCCGATCACATGATAAAGTCATGAGTTTTCACCACGGGAGAAATTCATGAGTTTTCAGCATTTCCATTTTTACTTCAATATGCAGAATTAATTTAATAGTTTGTCTGATGATTTCACAAAAAACTACATACAAAAGTTGCACAAATAAGCTAGCATGTTGTAGTGGATACTATTTAATGTTGTAGTGGATACTATTTAATGTTGCAGTGGATACTATTTAATGTTGCAGTGGATACTATTTAATGTTGTAGTGGATACTATTTTATGTTGTAGTGGATACTATTTAATGAATCTGAAAGGAGATGAGCAAAAAAATCAAATGGATGAGGCACATTTAAGAAAAGGTGGGAAAAACAGTTTTAAAATAACACATTTCTTAAAATATGAGACATAGTTCAAGTAGCTAACTTAAAACATTTATTTTACAACAGTAATATTCATTAATGCTACTGAAGTGTTGTAGAATGAGATTAGCAAAGCTACAAAGTTGACTTACCGAACTTTTGTTCAGCCTTATAGACAGGGATCTTTCCGTATTTGGAGTTTATCGAGTAGAGGACTTCCGGGGGTTTCTTCTTCCCGGATGCCTTCTTAACTTCCTCCACCTGCGGGGTCTCTTTCTCTTCCGTCTCGGGATGAATACCTTCAGTCACCCCTTCCAGTTCTGCCACTGTCTACAAGTAATAGCATAAGTCTACAAGCGAGAGTTTGTAAGTCTACAAGTAATAGCATAAGTCTACAAGCGAGAGTTTGTAAGTCTACAAGTAATAGCATAAGTCTACAAGCGAGAGTTTGTAAGTCTACAAGTAATAGCATAAGTCTACAAGCGAGAGTTTGTAAGTCTACAAGTAATAGCATAAGTCTACAAGCGAGAGTTTGTAAGTCTACAAGTAATAGCATAAGTCTACAAGCGAGAGTTTGTAAGTCTACAAGTAATAGCATAAGTCTACAAGCAAGAGTTTGTAAGTCTACAAGTAATAGCATAAGTCTACAAGTGAGAGTTTGTAAGTCTACAAGTAATAGCATAAGTCTACAAGCGAGAGTTTGTAAGTCTACAAGTAATAGCATAAGTCTACAAGCGAGAGTTTGTAAGTCTACAAGTAATAGCATAAGTCTACAAGCGAGAGTTTGTAAGTCTACAAGCAATAGCATAAGTCTACAAGCGAGAGTTTGTAAGTCTACAAGTAATAGCATAAGTCTACAAGCGAGAGTTTGTAAGTCTACAAGCAATAGCATAAGTCTACAAGCGAGAGTTTGTAAGTCTACAAGCAATAGCATAAGTCTACAAGTGAGAGTTTGTAAGTCTACAAGTAATAGCATAAGTCTACAAGCGAGAGTTTGTAAGTCTACAAGTAATAGCATAAGTCTACAAGCGAGAGTTTGTAAGTCTACAAGCAATAGCATAAGTCTACAAGCGAGAGTTTGTAAGTCTACAAGTAATAGCATAAGTCTACAAGCGAGAGTTTGTAAGTCTACAAGCAATAGCATAAGTCTACAAGCGAGAGTTTGTAAGTCTACAAGTAATAGCATAAGTCTACAAGCGAGAGTTTGTAAGTCTACAAGCAATAGCATAAGTCTACAAGCGAGAGTTTGTAAGTCTACAAGTAATAGCATAAGTCTACAAGCAAGAGTTTGTAAGTCTACAAGCAATAGCATAAGTCTACAAGCGAGAGTTTGTAAGTCTACAAGCAATAGCATAAGTCTACAAGCGAGAGTTTGTAAGTCTACAAGTAATAGCATAAGTCTACAAGCGAGAGTTTGTAAGTCTACAAGTAATAGCATAAGTCTACAAGCGAGAGTTTGTAAGTCTACAAGCAATAGCATAAGTCTACAAGCGAGAGTTTGTAAGTCTACAAGTAATAGCATAAGTCTACAAGCGAGAGTTTGTAAGTCTACAAGCAAGCTTTAACAAGATTTAACAAGATTGCCATCCAAGGCAAAGGCCCAGATGACAAGTGGACAAGAAATCCATTGGTTTATCAAAACAAATTTCATCTATATAGTATAAGTCAACAAGTGATAACACAAGCCCACAAGTGATAACTCAAGTCCACAAGTGATAGCACAAGTCCACAAGCTATAGCACCAGTCCACAATCAATAGCACAAGTCCACAAGTGATAGCACCAGTCCACAAGCGATAGCACAAGTCCACAAGCGATAGCACCAGTCCACAAGCAATAGCACAAGTCCACAAGCAATAGCACAAGTCCACAAGTGATAGCACCAGTCCACAAGCGATAGCACAAGTCCACAAGCGATAGCACCAGTCCACAGGTGATAGCACAAGTCCACAAGCGATAGCACAAGTCCACAAGTGATAGCACAAGTCCACATGCGATAGCACAAGTCCACAAGTGATAGCACAAGTCCACAAGGGATAGCATCAGTCCACAAGCGATAGTACAAGTCTACAAGCAATAGTATCAGTTGACACATGATAGCATCAGTCTACAAAATTTAATGATAGCATCAATCTACAAGCAATAGTATCAATCTACAAGCGATAGTTTCAGTCTACAAGTGATAGCATCAGTCTACAAACAATAGTATCAGTCTACAAGTGATAGTATTAGTCTACAAGTCATAGCATCTGTCTACAAGTCAAAGTATCAGTCCTTGGTTATTAAACTGTATCATTTCATTAAAGAAGTATATCGCTCAGAAATACGCAGTCCATTCCTTCTTTGTTGAATAACAGTCCAGGGGACCTAGGCAGTAAGGTGAAACCATACTTAAGACTTTATAAGACCTTTCTATAAAAATGTCCACTTTTACAACCTTTTCAAGGCATATACAAATGCAATATGTGCATGTCATCTGATGTCCCACACCACATATTGGGTCTTTGGATTCTGTGAAATTTTTAGACCATCCCTTACCACACAGGCTTGCCAGACGATGTCGACGACCCTGTCTCGTAGCTCGTTCAGTTGCTTCAGTGCAGCCTCGCTCTGCAGCTGCTGGGTGTCCAAGAACTCATCCAAGGTCAAGGTCATGGAACTGTCGAGCTTGATTAATGAGATCGCGGCATCTCCTTCACCGAGTCCGTCGCTGCTGCTAGAGGCCGCTTCACACAGAGAGCGTATGTGGAGGAGGCAACCAAGCAGCACCTCGTTGCTTTTAAACAGCGTACGATGCAACACAACTCTGCGTAAACAACAATAAGTATATTTTGATTTGTAAACACAGAGGTAGAATATTACCTGTAAGTACATAAAAAATCATAAAACATTAAATACAATAAAATAAAGAGCATTAAATCGCATATAAATAAATGAATGAATGAATAAATAAAATTAGGCACGGATCTGTATAGTTATATATAAAAAGGTGTAGGTGCAATTTTAAAAGACAAATTATTATATGATAGATGATGCACCGCATTTACAATACCTGTGCATCATGAAACTAGGGATTACATTGTAAAATTATTATATTTTGCAGAACATGCGAAACCAGCAAACATCTAAACTGAGCACCGAGTGCACTTTGAAACAGCTAGTAAATTCGCAAATTACTTATATAATACATAAATATATTACTTCTCACATGTTCCTTACAAATCATACTAGCGGTAACAAAAAAATTAATAATAATAATATGGCGCCTATATCCTCAGGAACCTGAGCTCAGAGGCGCACCAAAACAGAATCATTAAGCATAATCATGAAAAGGGATGGGCAAAAGTCATCAGAACGAAGAACAACCGAAGATTTATGGTGAAAATGCAATTTGGAATAAATGTCTTGAGTTGTTTTAGAAGATAGCTATAGTTTCAGATGTTTTCGAAGTGATGACATCAAACATCAAAGATTCAGAAGTTTTTTCCATTTACCTGGAGTCTGTATTTTTATGTCTTCTTGTGTTGTTTTTCCACATCGTAAACGATTTCCAAAGTCTAAAAAACAGTGTTAATATAAATTGTTTCCAAATCTGAAAAATAGGATTAACATAACATGTCATAAATTAGTCATAACATCACATAATTAGGCCACAGCAAGATAGTCTTCTGCAACAGGTCCATAGGACAGACATACTGAAAGATAAATGGAAAATCTACAGCGTTGTTTTGAGTGCAAAAAGTGCAACATAAAAAAAATTATGCCATGAAGATATCTCACACACGATAACATAATCATTATTGTCTTTCATAAATCGATGACAAATGTTATATTACTTATATTTTTATTTAACCATATTTAACAGGGTTAAGGGAGGAAACAGCTGAAAAACAAGATCAAAACAAAGAGCCATAGAGAGAAAAATAACATTAAGCTAACATCCTACATAACAACATCATCAGAAGAAGAACAAAAGTAAGAGACACAACAAAAATAACATTAAGCTAACATCCTACATAACAACATCATCAGAAGAAGAACAAAAGTAAGAGACACAATAAAAATAACATTAAGCTAACATCCTACATAACAACATCATCAGAAGAAGAACAAAAGTAAGAGACACAATAAAAATAACATTAAGCTAACATCCTACATAACAACATCATCAGAAGAAGAACAAAAGTAAGAGACACAATAAAAATAACATTAAGCTAACATCCTACATAACAACATCATCAGAAGAAGAACAAAAGTAAGAGACACAATAAAAATAACATTAAGCTAACATCCTACATAACAACATCATCAGAAGAAGAACAAAAGTAAGAGACACAATAAAAATAACATTAAGCTAACATCCTACATAACAACATCATCAGAAGAAGAACAAAAGTAAGAGACACAATAAAAATATCATATGATGGAAAGGTTGATTAAAGTCTACTTACCTGAACCTAGAGAAGACAGGAAGGACAAAGATCTTGTTAAAGAGCCTGCGTTCCCACAGCCACTGCATCACTGGTGTGGCCACAGCCTCCCCACCGTGCGCCGGACCCTGGCGTAACTGTTTGGGTGACACGGAAACAGTACACTATTAATTTCCCCATTGAAACCAAAACATGCTTCACCCAACTCCACACAGTGCGAAGTTACAAATGTTTTCATGAAAACCATACACACTGTTTTATCTTCTTGTCGTGACCTACAGTAGTGTCTTCGTCAAATCCTGAGAAAACCAACATTGAGGATACTCCCGTCATTTGTCACAAATAAACTGGATTCTACCTTTGTACACAGGGATCCTTCCATAACTGACATGTGCAGAGGCTGCCAATCAGCAATTAAAAAATTTCACTTGTGCACAGCACACGTGTTTCTAAGGCACTCGCACTTTATTTGTCTACCATTAACCTGAAGTAAAATAATTCAAAAGTTTTTATTTTATTTTGCAAAAGTGTCATTGAAAACCAGCTTGCAGCAAAGTCATCGTTGTTAATGTACATCAGTAGACATATTATCCAAACTACTAAAAAAAGTTAAATGTTTAATGCAGACGTAATGTAGTTCAGTAAAGATACAACAGTAAAGATACAACAGTAAAGATACAACAGTAAAGATACAACAGTAAAGATACAACAGTAAAGATACAACAGTAAAGATACAACAGTAAAGATACAACAGTAAAGATACAACAGTAAAGATACAACAGTAAAGATACAACAGTAAAGATACAACAGTAAAGATACAACAGTAAAGATACAACAGTAAAGATACAACAGTAAAGATACAACAGTAAAGATACAACAGTAAAGATACAACAGTAAAGATACAACAGTAAAGATACAACAGTAAAGATACAACAGTAAAGATACAACAGTAAAGATACAACACGACAGTAAAAACAACATAGTAATCCTTTTTTGCAGACAACAAATCAGCCACATTGTAAGGATTGCCTGTATGCAATACAAATTTTGGGGATTTGAAAAACTATACAGATTTATTTCAAACGGAATATTCCTGATAAAGTGCATTTTTTCTTATGTTTATCAGACAAGTATAAAATCGAATGACAAACTTATAGCAGTTGAAATTTCCGGCAAAAACCTAGCAGATTTCATTTGATGCCGAATATTTTGCAGCCTCATAAATGGCAGCACTTTTGATGAAGGCAGAATTCCGACGAAACTATGCAGATTTCATTTGATGTTAGTATATTTTGTAGCCTCATGTATGGCAACTCTTTTGATGCATGCATTGATGATGTAAGTATCTTGTAGCCTTATAGATGGCAACATGCAATCGGAATTGGAATTCTGTAGACGAATTAATCAATAAAAATGCATATGGATATATATATATTTATATATTTAAACTATAAAAATGTGGCAGCCTAGGAAATTTTCTCTCGCCTCACCTGTGTTATGTTTGAGGCACTCGCTGTGTAGTAGATATGGAAGTTGCGTGCCTCATTAGCCGACACGACCTCCAGTTCGTACGGGTTGGAGCGTGTAACCATTGGTCCTCGATGCTTCGGCAGAAGGTATACAAAGTAGCCATTGTCTGGCTGAGCATTTATTGCTGCCTGAAACAACACAGAAACAATCAAACAGTGCCAGTATGAAGCATTATGAAATAGTGTGCTATTAAAATGGAATTAAATTTACACTTTCTGCAGATTCGGTGCCACAGCTTAGAACTAACTATGCAGTGTTGGGTTGAGAATGACTGTATCAGTTTTCCAGTGTATGTGATCACAATATCCATGCCTAACGATAATTCGCAGTAGTTTCTTAATTTAATGTTAACTCCTGTTCGACAAAAAATCTCTGCTAAAAAGGTCCTGCTCTATATACTAAGTCATAAAGCTATTTACACTTTTGCAAGATGTCAGATCTCATGATCAAGGTTAATTCTTTGAATAAGGTTAACAAAAGTAAGCAGTCTTTTATTAAACCAACTGGGCATAACTATCCACACACTATAGATATGAACATCAACAAACCTGATTCACGATGTGCTAAATCAGTGGAGGGAGTTTCAAATGTAAACATAACATTCCAGGATGTGCATGAAACATCGACTCATCGAGAGAGCAGAACAGACTAAGTGGGGTGCCCCCAAACCCGTAATACAAGAGACTAGGGGAAAGGAGAAGAGAAGTACCTCCATGTTTTTCTTGGGGTCAGGCATGTCCTTTAGCGTGATCATAGAAGCGCGACCAGCTGCGCCCATGTCCGGCAGGTCAGTTGACCATCCTAGTTTACTGCGCATCTTTGTGAGCACCTCGAGAAAATTTCGGTTGTTCGGCACTAAAAATTACGCACTTCATTCAAATTCATTGGTTTTGATATCATCCCTTATATAAGCATTAAAGAGACAGTGAGAAGGGCACTGTTGTTGTTGTTGTTTTTGTTGTGGTTGTTGTTGTGGAGTATTTATGATCCCTGTTTTACTCTGATTCTAATAAGCTTTACTGTGGACTATGATGAAAGGATCACTGACTTTAGAAATAAAAATAGCAAGCTGATAATTATTACATAATTATAGAAAATAATGTTACTATGAAATATAGTCAAGCAACTAGAGACATAATGCCTGCAGGTATATCAAATTAAAAAATGCTTCATACTTTGCGCAAATAGATGCAACTAAATATACACATACAATGACGCTATAATAAATTATAACACAAATAATAACGTAATCGTAATAATGACATTATGATATTAAAATGAACCATTAATTACAACACTAACTAATAACAGCTAAACAGTTCTTGTTTAAAAAAAATTTACTTTATGAAAAAAACAAAGTTAAAAATAAGATAAATGTAAACAAAGCCTTTAAGAGAAAAAAATGCCTACCCGAATCATCGTAAGTGCTTTTTCTTGTCATCCTCATCCCTGCTTTGCGGATACTATAGGGACTCGTTGGGCCTTTCCCTGGACTACCCTTCCCACTTCGCTTATGATCTCTGTTAGCGGGAGAGGGATCAGAGAGGGAAGGGGAGAACATGGTGGGGCTGGTGGAGAAAGGGTTGGCAGCATCCGAGGATGACTGGGCGGCCATCACCGACTCATTGACCGGCTCCTGAAAGCTGATTCCCTTCTTGTCTGATGGCAGCAGGTCATCAATCAGCATCTCTGTTGGCTCTGCATCAGGAGAGAGACACACAAACTCATTACCTGTACACTGCTATTGGTTTTACCTGTACACTGCTATTGGTTTTACCTGTACACTGCTATTGGGTTTACCTGTATGCTGCTATTGGTTTTACCTGCACACTGCTATTGGTTTTACCTGTACACTGCTATTGGTTTTAGCTGTACACTGCTACTGGTTTTACCTGTACGCTGCTATTGGTTTTACCTGTACGCTGCTATTGGTTTTACCTGTACGCTGCTATTGGTTTCACATGTACACCTCTATTGGTTTTACGTGTACACTGCTATTGGTTTTACCCGTACACTGCTATTGGTTTTACCTGTACACTGCTATTGGTTTTACCTGCACACTGCTATTGGTTTTACGTGTACGCTGCTATTGGTTTTACATGTACGCTGCTATTGGTTTTACCTGTATGCTGCTATTGGTTTTACCTGTACACAGCTATTGGTTTTACCTGTACTCTGCTACTGGTTTTACCTGTACAATGCTATTGGTTTTATGTGTACGCTGCTATTGGTTTTACCTGTACGCTGCTATTGGTTTTACCTGTACGCTGCTATTGGTTTTACCTGTATGCTGTTTTTGGTTTTACCTGTATGCTGCTATTGGTTTTACCTGTATGCTGCTATTGGTTTTACCTGTATGCTGCTATTGGTTTTACCTGTATGCTGTTTTTGGTTTTACCTGTATGCTGCTATTGGTTTCACTTGTACAATGCTATTCATTTTACCCGTACACTGCTATTGGTTCTACCTGTACACTGCTATTGGTTTCACATGTACATTGCTATTGGTTTTACCTGTATGCTACTATTGGTTCTACCTGTACACTGCTATTGGTTTCACTTGTACAATGCTATTCATTTTACCCGTACACTGCTATTGGTTCTACCTGTACACTGCTATTGGTTTCACATGTACATTGCTATTGGTTTTACCTGTATGCTACTATTGGTTCTACCTGTACACTGCTATTGGTTCTACCTGTACATTGCTATTGGTTTCACATGTACACTGCTATTGGTTCTACCTGTACATTGCTATTGGTTTCACATGTACACTGCTATTAGTTTCACCTGTACACTGCTATTGGTTCTACCAGTACACTGCTATTGGTTCTACCTGAACACTGCTATTGGTTTTATCTGTACACTGCTATTGGTTTTGCAAAAGTAAATATAATTATTATCAAAAAAGTAAATAACAATTTACCTGACTCATTGCTTCGACTAGGAGTAAGGCCCGTGTCCGATGTTATCAAAGGTGATGTCTGCTTCACCAGTGGTGGAAGTCTTTCTTGTTTTCGCTTTGGAAATCTAAAATCAGTAGAATGCAGCAATTAGGATAGCTCGTAGTTATTGAAAAGATAATGTCTAATTTAGTAAAGCATACCATGTTTCTGAAAAGCTGAAAATTTTGACAGCTCACTTAGTTCAGTCTGGAAACAGGATAAAGCAGAATTTTGTTTTGTCAAAGCAAGTTTTTATCATTTCTATAATTTTAACTTGGAAATATTTCTTTAAGCTATGAATGCATTATCCTGCTGAATAATCACATTACAATCTTGTTCTTATCGCAGGCAATTTATTTTAATTTAGCCCCATATTTTTATCAGAGATAAAACATAATACAAAGTTTACCAGGATAAATATCTGGACATTTGTGACTTTGATCAACTTTTCTACCAGTACAACGTTAAAACAAGACCCACTTAAACATACATGGAAAAAATTAAGCAGAGGCTACAAATTCACTCCTAAAACTGGGTTTACATGAAGTGATATTGTTGCTGCAATGAGTCAATGCTATCCCATGCTACCAAATTGCAGAATGATCGCCCTGTGCAAACTGTATGTCACCACTACATATCATGCATGAAATAAAACTGATCCTATTTTGAAATGATGTCACGTGTCATATGAAATGGCCTTGACCTAGTGACATCGCCTCATCGTAGTGACAATAATGCCTCATGTAAATTTACATTTACAGCTTTAAGGAAAGATCCCCTCCCCACATCAGCAAAAAGTGCTTACTTTTTATGATTCAACATTGTACCTGTTTTTGATATTTAATTATGTTCATTTTATGAGGAAATATCCATCATTTACACCTGTTTTTTATTTGCTTTTTTTTTTTTGGGGAGAAAGTTTAAATTAAAATCAACTTATTGTGAGACAAAACATATATGCTCTCCTACAAACTTGTGAGATGTTTTCTACTTTTCAAGTGTTGAACTAAATTACAATGGCCAATTACAATGGACAAATACAATGGTCAATTACAGTGGACAATTACAATGGTCAGTTACAACAGTATGTTACAATGGTCAACTACAATGGTCAATTACAATGGCCAATTACAATGGTCAATTACAAAGCATTTTAAGTTCAATTACAATCAACACACTTCAAAAAAATCAATTACAGTGTTTCAAAAAACAATTACAGTTACAATAATAAAGGGTCAATTGCAATAGTTCATTGGTTGAGTACCACTAATTTCTTCTATAATATAAATTAGTTTGTGACTCTGTCTGGATGTTCCCTCTTATCAGTTTTGCATGTATGGGGATAAAATTGTGTAGCCATACCCGGGGCATGAGTTGTACATTAAAAAAAATTATAAATTCCCCAGGGGGTGGGAACATTATGAAAGAACCTATTTAGACATTTGACATAGATTACATAACTCAGAACAACAGTACAAATGTTCCCAACAAAATGCGTGTTTTCTATGATTGTACCGAGTTACTTGATCTACGTCAAATGTCCACATACGTTCTTTCATATGGTACAAACGCTTCACGAAACCAGTTGTACATGATCTTTGGGGCATGACATTCTCATTGAACTGCCCTACCAAATCTTGTCTGGGCAGTGCAAGGAGTCGTTAGTTCTTGCAGTAGCTGCCTTTTTACCAGGCAACTCGACTAGCATTTTATAAAAACGAGATTATGTGTGTCATTACTGTTCATTTTTTAAACATTAACTTTATTAACTTTTAGGTGATTTCATAAATTCGTGCTGTTAGGTTTGGTTAAATTACATTTGTCAGGTACAATGGTAAATTACAGTTGTCAGTCATAATGGTAAATAACAGTTGTCAGTTACAATGGTAAAGTACAGTTGTCAGTTACAATGGTCAATTGCAGTTGTAAGCTACATTGGTCAATTACAGTTGTCAGTTACAATGGTCAATAAAAAATAAAACTTCAATTACATTGTCCTAAGACATAAATTACAATTACGGTAACACTGTAATCAATTGAACCCAAGTTCCCGGTCCTACTTACAGATTCAGAGGCACAGGGATGCTTCTGGACCGTCTCTTTTCGTCGTACTGTGACATGTCGGCCCACAGTGTCACTGACTTGTAAGAGGCCGTGGGGGCCTGCAGTCGCCCTGGAGGGGGTTGTGGAAGGAACCCCATTGTCTGAAACCAACCAGGATGTTGCATTAATCAATGTTAGTCTTACATAGAGGCAATGACATTCTGATGATTTAGACTTGATTTAGCACATCGCGATTCAGATTCAATGATGTCCAAATCTGTAATGTGTAATATGCACACTCAGATTGATTAAAGATTGTGTACTTTTCTTACGATTATTGAAAGAATTTATTTAGATCATTAGATTGGGTAAATATATATATATATATATATATATATATATATATATATATATATATATATATATATATATATATATATATATAAATATATTATATAGTATATTATATAGAGCTGGACCTTTTTCATCAATTTTTTACTGGACCCGGTATGAGATAGTAAAGTGACCAACATAGAAAAGTGACCCCCATATAGAATTGTTACCCCTGTTGCTAATTAAATATTGTTTAAACTGCAATTTAAAAATAGCATAGGTATGTATGTAAGTTTGATATACATTCTGAAGTTATGATCAATTGTTTATGATGGTGGTCACAATTATATAGCAAGGAAAGGTCACAATTCAATGGGCACATTGCAATTGAAAAGTAATCAATCCCCATAGACAGTTAATCTCATTTACATAGACAGTTAATCTCATTGCTAATTACTTATTATTCAGACTGCAATTTAAATATAACAGGTTTGTATGTTTAATGTAAATTCTATTTATATTTTGGGTTTGTATGTAGCGTGTTAAAATAGGTTAGATACATGCACAAGAATGCCTTGTATATAAACGTTGAAATAACACAATTAATCACAATTAATTAAAAATTAGTGTATTAAATATACAAGTGTAATATAGGTTTATGCGGGAATTTATTATGAACAGTGAACGACTTCCTAACAGATATTATGTATTATGTAGTTAGATATATGCTACTAACCAACCTATATGTGTCTCCAAACCACTTATTATGTTTCAGCATAATTTTTTTTAGGATGGGGTTACAATTCTATAGTGGGGGTCACATTTCAGTGGGGTCATTGCTATAGAAAAGTGATGCCAGGGTCACAATTTTATATAAAAAAGTGACAAGGGGTTCACTTTTCTTATACTTCTACTTCATTATTTGGTAGCATCCATAAGTTAGGATTTAACGCCAGTTAAACATAATTGAACAGTTTGTCCAACGATTTCACCGAAACTAAATTAAAAAAATTTAACAAACAAGCCATAGTGGATATTAGATAGTTTTAATTATTCACAAACTGAAACTAGATGTATAAGAACATCGAATTGAGAAGGGACTTTTAAGCCTGTATGTATAAAGAGACAAGTATATTGTACTTAAATTAATTTACTTATATATGTATACATATATATTTTTTAACTAGTTTTCAATGACTATTTATTTAATAATTTACAATATTATATTATATATATATATATATATATATATATATATATATATATATATATATATATATATATATATATATATATATATAATATATATATATATTTATTTATATCTGGATTATAAGCATAATTGCATGCATTTTATGAATGTATTATTTTATTGTAAAGCGCATTGATCTATCTGCAGGAGTATGCTGTATAACAACTACATTATTATTATTATTACAATGCGTACCTGTCGACTTGATTTCGCAGCAAGCAGCACCTGACTCTGGTTTGGCCCGTTGTGGAGCCGAGCGACCAGGTCCGAGACAGACACTCCCCCACTCTTAGGAATCTTCACCTCCCCTGTCCAACCATCCCCTTCCGTCGATCGCTTCCTCTCAGCCTGAGAAGGGGACACCTTAATCCTGTACAGCGGAGGTGAGCCTGTCAGCTGCTCCCGTGACTCGCTCGCCTCGCTCACGTGGTGTAAGCTGCTGATGTTCCGCGCGTATTGACTGGGGCCCTGTGCCGGGTCATATTCCATCAGTTCCGGCCATAAGAACGTGTCACCTTTTCCATTCATCGTTCAAGTTACACTAACAGAAGCAGACAGCCAAACTGTCTATATTTGCCTTTGCCTTTGCCTTTAGCTTTACGGCGGCACTGATCAAGCTCAAACGCCACTTGTAATCTCAAAGGAGCATCGATAATAGCCTTTTCAATAACATTTTAACATAACAAACGTGAATGTTGCTTTCTCACAAAAACAAGCGTTTATTCCCCAACAATGTGCATGCAAGTTGCGACATCGATTTGTTTGATAAACTTTTCGCAAAACGGAACTCCATGTTGTTGATGTCGGCCATTTTGTTTCCTCCTAGCGACTGCACCCACAATGCACCACACCGGATATTTACATGCTCGGTCAATATCACGTGCGTCCACTTCGGGAGGAGGGGCACCGACTAAAAGGTAAGCATTTTTGTAAGAAAAAGTCACATATAGCTGTTTGTGATGACGTTGTCATCGTGTTTTTATAACCAGACATGACTGGAGTCCCTCATGTGGGTGGGTGTGAAGTCACATTTGTGAAACATCTCAGTTTACCCAGTTACTTAATTATAACACGTAGCTACACCAAATTGATCGCATATTATTATAGAGACGAATGTAATGGTTACCTTGTAAATTCAATAAATAAAATTTTCACCAAATAAAAAAGGCACACTTTGAACGTGCTTAGCACATGATGAAATATATCAGCACAAAAACGTGTCATATAATTTATATTATGTTGCGTCGATCAGAACTTTTGCTGGCAGTGCATGCATGGCTCGTATCTATACTATAGGGGTAAGACCACTGTTGACCTTCTTGTTTATTATTTCAACCGAGTGTACGGCGTATTAAATTGTGATATGTGCAGAGCTGGGGTCAATTCCCAAGGAATTGGAATTAATCAATTCAATTCCAATTTCCGGAATTGGAGCGGAATTGGAATTGAAAGATTTTGAACGAGTGGAATTGGAATTGAAGAAAAAATTACTAAAGGAATTGGAATTGAATGGAAAGGAATTGAGCATCTTATTTTTTTGTGACATCAACCAATATTTTTCTAGCCTGTTGTAGGCGGCTATGTGTATAATAATGCTATCAACTCATGCATTGAAGATCTGAAAACTTAAATCCTGTCATTCATGCCAGTATCTTATGATTTCTTTATGTTGCCACTTGCCAGCGGGTTAATGAAGGGTTCCAGACTGGCTTTAATAGAAACATCAAAGATATTTTCAACTGTTTACAGACCTGGGAATTTAGCCCTTTTACACCCATGAAAAGACACTTATTGGCAGGCTACAGCCATGCGGTTGATCAATCAGTAATCACTGATTACTAATCAGAGATCAATGATCACTGACCAACACTACAGAGCATAGGCAAGCTAGCTGTAGCCAAATGTGTGAAAATGGTTTCCCACTTGCCAGTATAAATATGTGTTGCCTAACATGCATCATCAGAACAGTGTGCAACAGTCATAGTGTACAGGTCGGTCAATATGCCCCCTTTTTGTGGATTGCTAATTTCTATGTACCTTAATTACCATGTATGAATGTACGTTACACATGTATGATAGTCATAATGATTATGCAAAGAATAATGACATGCTACATGCACATTAATCTAACATTGTTGACTTTTGTCGTTATGTGGAATTGGAGCGGGAGCGGGAATTGGAATTGAACGATTTTGAAAGGAATTGGAATTACAAAAAAGAATTGCAAAAAAAGGAATTGGAATTGAATGAAAAGGAATTGGAAGGAATTGGAGCGGAATTGAAATTGATTGAAAGGAATTGACCCCAGCCCTGAATATGTGAATTTAAGCGTTTTAAAAGAGCTGGAGGTATGTGGTTTTGACAAAACTTGGTCAGCATGTAAATGAGACGATGGCAGTTGCTGTGAAAAAATTCATAATTTTGTATGGTCCCGTTTACAAAACAAAACGTTAACATGACCACCAATGACTTCTCTACTGTGGTCTGTCCCCTACAGGAAATCGCAAAGGGGGGCGAGCTTAGTCAAACATTGGCTTACCGTGCTACCATGTTGCGGCGCAACGGAAAAATACGGGGAAAATTAAATTAAGCCAAAGGGGCATATATCACCCAGTGCCACCCCGTGCAGCCCGTAAATACGCCACTGTCTGAAGAGTATTAAATATATATGTCAAGTATATGTTGACCCCCCAATAAATGCTCGGATAAACCAACTTCGCCCCATCCCCCAATATTCAGCGACGTCTGACGCTTATGTATATGCCTAGCTGAAGGCCTATTGTTTATGAGCACCGTGATCACGTACAGTCACATGAACATTAGTCACCAGCAACAACACTAGATATCGAGACGGTCACATGAGAAAATGGAAACGGGAGTTTGAACGCAGCTACAGAAGGGTTTACTCTACGATTCATGTACAGGCCTATATTTGTGCCTTATTCAAAGACGGGGGTCGCGAGAATTCACAACTAACGTATACACGTAGGTCCGTCTATGCCTACGTGTGAAGTGAGAAGTTTAGGCCAGTTCGTTCTCAGTTACTGAGTTAGGCCTATAAACTAGGCACCCACGCGTTTCAAGAGGCTCCTACGCCACAGGACACGTTTGAACAGCAACACAAGTAGCCTTATACTGTTTACAATGGATCGCATGTATAGTCTCGGAAGTTACGTACAATTATTGTCAGAGATTCTCACAATTGGGAGCGGGAACCACGTACCGGAGGCCGCAATGTAGCCCACGGGTTCTCGGCAAACGTGCAAAATTATAGTATTTTAGAATAGCATATTACGTGTGAAAAACAAACCTGGGGGTCTCGGCAAGAAAGCGGGCATTTTGGGGTCCTTGAGCTTGGCAGGTTTGACAACCCTTCACATTCATTATTTTGACAGAGTTGACTTACCATTTCAGCTTCCCTGTAATGTTAGCCATTGATATCAGTACCGTTGTTTGCTATTTCGTTATTTTCTGTTTTAGGACTGCAGCGCAAAGTGACATTTTCGTTCCGTATCAAGCACCCACGTATTCAACCCAGGGGTCTACTGTGACATTTGTACGTACAGATCCATCTATAATAATGTGTTTTTTCTATAGTGTATTTGCCCGCGGGCCTAATTAAGTGTTGTATATTTTCTTAAATGTGATGTTCTTACGGGCGTATGAGACATTCCCTGCGTGTTTTTGCGGTTTTTGCATTACGGGATACGACCCGTGTTTGTCAAATCGCACGAATAATCATCAATTAAAAATACACCCAAAGACGCGACGAATCTAGCATCGGACCAGGCATTCTTTGCTGCACCAGCCGGGGGACTTGCAGTAATGTTCATGTTGAACCGTTGCGTGTGCGGATTACAGAGACGTGACAATCGACACCCACTACCCGATGACGCCGTATAGTTGTCAGCTGCCCGAAGTCAGAGGCGCGAGTTTCGTGACACTTCTCTGACATCCACGCAATTCAAAACAAGGCCCACCTGTCTCGGTACTCAACGCCGCCCACTGCCGCTGTCGTACGCCTCGCAGCTGATGCAGTGAACGACTGGCCGGGGATGTTTGTAAGCGACAAACTGAGAGTCATCGGGCCTACGTAGACCACCTACTGTTCTAGCGCCTGCCTGGGTGGTCAGGCACTAAGTATGACATCGCCAGAATGACACCCCTTTCAGTACCACAATTACCTGGCATTAGATGGACATATGGCGATGATGGACGGACACACTGCGTTTGTGCGACGGCAGCTGTCCATCGTCTCCTTGGACTCTCCGTTGACCACCTGTAGACGTGTTCACTCGATCTTGTGGAAGGAAGAAGGAGAAGAGGAAGGCTGAGGTGGTAGGACTGTGTGAAAAGATGTTTAGTGGGATTGGGAGGGGATCGAGAGGGGATATAGAGGCGAGTGGAGAAGGCAGTGAAACTGGGCTAGGGACGTAAGGAGAAGGCAAACAAAGGTCGGCGACCGGTATCGATGCATCCTCACCCCGGACTTCAGAGTCGAAGAGGAGGACAACAACAACAGTTTGTCTGATGGAACTGACCCTTTGTATCCAGTGTTATATCAGCCCTCGTAAATTATAACACTGTAGCGTGTTTAGTGTATTGATTAAAGCAACAATTAGACTCCACGTTTAGGCTACCTCACAATATTTAACAACAGCGGACAACGGGTCGCTGTATAAATCGAATGTTTTGCATGGGCCGACCTACCTGACCCTGCACTCTGTTCGTTGCAGGCCGACCTGACACCATGGGCAAGTGCAGATGGATGTGGAGTATCGTGTGGCTGGTGGTGCTCATCTTCCTCGCCTGGCCCATCGGCTTCTTCTGTTCGTTCTTCTACCTCGTGCTCAGCCCGCTCGCCGCCTGCATCGAGGCCATCACGCCGCTCACGGACATCCTGGAGAAAGGCGTCAAACTACCGCTTACCTGCGCCCTCCACATGGTGCATCTGGAGCCACTGTGTTAGTGCAACAAACCCACCATTCAATGCATCAGTATGGTGCACCAGAAGGTGCTCTATCAGTGCCGGTGCATGGAGCAACATAACACCAGAGTTGATTAAAAAATACGTAATTTTGGGTTTTATATTTAAATACGCTGATGTTGCATTAACTTGCATATATATTTGCATTTAACTTTTTCCAGAAAGTCGCATTTATATTTGATGTTCATGTGTGGACTATTTGATCAAATACGTGCCAAATACAGCAACTTGTGTTTGACCTGCTTCAACGTGCATATTTTAAGATCTGATTATATTGGTGAATGCATACCTACCCAACCTTACCCATTTTTCACCATTTATTTCACCAACAATGCTACTGGTACAGCGTATTTGAATTATCATGAAATGTATTTGTACTTGACATTTTTAAACAGTGTATTTGTAATTTAGAATGCAGCGTATTTGATCCACAGAAGTGTAGGTAACTCCCAACCGTTACTGACATTTAATGCATCAAACGACATATCATGGGCATGTTTGAAAACCACAATACGGGTTATATTCAGCGTTCAATCTAATGTAGGTTCAGTTGCTCACACGGGTATATGGTACTCCAGTCATTATTCAACATGGTGCATCAGAAGGCACTCTGTTAGTGCCAGTGCATGCAGCAACATATGCGCCATTCAGTGCATCAAACGCCGCATCAAGTGTCGGTTTGAAAGTCAGCATAAGGGTTGTGTGTATACTGTTCTGTAACCAGTGGTCAGTCTGGTTGTCTGCGATGTTCTGTTCTCATGTTACTGCCCGTACGTCGCAAGAAGCTGTTGGCCACTAAGATGTCGCCATCTGTTTCTTTCTTCCGTTATCACTTGTACAATATGTGTTGTGTTTCCGGGACATTTGCAATATAGGATCCCGAAAATTGAGACGTGTGAATGGGCAACAGTTGTGAATGCGGCATTGCCACAATGTTCTTAGGTATGAAAGCCTAACTCTCTGTTGATGCCTTGTGATGTGGAACTGTGAATGTACGCCTGTACTTCGGAATCAGAATCATGCTTTACAAATGTGATGCCGTTTACATGAGTTACCTGTTCAGAATTTTAAACATACTATTTTTATAATGGATTATAGTATTTAATAAAACAAAATGTCAGAAAATGTTTTAGTTTTGTCACTCGTTACGGTATTATACCGACAATTGTATCGGGATTAATTGCGGTCCTAACGACCGATTCCGCATGACAATCCAGCATTTTCACCAGATGTCCATTGCAGTTCAATTAACTTTTTTTTATACTTTTTTCAATGTACTACTGTTTTAGTTCCATTGGTCTAATGTCATGTAATACAGTCTGGGTATTTCCGCGGTTTGCGACGGAAACTTTCTATGAGACGGATTTTCCATTTCGTCTGGTGGGCCACAGACGTGCGGCGCCAAGGCCAAGAGACTGCACGACACGTGTAGTTGACACCTGTGCAGGGCCAATGTGTTGCGCAGGGGAGTAACACAGTTGATGGCGTGACTAGAGACGATGGTGGTGGATTGGTTAGCGCAACACCCGACGTCAGCCGCAGACATGGTTGGTATCATGTTTTTTTCTAAAAATAAAATATCCGCTTTATTTGATTTAAATCGATTTTTTTATCGGGTATATACTTGGACAGACAGATAGCTGTATATATGTATACATACATACATATATATATAACCTTTAAATCCGTTTAGGTATTTGACTTGCACGTGATTTTATTCTTGTTTAAATTATAATAGAATTATAAACAGCAACAAAAATTTCATTAAAAATATTGTACCGGAACTGTCAGCAGTATGTTGCCAACTCTAACATATACATTCTGCCAATACAATTCCTTTAAAACCTTAGTAACTGTGTCCAGTTTAACTGTAATCTAAAAAATATGACCATTAAAAACTTTTACTTTATCATCAAATGAACACTCTAAAAGAGACTTCAGGCTCATACAGAGTAGATTAACTTGGATGTGATGCGTCATTGTTCACATGATAAGCACCTGTCCAGGGTCAGACTGCACATTGAGTCACTTTAGTCAACATACTGAATTGATATAACTTATAACTATTTTGTGCACGTGTGTGTAAGTTGCCTGCGCACGTGCGCTCAGTGTCTCGTTCGAAAGGAAGAGTGGCACTGGAAGGGCGAGATCTCGTTGGCAGTCATGTCGTATGTAGAAAAGTATAATATTGGAACAGCTGATAAAGCCGTATACCATATTGGGCTCTTTTCTTGATTAGGGTACGTCGAAGCCCTTGTGCAAATCGTTATAGTTTTAGCTGATACGACAACTACCAATGTCGCAGGAAGTCCGCCAAATAGTGCAGCGGACGTCTGGCACAGCAGGCGATGGTCTTTTAATACGACTGCCCTTTTGACCAATCCCTGTAACGCCAGTTTATCTTATTTGAAAGCTAAATCCCAAAAGAACACCTTTATATCGAACATTAAGTTAGTCCTAAAGATGCATGGCATTACGTATTTATTTAAATTCCATAGCACACTTCGACTTCACAAAGGAAAAAAACGTTAAATTTTGTTATATAATAACAGCTTCCATAAGTCCTGCATTTTCTTAATACTTACATCGGCAAAGATGCAGGCCTCAAGTCAGAATTGTTTGAGGGGGAGACCTCGAGCTGTGAAAGAAGGGAATGTGTGAAGTAAAACTGCCTACGGCTTCGAGTGCTGGAAACTGACAGCCAAGCTAGCACACAAGCTTGAAACCTTCAAAAACAGGTGTCTACGGAAGATCCTAGGAGTATTTTGGCCCAACACTATCACTAATGATGAGCTGCTCCGTAACACAGACGCAACATCCTTGGCCACACAGATAAAGAAGAGAAGATGGAGATGGCTTGGACACGTGTGCCGAATGTCACCTGGCACACTGCCCAAGACAGCCTTACGCTGGACAGCAGATGGTAAAACGAGACGTGGTCGCCCAAAAGAAACATGGAGACGAACAGTGGAGAAGGAGATGAAAGAATGCGGCCTGACATGGAACACCATCACCAAATGGACTGCAGACCAGCAGCAGTGGCGTTCTCTTGTTGATGCCTATGTGCCACCTGGCACGGAGACGACTAAGTAAGAAGTAAAACATCACGACTCACTGCATTCAAAATGAGCAAGAACACGTACATATATCTCTTTAAAATGCTACATATCAATATATTATAAACAGATACATTAAAAATGTTTCCGTTGATGCTCTGCTGTGTAGGCAATAATACATACATGATTGATTGAAATAGCGTTGAAGCTGCTACTAGGCCTATAGCTAGGCGCTCGGAAATTGCTCAGTACAACGGGTTTCTCACAATATCAACAGTTACTGTTGTTTTTCCGTATTCCTTCCAACGACATAGCAACTAAATCTGAAAAAGAAAAAGTGGTAAAACCCCGTCCAAAACACAATCACTATCAAAATCCTGTCCAAAACACAACATTTAATTGATAAAATAAATGTCCGGTATTCACCCAATATTTTAACACTTTAATTACAACATAATATAAGACCCACTATTTATTTATGAGCTTCAGAGGCTATGAAACACGATACAGAATTTAACATAAATAAATTTGATCACGTTAGTTACAATGCACCAAAATATCCTCCTCGGAATATTTGCATCGGGAGGAAAAGAATGCAAGAAAGGGCAAGGTCACACGCTTGGATTAGCTTTTTAGAAGCGATTATTAACCATGTATGTGAATGCCATTAGTAAGTACTAGCTACTAGGAGTATTCGCTCCTGTCGGCGGTGTACTAGGAGCTAGTAGAGAATTGTATGTGAATGGGCCTTTAGATAGTAATCAATATATTCAGTCTAGGTTACTATTTGAGTATTCCATTACATTTATTTTAAACAAAACAGAAAATTAATGGTTATGCAGTTGCAAAGCTGGCCATTTCCTATTTGTGGCGTTTCTTGTTTTTGTATAGCGAATGTTGGCCGTTTAGTTGTGTTGAAATAACTGATGTCTTGACAATGAGATAACACACAGATGTCATGATTATTTAAAGTGTCGTCTGCCTTGCACATCATACATTTGTAGAAAACAATAACATACAAATGAGTCTTATAACCTAAACAAATACAAAAGTATTACTACCCAAACAAAAAAGCATTGCGATCTAATGTGTCGTGGACTATGCAGTTTCCTCACATATTACAACTGAGTAAAATTGGCACCTAAAATAAATATACATAAAATGTGCCACACCTAAAAGCTGCCTTAGATGCAGTTGCAATTAAAATACTATACAACTGGAGTAGACGTATGACAAGCAAAACTTTGCAGTTAAAATCTATGTATATTCATGTGTATTTGTTCTTTGTTAAGCCATAGTTAATTGCATTCCTGTACGTCCATCTCGCCCAGTCACAGAACCAGCAACTGTGCCAACTGCGCAAAAATCCCACAGAATAGAGTTAATTTTTCTACGATTATGTCTTCAGCATCTTGATTATGCAAATGTGAAAACTTTACACGATAGAGGTGTGTGCGTGCGTGCGTGCGTGCGTGTGCATGATACACTTAGACACTAGTACAATCACAACATGCCTACTTAGCAGACTGAAGAATGACACACACAGTAGACTGAAACACAACACACTTATATAGTACAGACTGAAGCATGGTGTAAGTCTATTGAAATAAACAAAGATAGGTTCAATATCAAGACAATGCTACTGTGCATATTTACATGACACTGACAGACAGCTAGTCTACCAAAGTTTTTCAGTCAAAGTCGTGCAATATTGTCGATAGCAAACATTCACATCTGGACATTCACATCTGGACAGTACTTGCCGTCTGAAATCTATAATATACAAGATTAATCACTACAAGTGACTTATTTAGGAATATTGGATGTTGGCAACAAATTCTTGATGGACGTGTCACTTGTAATTGAATCAATATGAAATCATGGTCTTTGTGAAACTACTGTACATATTCCAACACTCTTGATCAGCGTAATGTTACACTGGGGAGACAAGATAAAGTAGTATTATTTTATCAATATCATTTCAATCCAATGCCATTTTCTTTGAGTGAGATCATCAGAGAATTGGGATGATATTGTAACTGACCATGATGGGAGAGAAATATTGTAGTTGGCCCAGATGTAGGCGATTACAATTCTAACTCAACCTTTGACCAGTTGATGCTGCAACTGGGACAAAGGTCAGTTCAATGTACGTTCAGGCAAATCCACTAGGAGATAATATAAAATATGACCTCCGGTCCACAAGCAGGTTGTCTATGGTCAACCTCCATTAGTCATGTATGATGCGAATGAGAAATAATTGGCTCAACCAGTGATGGTGATGCCTCGCCGGGAGAGCTGAGAGTCGAGCCTCTTGTTAGCCCGGCGTTTCTGGGCAGTCGTTCTCCGCTGGTCCCTGGAACACCAATGACAGACTTATAACACCAATGACAGACTTATAACACCAATGACAGACTTATAATGACATGTCACCAATAGTGTAGTTTTATTCCCACTACTAGCGTCACTTGCAGGATCATCATCGAGATAATTACTTACGGTTCCAGTTTATTGGCTGAAACTCCCTCCTGTAAACACAGTGTATAGTCTTGTTAAAATCATCAAGACTTGACTTTGATCATTAGACTGGGAACTTGCAAAAGTGTTAATAGCCCTACACGTTGTTGTATTTATATATTTTACCGGATTTCAACAAAACTATACAACACATTTGCACAAACGAGCTAGCCTGTGGCAGTGGATACTAAAGTCAATTTGATTTTTCACGAAATGAGACAGACAGACATGAGACAAGTGAAAAAAATAAAATTCAGGAGGTACCATTAACTGCAAAACGAGTCGTCAACCCAAAATCTCACGCATGCATGCACACTTATGTCCACTTTGACTCCACTAACCACACAGTGACCCTCACAAGACCACTAACCAGTACTGCCCAAAGTAAAAATCAGATTACTGCTTTGAGCTGATAGTGAGCCACAGCCCTACTGATTGGGCTTGAGCTGATAGTGAGCCACAGCCCTACTGACTGGGCTTGAGCTGACAGTGAACCACAGTCCTACTGACTGGGCTAGAGCTGATAGTTAACCACAGTCCTACTGACTGGGCTTGAGCTGACAGTGAACC
The DNA here is from genome assembly GCA_963662155.1 of Lamellibrachia columna. Taxonomy (NCBI): domain Eukaryota; kingdom Metazoa; phylum Annelida; class Polychaeta; order Sabellida; family Siboglinidae; genus Lamellibrachia; species Lamellibrachia columna. Next base: position 54,491,882 of record OY759262.1, read on the forward strand.
ACAGCCCTACTGACTGGGCTTGAGCTGACAGTGAACCACAGCCCTACTGACTGGGCTTGAGCTGACAGTGAACCACAGCCCTACTGACTGGGCTTGAGCTGACAGTGAGCCACAGCCCTACTGACTGGGCTTGAGCTGACAGTGAGCCACAGCCCTACTGACTGGGCTTGAGCTGACAGTGAACCACAGCCCTACTGACTGGGCTTGCGCTGACAGTGAACCACAGCCCTACTGACTGGGATTGCGCTGACAGTGAGCCACAGCCCTACTGACTGGGCTTGAGCTGACAGTGAACCACAGCCCTACTGACTGGGCTTGAGCTGACAGTGAACCACAGCCCTACTGACTGGGCTTGAGCTGACAGTGAACCACAGCCCTACTGACTGGGCTTGAGCTGACAGTGAACCACAGCCCTACTGACTGGGCTTGAGCTGACAGTGAACCACAGCCCTACTGACTGGGCTTGAGCTGACAGTGAACCACAGCCCTACTGACTGGGCTTGAGCTGACAGTGAACCACAGCCCTACTGACTGGGCTTGAGCTGACAGTGAACCACAGCCCTACTGACTGGGCTTGAGCTGACAGTGAGCCACAGCCCTACTGACTGGGCTTGAGCTGACAGTGAGCTGATAGTGAGAGATTGACATGAAATAGTAAATTGTGAATATATTAGTAACTTTGACTCAGAGCAGGACTATTAATAAATGAATGTGTTAATTGAAAATGTTAACTAAAACAACATTTTATGTAACATTACTCATGATTTTGTTGTTCTTTCGACACATGAATAATGTATATAATTTCTCTATTCAATAGGCCATATAATTAGCAGGGCTGGGGTCAATTCCAAAGGAATTGGAATTAATCAATTCAATTCCAAATCCAGAATTGGAGCAGAATTGGAATTGAAAGATTTTGAATAAGAGGAATTGGAATTGTTAGAACAAAAGGAATTGGAATTGAAAGGAATTGAGCATCTAATTTTTTTGTGACATCAACCAATATTTTTCTAGCCTGTTGTAGGCGGCTGTGTATAATAATGCTATCAACTCATGCATTGAGGATCTGAAAACTTAAATCTTATGATTTCTTTATATTGCCACTTGCCAGCGGGTTAATGAAGGGTTCCAGACTGGCTTTAATAGAAACATCAAAGATATTTTCAACTGTTTACAGACCTGGGAAGTTAGCCCTTTTACACCCATGAAAAGACACTTATTGGCAGGCTACAGCCATGCGGTTGATCAATCAGTAATCACTGATTACTAATCAGAGATCAATGACCACTGACCAACACTACAAAGCATAGGCAAGCTACATACACATTAATCTCTCATTGTTGACTTTTGTCGTTATGTGGAATTGGAGCGGGAACGGGCGCAGGAATTGGAATTAAACGATTTTGAAAGGAATTGAAAGTGGAATTACTAAAAAGAATTGCCAAAAAAAAAAGGAATTGGAATTGAATGAAAAGGAATTGCAAGGAATTGGAATTGATTGAAAGGAATTGACCCCAGCCCTGATAATTAGCAATATCCATAAATCCATGAGAGATTAGATAGTGACAGTTTCTGACGTCAGAAACCTGTCAGAAAGTAGTTTCTGACAGTTTCTGACATTGTCTCATCAGAAATACCTTTGTCAGAAACCCAACCCTGCCCCTAACACCCGACTCACCGAGACTGAACTTTGACCTCTTTAATTGGAGCCCTGAAGGGATCAGGGCCAACAAACGGCTGCAGTTTGCCCCGGTGTGGTTTCCACGTGGTCTTCCTTGCCAGACTCTCCTGCAAGTCGAACTTCTTCGGGGCCGTCGCACTCTCGTTGAGGTTGCCACGGAACACGAACGGCGTCACTACAACAGGATAATGATAATAAACTCCTATAGCGCCTAAATACTCAGGGACCCAAACTCAGAGGCGCTCAAACCAGAATCGCTAAACATGATATCTTGAACATGGACGTGCAGAAATCACCATCAGAGCAAGGGACTGCCGGGGATTTAGGGTGGAAGTCGCCATCAGAGCGAGGGACTGCCAGGGATTTAGGGTGGAAGTCGCCATCAGAGCGAGGGACTGCTGGGGATTTAGGGTGGAAGTCACCATCAGAGCGAGGGACTGCCGGGGATTTAGGGTGGAAGTCACCATCAGAGCGAGGGACTGCCGGGGATTTAGGGTGGAAATGCAATATAAAAAATACTGAATCGAGACGAGCAACTTTGTTTTGTGTCGAGCAGCTCATTTTGTTTATGTTCATCTCTCAGGTCGAATAATCAGGTTTTTCACTAATAAAACAAATACCGGTAACAGAAAAAATTACGGAAACAGCACAGATATTAACACAATTTAGTAGACATTACTAAAACCAGTGTTTATCACTGTCCTTGTCTAAAACTCGAGATTCGGAGAGGTATCTATACTACTTTTAAACAAACATTTGTGAGATACTGAATGATGCATTTTTTCACAAAAACCATCATTTCATTTATGCGCATGTGAACCAACCACGATGATGGTGCTACTTTCTTGAAAATCATACGCACTGTATAATTCTTCTTTTTTCTCATAAATATTGTAATTTACTACACAAGTCAGTTCACATAAGTTAGTGACTAAACATATAGTGTTGATGTAACAAAGTCAGTATATATACACACAAGCAATATTTCCTCTTACTTACAGTCAGATTTCCTTTTTGTGTTTACCACGCCGGACTTGCGCTTTGCATCGAATGTTGTATTCGTTGTCTTTGGTGACAGGAAGTTCTCCTTGGTGCTGTCAAGAGGGGCGGGCCTTGGCGTCTTTGGTTTGCTGGTCGTGCTGGATGCAAACTGGAGGTTCATCTTACTCACAGAGGTCACCTTCGGCACAAAGGTCACTGCTGGCGATTGGAACAAACTCTTGGCCTTTCCTCCACCAACCACGGGCTTCACGACCCTCGCACCCTGCAGAAGTAGACGGGGGCGTGAAACACTACACGTAGTGGACACACAGAGCACACATACAGTTGATCATCTTATGGGTGTAGGAGATATTTGCTATGCATTTTGAACAAGTTTGTTATTGTATTATGGGAAATGGCCTGGGTTTGTCGAATAACAAGATCATCAGCTCAAACAAAACATGTACGAAACGCAACTCTAGCAAAAATTTTAGCTTCGTGCAGTCAGCTGCGCCAAACTATCGCAAGATTCAATCAATATATCCCACTTGGCAGGGCGAGTTCCTTTTGAGCAAGTGCTGCAAACCAGCGAAAGTAGATAATCCTATAGTTTTACAAGTATGCACCTACATATGACACAGCATGCCAAATGTATCACTGATATTATCGAAGCTTGGAACAGGTAATTAACTTTGCGTATTGTTAGTGAAGTCTTAAAACAACAAATGTTAAAAAAGAAAATTTTCAGGAACCAAGAAAACACCTTCCAAATATCATTTCATCTTGAATAATTTTGCATGTCAAAAAACACTGAACTTTATATTATATGCTTGGGAAAGAATTTGTATTAAATGTAAATCCCAAATTGAACATTCATAGTTTAATCATATGACAAAATTATAGTCTCTCATCCGTGGAAGTGTCAATATGCTACAAAGGATGGCAAATGACAGATCTCACATAGCCCATTTACTTGTGTAGTTTTGCACATGGACCACGCATGTACGTGGCAATACCTTGTTAGTGAGCGCACGTGGGGTCGCTTCAATTTTTTTGAGGCTGTTTAATGCTGTCCGCATTCTCTGTGTCATTTCCTGCACCTTCTTCGCGGAGGCAGACTGCGCTCGATTGTGTCGCTTCTTCAAGTACACATCGATCGAGTCCATCTTCTCGAAGGCTCGCTGGTGGATGCGGGCCCAGTCCTTGTGTCCTGCACATATGGCAACATTCACTGGTCAGCCACAGACGGTACTGGTCAACATCTATTTCTTCGGGACTGTATAGAAACATGTGTGATACTAAACAAAATTGGTTTTGTTGGGGTAGTAGGGTTAGCTGCCATTTCATTTAGTGTTGTACACAAATGTTTTTTTTCCAAAAAACATTGTTTATTTTCTGACCCAGATCGTAAGGATGCCTGCTGGTGAGAGGAAGAAAATCAACCAGCAAAATTACTCAACGTAAAGTCCCTCTAAATATACTGTCGCTGCCTGTTTCCGTCTGCATAATGAGAACATTTTAAATAAACAAGCTACCAAAGGCCTGCGCCCCAAGAACATTGCAGCAAATATTTATTTATAAAAAAGTAAGTCTATGGGTGCAGACCTAAAACATTTCTCTGGCATTTTCTAGCAACTACAACATTCTTTGCTATGTTCTAATACAATATATATATATAAAATCGTGTAAGGGAAATACTATTTTGCTTATCAAGTTAGGACAAGACAACACAGCCACATTAAACATACATGTCATTTTCTTTCTGTGAAGTTACAACTTATACCTGTTAGTTTCGAGACAAACCTGGTGTGATGACTGGCTTCGTGACACTGAATCCACGCGCTAGTGCCGTGAACCGCGGAATGTTGGTGCCAGCAACAGTGACAGTCTTTGACAATGACACGTCGGCACCTGCATCATCAAACACATCGTGAAGACAGGACCATGGGCATTCAGTAACTTAATTAATTATTCTATTTGCACAAATACAAATCCATGTAACAAGATGTGAAAATGTACTTTGCTTGGCCTTGGCCTGCCCTTCACATTAAGGTCTTTAAATTTTTCAGCTGTTTTTATTTTAGAAACGTTTCACGAAAAATCAAACCTTTCTATAGTTTCCAATACGACATGTTAGCGTGTTTGTGCAAATGTGTTATTTAGTTGTGATGAAACCGTCAGGTCCGGTAAAAATTTTGCAAGAAAATGGCAAAAATGGTCAGGCTCTACACACATTAAACTATTTACCCAGTCTAACAATTAAAGGTAATTCTTTCAATGATTTTAACAATATACACGCTTTTATTATACTGACTGGGCAAGTCACATGATACACCAACGAACATGATTCGCAGTGAGCTAAATGAACCGAGAAGGAAGCGTCAAGACAAGAACGTAGAACTCACTTTTCTCTTGGACACGTTTGTCGACTGCCTGTTTGATGCTCTGCCTGAGTTGTGCGTCAGTCAAGCCGTCGGTCAATGAGTCAAGTACCTCCTTGACGCCTGGACTGACACCCTGTCAACATACGTGAGTCAATGGGTGGCCGACACTTCAATAAAACACGTGTCTATGCAACTTAAGGGGAGACACAACAAAAATGGCATTTTTTTTTTAAATTTACTCAAAATGTGTTTCCACCATATTGTGATAGCTTTGTATGTTTACTATCCATAAAGTTAACTTTTATAACAATTACATACCTCTAAATCACTTTTATTCATGCGTAAAGCATACCTCTTTCATGTAATTAGTGCTGTTTTAAAATTTTCTCAAAACCATTTCACATTTGGAAGAAGGATATCTCTGAAGTAATTATGCAGCGAAATAATCCTATCGACATGCCGTGTCTCACATTAACAAACCCAAACAGTTTATGTGACCTCGTAATTGTGCATGTGCAATTGTGCATAGGTGGGGTTTCCACCAAAAACAGCACAGACCTTTGTGTGTGTGTGTGTGTGCGTGCGCACGCGCGTGCAGATTGTGCCCATGTCACAGCCCCCATGGAAGCCATATAAATCTGAAAACTCACTGCATGTTCTACGACTGCCTGGTCTCTTTTCGCTCGCTTTGACTTGCTCGTCTCAGAGTCCTACAAACACAGCTAATATTGTAGTTCCTTTGCAGCCACACATAACAAACCAGAGCACGCGTCCAGCGTCAATGTTCAACCAACCAAACTACGCTCATTCCAGATGAATACAGACGTCGCTTTTATATACTTACGATACATCTATGGATTGTGTTGTGTTAAAAGAACATTTTATGCTGACGAGCTGATGAATTAGTTCAAATATACCTGTGTGGATTTATTAATTAAAAGCAGAACAACTTCGTGCCAAGCTGGGAACAGAAATCTATAAGACTGCAAACAAACTGATATGATTATATATGTCTGCTGTTTGCATGCTCAAAATGAGCTCATCATACAATCTGGGATGGAATCTTGCGCTATTTTGATGCAGTTGATTGCGCACATATAAAGTATTTGCGAGCATCAGTATTCAGACAGTAATGTGTCAAGAGTTACAGGTAAACAACAAGAGTTGGCATTCATGATTGTGTACGATTGTACCAGACAAGTACAAGCTACGCAAGAGAGACGGAAGTATTAAATGACCCACCCGACTCCCACTGGCTGGCCTCTTCCGCTTCACTTTGTTCGTCTTCACGCTGCCACTGGGTGTCACTGCTGCATGCTGAACCTTTGCACGTGGTGCGGATCCCTTTCTTACGGGCGTTGTCACCTTCTGAAGGACCGGGGATAGAGTGTGAGTGCGTCGTTTGGTTGTCACGGCAACAGGTGTTTTCACTTTCTGCAATTTGACTGGTGATATTGTGTGAGTGCGCCGTTTCGTTGTCCTAGCAACTGGCTTTGAGGCTGGCGATTTCGAGTGAGCGCGATGCTTAGTTGTCTTGACAACGGGCGTTGCCACATTTGGTGTTCTGGTTGCAGATATAGTGCGAGTGCGACGTTTGGTTGGCATGACAACTGGTGTTTTGTTCGAAGGCTTCGGCGTACTTGACGTGTTGCCACGCGACTGAGCATGTGCAGTGGAACCCCCTGTTGGTCGGAGTCCAATCTGTATTGGCGTGGCTGCCTGCTCTGCTGACACAACGACCACCTCTGATGCAGATATCTGAATATGAACCAAATTTGAAAAGTTACGCAAAAATTACTCTAAATGCCAAACTGGTGAGTAAAAATCTGGCATAAACTGGTCCAAACATTTGCCCTGGTCTCCAAAATAAAAGTGTGTGAGCGTGTGTCTTGGCTGCTAGAACTTTGCAACATTTCTGACTAAACTGGTTCCGTCTTCTTGTTCACTACATTACAACCACACCATTGCAATGGAAGCACATTTAGTGATTCTACAAGAGAATGATTAAATCACCTGTTCATCTGATTTGGTGTCTTTGGTCGGTTTTCGTCCCTTCCGTCCTTTGCGTCCTTTCTTCTTGCTGACCCTTGGGGCTGCCTCGGTCTCCTGGAAGAAAATAATTGTCTAGTTTTGTTCAAAGATCATATGAGAAAGATATTACATCATACGAGCGAGCTGTTACATCATATGAGTGAGCTGTTACATCATATGAGTGAGCTGTTACATCATATGAGCGAGCTGTTACATCATACAAGCGAGCTGTTACATCATATGAGCGAGTTATTACATCATATGAGTGATCTATTACATCATATGAGCAAGCTATTACATCATACGAGCGAGCTGTTACATCATATGAGCGAGCTGTTGCATCATATGAGCGAGCTATTACATCATATGAGTGTGCTATTACATCATATGAGCGAGCTATTCTAGCAATTACTGACTTACTTAAGTTACTTGACTTAAAGGTACATAATCTGATCATTGTTAAATTGTCAAATATTGTTTTATAGTATAAACTGCAGAGGTTTATCTATATTTTAACATATCAACAGCCCAAATGTGTTTGAATGAACCACAATTTGTAAATATAACTTGACCGTTGTTTACAAATATCGACCTTGCCATACAGCACGCAATGTCAAAATGATATTCAGGTTGAAACATTCAAATTAATCAAATTATATTAACACACTGTGCTTCATTAAAACACATTTGAGCGGTCAAGATGCTAGCACAGACGAAGTTTATACTATATAACATGATTTCACGATAAAAACCATCATACTATATATATTTAAATATGTTCACTCCCTGGCAGAGTACATGCCATTAACGACTCAGTTCCACCGAACATGGACTTGGGATTGTAATTCCATTTCTTTTTTCCCCCAGTTATATCCTGTTTTTGTCATTTCTGAGCATTTCTACTTCTCAGCGCCAATTACTAACAGTGCAAGTAATCAATCTGGCCTAAAATAAGAAACACTGCAAATGTTGGATTTTCACATTGTTGTATGTGTGCATGTGTTGTAACAGCCTAGTGATATGACAGAACATGACTGTTTACCTCGACTTCTGCCTGGTCTCCACAGTCTCCCCCACTGCTGGCTGCAGTGTCTGCCAGGTGATGCTGCTGCTGCTGCTGTTTCTCATCCAGATGTTCCTTGATGGTCTTTACCAGTTTATCCGCCTGTGCAACAAAACATAAACAATCATAAATACAACAAGCAAAACTGATGCTTGCAATAATCATAATAATCACACACGCATATAAACTGTACTACTGCCAAAGTCCTTGAGGTAATAATATGTTTCTTGTATGATTACTGAAATAGTGTACCTAGAAATTGTTTAATTTGCTACAAATGCCAGAAAGGTTTCGTTAGTTTAGAACCCATTTACTATTAAATATGGTGCTTTACTTGTTGCTGTTTTGACCAATACTAGTCACTGTTTTGACCAAAGGGTGTCGCCATTTTGCATCTGTCGTCGTTCTGGTTATAACCCATACATGTGCACCCATGACTTTGCAAAGTACATACAAATTCTCAAACGAATCTGGAATTTTTTTAGAAACAAAGACACTTTCAGACATCTGGCAGATAACCCTGTTGAAATGTGAAACTTAGCATTGCAGCGTTAACCAATGGGCTACGTCCCTACGACTTCTGGGCATGTATCAGGTGGCCAACCGTGGATGATGTTACATGTAATGTTTGAGAAGTAACTTAACTTTAATTAGCAGTTGACATGGTTGAAAAAATTTAAAAAAATTTAAATAAAAAAAATCAGATTTTTTTTATTTATTTGATTTTTTTTAAATCTGGTATACACAATGTCATAAAATATTTTACTATCAGGCTATCTGGTGTCAATACAGCTACACAAGTGTGCGCACTTTGCGCTTTTGTATTAAAAAACACAAAACTTTGTTGATATCGATGCTTGTAAACAATTATTTGTGTTAAATTCATATCAATCAGCAATTAAAAAAAACGGAAGTAAAAAAAATCATAAATCAATGATTTTTTTGGAGCGATTTAAAATATGATTTAAATCAAATGATTTAAATCAAACAACCCAGGCAGTGGACCCTTCGTTGTTGGTAAGAGAGGTAATTCCTGAAAAATCTATCTGAAGTTTAGCCGGGCGCATCTATTTACCAGAAAGACGTCGACCAAGACAGGAAATGGATGATTCAGCCTATATTCACACATGGTGTGGGAAAAACTGAAAGTTCCAAGTTTCAACAGGTTTATCTGCCAGGGGTAGTGTAGTACTACTACAACCCCTGGTTAACGAGGATGAAGACGTCAGCCAGTTCCAGCAACTTGAAGAGAGAGAAAGCTGGGCAAAAAAATGGGAAGTAGATGTTGAACTGGTCACAGTTTGAGGAATCCCCTTGCTGCCATTTCAAAGTTTTGACAATTTCGTTCATCCCACGTTGCCACAGTTCACTCAGCTGTAGAAATGAGTACCTGGCTACAGAAAGAGGTGGATATCTGTGCCAGGGATAAAGTGCACTGTTTCATGACATATGCAACAAAATTGTTGGAAGGGTGAGGGCTCAGGACTAAACTGTGGCCGGTACCCATCTAATTGGTAGGAAATAAGTAGGAACGGAGATAATGTCTTGCTGTCAATGTCACCTTGGTATTTAAAGCTGCTTCCTCAAATGGTTCAGCCCATTGCGTATCCGGTTCATTTATGTCCAGATGTGTAGTATGTGACTAGCTTAAGTAATGCCTTTTTTCGTTTAAAGCATCAAAAGAATTGACTTCAGTCATTAGATCTGGTAAGGATAAAAATAGTGGATATCCAAAATTGTAAACACTGTGTGAGTCAATGTCGATCATGGATTTGACTTCAATCCTGTCGCCGATCACATGACAAAGTTAAAAAAATTCACAAATCATGATTTTTTAGCATTTCAATTTTGACTTCACTCAATGCTTGAACAAGCATCGGCACTTGTCTAGAATCCGGCCCAGCCCACCTCAATTTTGCCGTTATTAACATGCAGTTTGTACAGTAACCACGCACAATGCAAACTGAACTGCAGAACATGTAAATTATTAAACATGTTGTGCATAAAAACACATTTAATCACCTTTTTAGAAGCTCTAATTCGCATATTTAACCCGTATTGAGCCAACATTAAAACTGGCCAACTGGCCCTGCGCCTTTTTTGGAGGCTGTCGGGCCAGTTTCAGATCGTTTTTATCCCATTAGTCACAGCCACAGGTCACCGTTTCAATCGCTTGTCCTTGACATCTAATCTGGCACTACAATTAAACACAAACTTCATCTCATCTGATTTTATGGTGTCGCTTCGTATAGTTGCCATCTTGTTTTGATATGTACGAGCCTCACAAAAAATCTGAATGATGTCATTACTAGCGACGACGTGCGAACTTTTTGTGAATTGTTACAGATATAATATTGGTATATCACAGCATTTTCTTCTGCGCGACATGTATTGGCTATCGCGATACACCTTCGACATACCTATTTCATATAAACGGACTGATTCACGGACACGGATTGTCCAATAGGTATCATGACAGCGCTTAACATACATTCCAGGACCCGTTAGGGCACTGACAGCTAAGTTTACCATAACTTTGTACTTCAGTCCAAAAGTTTATATTTGAAAGAAATAAACCCAACTGTAACAGTCATAGTTATACTCATTGTCAGGTCTGGTTTGCCTGTCATATTTTCGAGTATAACTAGCTAGTTCTTATATAATACTGCATTTTAGAAAAAAATTGCGGTCAGAAAATGGTCCAAACTGCATTGCGTGTGTTTGTAACTTTGTGAGCTATGATACTAGTACATGCATTTCAGAAGGCTGGTGCAATTAGCATATTTTTTTAGACTGCAAAAAGTACAATATATGCGTTTTGTGTACCTCAATGTTTAGTAACATTATTATTATTAATGTTCTTATAAAATATTGCGTTTTAGGTAAATCGTAGTGGTCAGATAACAGTCTGAGTTGCATAGGATTGTTTGTGTTTGTGAACGATGATACGTCCATTTCGGAAGGTTGATGTGATTAGCCACGAAAAGTAGTGTATTTCATTATCTGCATTTTGTGTCTCTTAAATGATGTGGTGTGATGGAATGAACATCTTATACAACACTGAATGACATTACACAGTCAAAATAATGAGGCCTAGTGAGGGGACACATGTATGGTCTCAAAGTACTACCAGAGGACATTCTATTGCCTAGGCCTTCCCTCCCATTTCACACAAGCCTGAACCTGACCTCAGTCAGGTTAGTGACTGCATGCCTTTTGGAAATGCCCGACAAAACTGTTCTTTCAAGTGTGATGACATCTGCAATACATGATTCATAAAAATATTTACTTCTATACAACAACTACACATGTATCTTATATTATGCTTATATATTTTACCCATATTATTTTACAACTGTCCTTCCCTTTGAACAAGCTTTTTGTAAAACAGTATTGGTTGCTTTCATTTGTGCGCAACGAAGAGCTCACCCTTTTGAATTCAATCCTGGTCCGGGAAATCCATTTTCTCACATACAACAGTCTCAACATTCTGACTGGAATGTGCTCACCCACCCACTAACTACGGATGAAAGCACAGTATTCCCCGCAAGTTTATTTAGAGCACAAGTTACAACTTGTTTTGAAGTCAAAGTAACCTCAGCTGGCTTATGAAATGTTACTTGCAAGAAGGTGTCAACAAAGAAATGTGCGATTACACTACAAAGCATAAAAAGGTAGACATGACAGCAAAGCTCAACTCTTGAAGGCAACTCGGAGCAGCTGTATTTCATTTATTGATGTATCTGTCGACCCAGCACTCGCAAGTGAAAGCACCAGCACCAGCACAAACACTCGGTGTGTCTCGGCAGTGCACACAATACTTCATAGTCAGAACACACGCAAGAAGTGGAAGAGAGGAAGACGAGATAGATGGATGAGATCAAGGTCATCATGGATGTTACCAGAAGTCACATCAATTGACATCACATCACATACGTTAACAACTAGTCGCACATATTATTTAAGATCTTAATGTCATATCGCTATAAAATATCACAACTGTACATGCTGTACATGCTATCGTACATCAGTCTGCACGTGCTATATGAGTATATCATCTTACGACAATTCATGGTATACGACTTTTTTACGAGAATTGAGCATTTCTGGTATATACCAGGATTGCGCCTTCAAGCTGACTTGATCCCCTGGTGTCACCAAACTAATCCTGACAAATTATTCACGCTTGAAAAAAGGACTCAACTCAAAATCAAACTGAAGTTCAAGGAACTTAGTCTGATGCAGTGGTGAAACTTGAAAGCCGCGCAGAATCTGGAAACGAAGTCGAAGGGTCCAGATATTTCACCTTACCTTCATGTTGGCCTTGACGCCAATCTTCTTTGCCAGCTTTTGTAAATCTGCATATTTCATGCGATCAAGTGTCGCCGCATCAATTGGCAATTCCATTTGTATTGTTGTAAACAAACTCGATCAAAGCGACGTAAACAACGCAACAAACCGCGGTCGATGGGAAACGCATTTGAATGTCGTACCAAATGATTTGATTGGTTGATTTCGTCCACGCCGCCTGATTGGTCGCACGCAGTGGTGGCGCCGCCTGGGAGTCGGTGCGACAAGTGGTGATGTTTATAAGCGGTCACTCGGGGCGGTTAGTTGGCAACTGTGGGTGACGTGTGTTGTTTGTCGCAGCTGCACAGCTGCACAGCTGCACAAACCAAGCGAGTACAAAAGCGTAACGACAGTCAGTTGACACAAACAGGATAAACGACTAATTTGCGACTGCAAAATCGGTTGACAAACTTGGATGGCTGTCGGCGCTAACTGCTTGAGACGCCGACCGTAACTTGCGTCGGGAGCCTGAGGTTCCACGCCCACGTGATGTTGACCGCGCGCTGTTTGACGTTTGCCGCCGCAGCCTGTCGATGTCACTTGGAGTAAATTGTCAGGTATGGTCGTTCGAGAAAGGTTGTTCAACGCCAGGCATGGGTTAATTTCAATTGTTAATTGAATTAACTCAATTAAGTTAATTTAATTAATTAACTTTTACAGGAAGGCACATTTTATTTAATTAATTAACTTTACCAAAAGGGCCAAGGCAAGGGCAAGGCCAAGGGGTTCATTTAATTAACAAATTCCCAATTAACTGTCCGTATAACTAACTCTGAATTAAGTGTCCATTTAACAATTGAAATTACTGGATAGTTCACAGCCCTGTTATCGAGGCTTTTTCAGAAAGCCTGCAGTCACTATTCCAGCCACTAGCCTGAGAGAGATCAGGTTCATGTGCGTGTGAATGGGAGAGAGAACGTCACAGAGCACATACTCTTTAGTGCCGAATAAACGTCCCTATACGCATATTTATTTGATGAAAAATGCCACCCTATACGCACCTTATTTGGCACTATACTATTATTAAATTTAAACATTTGTGCCAGCCTATATTCTCCGATAATCATGGCAAATTATGCAGGGCATACTTTTTAGGAGAGCAATGCCTCTCACTCCCTAGCTAGCGCTAATCAATCATCCACGGACCTGATATAATTCACACAAATGTCATGTGAAACCATTTGGATAGAGTTTGTGTTGTTTTCATGTTACAAGACTATGGCGCTTTTGTCAAATATTTCATATATACAGTAGAACCTCTCTAAAGAGAGACTGAGATAAAGTAACCTGATTAAAGGGTGGCCTGAGTACAGAAGTTAGATCATCTACAGATGTGCACATCTGACAAAAAGGCTGTGATGGAGCGGCCTTTTTCCAAGGACTGGCTGCTTGGAGGGGTCCTACTTGTACTGTAATTGATCTGCAATCAATCACTGGCATGCCGCACCATTGGTGCAATGTTGTCTAAGATATGGCCCCTTTTTACAGCCTGCATGGGTCATTGGCCAAGTTTTCCAAGATCCTAGATTGAACCCTGCTTCAGTTGGAGATATTTTACAGTGCCAACTTAAATCAAAAGCATGCCAGTTCTAGTGATGCTTAAAAGATAGTGTATACATATTTAAATGCTAGTGTGTAAAGGGGAAACCTAATGATTTAGTATAAAACACAGAACAAATAACAACTTGATGCATAGAAATGAGGTACGTAGTTGCTTTGTTTTGTTAATTTAGTGGTTGAATATAGGAAATCTTCAACCACAACTTTTTCAAACCTTAAAAAAATGAGTTTTTTTAACAAGTATCTATAAATTAAAAATTTTTTATCAAATGCCCCATGAAGAAATGTCTTGACATGTAGATATTGTATGAACAAATCTTTTTCCTACAAAGTTACAAAACACAATCGTAGAACAAGTCGATTTTAGAACTGTTCTAAATGACATATGAAAACATTTCTACCACCACATGATTTAATTGTTATTGTTAGTTGAATTAAAATTAATTGTTAGTTTAATTTAATTGAAACGTTAATTGACCTGAGAAATGTGTGAGGTTAATTTAATTGGAGAATTTCTGAGTTAATTTAAATTTAATTAACTTTTCAGGTCAACTGTTTGGCATATGTCATGTGGTGATTGGTAACTTGAATTGTAAAGACAGTTCATTGACATGTGGCATCATTTATTAATTTAATTATGATGAAATATCAAAAGCGACAAGTGAAAAATCGTGATGACGATGATATTGTTGATAAATAAAGTTGACATGTTCCCCGTGAAACACCGGTATGTGCAACTGATTGCAGTTAAACTCTGGCAAATGTCTATTTTTTTAAAAACCTATTACAATTAATGCAGTATGTATATTATAGTGTAAGAGAAATGTTCAGCTAACAGACACATTAAAATGTGTTTTCATATTTGATCCAGTGAACAGAAACTCACGTCAAAAGATCAAGATGAATCCCAGGCAGAACGAGAGCCCCGGCCATTCCACGCAGACATCACCATCTGCATCAAAGAAAAACAAATCAAGGGACATGACTCGAGAGAAGACAACACGCAACTTTCGTGAGAACCAGCAGCTGAGGATATATCTGTTTGTGTCGGCGATAATCGCAATCGCATGGGTGTTCGGCACCCTTGAGTTCTCCTTCACATACGTGTTTGGCTTGATGGCGCTGGTGTTCATAGTGTGGCGCGGCAAGGTCATGAAACTTATCGACGAACACATCCTGCAGCAGGAAACGTTGCTGCACCGGCGGCGCGCTCTACAGCACCACGAGACGACCGAGTGGCTCAACTTCATCATCAATCGCTGGTAAGACGTGCTGAATGTGTTGTGGGCAAACTGTGTGCCCTATTCACAAGGAGAAGGCCTAATGCCATATTTATAGGCACATCTGGTTAATTAAGAATTATTCCTGTTTTATTTTAAATGTTAATTTATTTTTCCGGCCCCGATGCATTGTTGAATATTTGCCAAATATGGACATTAATGTATATTATGTTCATTGTTACTGCAATGCTAATTATGATCCATCTAGACAGAGCTAGGTTTCATTCTCTCCTCAAACTTTATACACAAATAAAATGTACCCCTGACTAACTAGTCTAGACCAAGTGCTGCAGCATTAGATGATTGAATACTACAGGTAGTGTCAGGTGTTTGGTGCACAATGTCTAGACCAAGTGCTGCAGCATTAGATGATTGAATACTACAGGTAGTGTTTGGTGCACAATGTCTAGACCAAGTGCTGCAGCATTAGATGATTGAATACTACAGGTAGTATCAGGTGTTTGGTGCACAATGTCTACACCAAGTGCTGCAGCATTAGATGATTGAATACTACAGGTAGTGTCAGGTGTTTGGTGCACAATGTCTAGGCCAAGTGCTGCAGCATTAGATGATTGAATACTACAGGTAGTGTCAGGTGCTTGGTGCACAATGTCTAGACCAAGTGCTGCAGCATTAGATGATTGAATACTACAGGTAGTGTCAGATGTTTGGTGCACAATGTCTAGACCAAGTGCTGCAGCATTAGATGATTGAATACTACAGGTAGTGTCAGGTGTTTGGTGCACAATGTCTAGACCAAGTGCTGCAGCATTAGATGATTGAATACTACAGGTAGTGTCAGATGTTTGGTGCACAATGTCTAGACCAAGTGCTGCAGCATTAGATGATTGAATACTACAGGTAGTATCAGGTGTTTGGTGCACAATGTCTAGACCAAGTGCTGCAGCATTAGATGATTGAATACTACAGGTAGTGTCAGGTGTTTGGTGCACAATGTCTAGACCAAGTGCTGCAGCATTAGATGATTGAATACTACAGGTAGTGTCAGGTGTTTGGTGCACAATGTCTAGACCAAGTGCTGCAGCATTAGATGGTTGAATACTACAGGTAGTGTCAGATGTTTGGTGCACAACGTCTAGACCAAGTGCTGCAGCATTAGATGATTGAATACTACAGGTAGTGTCAGGTGTTTGGTGCACAATGTCTAGACCAAGTGCTGCAGCATTAGATGATTGAATACTACAGGTAGTGTCAGGTGCTTGGTGCACAATGTCTAGACCAAGTGCTGCAGCATTAGATGATTGAATACTACAGGTAGTGTCAGATGTTTGGTGCACAATGTCTAGACCAAGTGCTGCAGCATTAGATGATTGAATACTACAGGTAGTGTCAGGTGTTTGGTGCACAATGTCTAGACCAAGTGCTGCAGCATTAGATGATTGAATACTACAGGTAGTGTCAGATGTTTGGTGCACAATGTCTAGACCAAGTGCTGCAGCATTAGATGATTGAATACTACAGGTAGTATCAGGTGTTTGGTGCACAATGTCTAGACCAAGTGCTGCAGCATTAGATGATTGAATACTACAGGTAGTGTCAGGTGTTTGGTGCACAATGTCTAGACCAAGTGCTGCAGCATTAGATGGTTGAATACTACAGGTAGTGTCAGATGTTTGGTGCACAACGTCTAGACCAAGTGCTGCAGCATTAGATGATTGAATACTACAGGTAGTGTCAGGTGTTTGGTGCACAACGTCTAGACCAAGTGCTGCAGCATTAGATGATTGAATACTACAGGTAGTGTCAGGTGTTTGGTGCACAATGTCTAGACCAAGTGCTGCAGCATTAGATGATTGAATACTACAGGTAGTGTCAGGTGTTTGGTGCACAACGTCTAGACCAAGTGCTGCAGCATTAGATGATTGAATACTACAGGTAGTGTCAGGTGTTTGGTGCACAACGTCTAGACCAAGTGCTGCAGCATTAGATGATTGAATACTACAGGTAGTGTCAGATGTTTGGTGCACAACGTCTAGACCAAGTGCTGCAGCATTAGATGATTGAATACTACAGGTAGTGTCAGATGTTTGGTGCACAACGTCTAGACCAAGTGCTGCAGCATTAGATGATTGAATACTACAGGTAGTGTCAGGTGTTTGGTGCACAACGTCTAGACCAAGTGCTGCAGCATTAGATGATTGAATACTACAGGTAGTGTCAGGTGTTTGGTGCACAACGTCTAGACCAAGTGCTGTAGCATTAGATGGTTGAATACTACAGGTAGTGTCAGATGTTTGGTGCACAAATTGATTTATGTTATGCGTTAGTCTTCCACAGGTCTATATAAATTTTTCAGTTTGACCTAGAAGAAATTGGTTAGTTACATAATGAAACAAATAGATATATAAACTACTCATATAAACTACTCATTATGAGTCAATATGATACATGCTAAACAATCTCTGACAAGTGGCATCTATCTATCATATATATTGGAGTGCTAGCAAAGTTTAGTAGGTCATGAGGACCCAGTATATATACCATTAACTAAACACAGGCGATTATCATTGTCCAGTGGCGCCAGGCATTTCAGTAAGAAATGCTCATGAATGCTACTAATCTAAAGCAGAGGGCTACCAACCAGCAGAGGGCTACCAACCAGCAGAGGGCTACCTAGGTGATGAACTAACCACCTAGGTTAGAGGTACCTGTGGCAATTTGGGTCATATGCCACATGGCATCAGATTTAGCTAAGCAAAAGTTACCATTTGGGCCAGTTTGACCACCAGCATGCAGAATACATGAGAAGTTGTTGTTATCTTGATGGATGTAAAAAAGTGGCTAAAGCAATTTATTTTTGGCTAAACACAAACTGGGGCTTTAGCCAAAATAACTAAGCAGTTTACAGCATCAATTCTAGCCCAGGCTACCAATCAGCAAATGATCAGTGATTGTCTTAACCATGGAAACTGTCAAAGATAAACAAATTAAACAAGCAAATATATTATGTCTTTTCCCTTGGTCATGTTGACCCGCTTTTTGGATGAAAGTCCCACTTTTTCGTAATTTTCAAAATTAACAGTAAAAATTTTCTGTTTGTTGCACACGAGGCCAGTCTAGCCACATTTTATTTCTTTCGTCTCAAGTGATTTCACATGTTCTTGTTCATGCGTTCACCGCGAATGAGAACAGCAAATCAAATTGGCGACCCTTAAAACAACACATTAAAAACCACAAAAATGTGGAGGAGAGTGTTTATGAGCACTTTTCCATGAACAGGTGTTGACACCAATGCATTATGGGTGGCAAACATATGTATATAGTATATGTATATAGTATTGACCAGGTTGTGATGTACAGAGGAAATGCAGTGAAATCCGTTTTGGTGGTGACACACTGGGCCGGTAAGATTCACTGGCCCGACAGAGCTCAAAATAACACTGGGCCACAAACAGTGCTGGTCCACTGGGCCACAAGCAGTGCTGGTCCACTGGGCCACAAGCAGTGCTGGCCACTGGGCCACAAGCAGTGCTGGTCCACGGCCACAAGCAGTGCTGGTCCACTGGGCCACAAGCAGTGCTGGGCCACAAGCAGTGCTGGTCCACATGACCACAAGCAGTGCTGGGCCACAAGCAGTGCTGGTCCACTGGACCACAAGCAGTGCTGGGCCACCAGGACATGTTAATGTCATTTGATGTTATATTGTATAATTACAGCCATTGAATGGTGCTTGTGGGGAGACACACATAATGGTGTGTTGTCTTGTGCTTGTCTAGCCTGCTTTAGCTGTAATCAGCTCTGATTGTGTCTCATTCAATGGTGTCCACGAAGGAACAATTCCAGACATATATTTCTGTCCTTCTATAGAATACTCTTGTCGTTGTTAGTATTACAACGCAACATGAAAGAATGGTTGTTGCTTCTAACCGTCGCTCACACTGCTCCTAAAAAGTCATTGTCACGAGCTGTTATTTTCTCAGCCATACCGGTAGGCTGGGTTTCCACTGATGTCTATATATATACATATAATTATGTGTGTTGGACATGCATGGAATTGGCCCATGTTAAATATTTGTTGGAAACGTGTCGGTGTTACTTCAACGATGTTACGTCTGTAAATATATCGGTGAGACATGCTTAAAGTCAACATATCAGTTCAGATAACTAACCTAACTGACTATTTTGACCATGATTGTTTTCATTAAATATTAACGGTTCAATCTAATGTTGACTACAATGGTCAATAATTTAATATTTTATCGTAAATTATCCTGCATGGAAAATTAAATATATATTAGCAGATAGGTAGGAAACTACATAGTATAGAAACTCAATTTCTTTTCAATTGTGTGCAGTGATGCATGGCACGTTGAAGTGGCTGTGCAGTGATGCATGATAAGATACAGTGAATCGTGTCTACCACTGGCAGAGAATTGATTTTTTAGCACTAATTCTAATTTAGTTTTTATGATTTTTTTACAATTTAGAAAGCCCTGTATAAAAATGAGCAGTGGTGCATTGCTACATGTCATCTTGTTTTATTAAACAGTCTATTTGCAATCTATGAACTGTTGCAAATTTATTATTTGCAATTGACCCCTTATGAAGCTGATGTAACTATTTTTTTAGTGCTGTAATTGAATTTTTTCATTTACCCCTGTGTGGGATATGTTCAATTTTCTGGCATAGGTAGAAGGGACGGTATATTTAACTTCCAACCTACCTGCCAGGTGCTGTGTTAGTCAGCAAGTGAACCCATATTTTATGAAATGGTATGTGTGGGTCGCTGACTGAACGCAAACCATCAACCTGATGCTGGTGATGCAAGCATTCAGCTGTGTCGTCAGTGTGGCTGTGATTCATGATAGTCCAGGCTTGGAACTGTTGAGCTGTCAGACTGAACACCAGTAAACAAAGCTGTCATAACACTTGTTACTGGACAGTAAACATGATAGGTACTACTGGAACACTTGGAGTACTGGAAAACTGCTGACTGTTTCTTGTTGAGTCAGACTATTACTAGTTTATTCTGGAAGATATAAAGCTGTAGGTATTATCTCAGAAAGGAGATCCAGGGAGATAATCCAGAAGGCATGCCGGAAAATAGAAGACATACAAGGTTATCCAGGAAGATAATCCAGAAGAGATCTTGAATGATAATTCAGAAGAGTCCTGGGAGATAATCCACAAGAGGTCTGGGAATAAATACGAGAAAGCCTCTGAAGTGAAAATAGTGAAACAAGTTTCGTTTCAGTAGCTGCTGTTACCACAGTTTGTAAAATTTTACATAATTTCCCTTACCAAGTAACCTGTGCATTAACAGTTTTTTTGTAAGTTACATGTAATGTAAGTTAGACGTTACTGCCAAGAAGTTGTTGCACTGCACTCAGGCCTACTCAAGTCAACAGCTACATGATTTATGTTCCTCGACTGAGCATTGAGATTCAGGTCAACTGTGTGCTGCCAGCATGACACGTTATACAGAACAATGCACTCAGTAGCATATATACAGCCAAGAGCTGTCACTGCTGGAACCAACTCTAAGAACAACAGCTGAAGTGCCCGTAAGATATGATCAAAGACCATGCATCAGACTGCATGTGGCAATCACTATTAACTGCTCTTTATATTGTCAATCACACGTTCCATTAATAACCAATGTAACTAATTACAATAGGATGTAATCATGATTACTGTGTCTTACACAGTGTCTTAAGTCTAAGCATATTAATAATTTTTTAGGTTGTCAGCAACAT
Source organism: Lamellibrachia columna (assembly GCA_963662155.1). NCBI lineage: Eukaryota > Metazoa > Annelida > Polychaeta > Sabellida > Siboglinidae > Lamellibrachia > Lamellibrachia columna. Next base: position 54,512,929 of record OY759262.1, read on the forward strand.
TCATACTTATAGGTAATTCCAGCGTTATGGACGTGGCACTTTGTACACAAAATCGGCATGTTTATTTCAATAGTACTTAAAAATCTTAATTTTCATTCTTTTTGATGATGGATTATATTAATACATGATGTCTCGTGTATAACATTGCGTAGTAATTAATATTGAATAGAATCGCAGTTAATAACATGAACGTTATGGACGAGGCGTTGTGCAACTTGTACAATGACATGTTGTCTTTAGCCTGTATTGGCTAAATATTGTTAATTAGGACATACAACTGAAAGTAAGTTTCATGAGGGCTCAGAAATTTTTTTTTTATTAATGTTTTACTTTTAATGTACATTTTAATACCATTTAGGCTTTGTTGCTAATTTATATGAAATGATATACAGAGGACAGAGAACACGTTCTTTGCAAATTATCAATGGCATTTTTTCCCCAAGAAATTGTACTTCAGACGTTCATCGTGTATTCAATTAACTGTACATGTGCAACTAAAACTCCTTCCTCAATTGATTTAGCCCATTGCGAATCAGGTTCGTTGATGTTAACATCTGTGATATGTGCAGAACTTTGGATTAATAAAAGAATTCTTGTGCTTTTGTTAAAATAATCAAAAGCGTGTAGCATTATGTCAAAGCAGAGCCGGACACATTTTGGGTCTTCTAATTTTCAGACATTTTTCCAAGTCATACTATCATAAATACCTGTGGTGGTAGAATGGAACTGTGGTAAATTTCAACCATCAACTCTGGATAGTTTTGGAGATGTGATTTATTGAAAATCGGGGGTCCTGCTCCAGTTTCACACCAGTAAATCACATTTTATGTTTTTGGAAGGTCATATTGCCGCTGGATACAGCTATCAAGCTGAAACATGGCAAGTCTGGTAATTGGGACTTAGGCTTTCAGAATATGCACATCTGTAGCTAGTGTTTAGCTGTAGGCGTCCCAAAACAAGAACACAACATATTCAGAAGATTTCAGCAGATTCATCAGAGGCATTATACATGTCTGATGTTGATGCATAGGTAAATTCTATATACACTATATACACATTCTATATAAAAGTCAATGACACAATTTCATCATTGTATAAAAAGGGTCGAAAGTTTGAATTGTGAGTACAAATAATGAAAATACACCTGAACAATAGTGGACAGTTGACCGTGTGGACAACTCTGCCGTGTGCTGATAGTTTCATCACTGCAACACACACATCAATCCAATATACCGTATCTGACCTATTAAGTGTGCGTGTTCTGATTAGTCTACATCCCCTTTTTTAATCAGCACGATCCATAATTATTGTAATTTGACTAGTGTGGAACAACTAAAAAAATTTGCCATCTGGTGTTAAACAGTTGGCATCACTTTTCAGTTGTTTTGCACTTGTCGCCAAATGACACCACTAACTAATGACACCACTAACTAGTGACACCACTAACTAATGACACCACTAACTAATGACACCACTAACTAGTGTACATTTTGGTGTACGTCTATAAGAACAGATTCCTTGACATTTTTCCATGTCCCGTTAAAAAAAATGTAGTATACGCTTATTAGGTCAAATACGATATATGTTTCAATATTTAGCTTTGATTCTCAGTTTAATCTGTGTTAAATGCATTTTCTATCAACGCAAGACCACATTGAGCTACGAGTAAAGCTGCAGTGTCATCAACTGACATTATTTATTTCAGAGAGTAAAAAAAAATTTAAGTATCATTATAAATGTGGCATCTCAGTAAAGTGGTATGCCACGTCCATAACGGGCTAATTCAAGTTATTAAATTTTTATATATATATATCTGGTAGGATGTGGTTAATAAAGTTACCATTGCATACAAAAACATATGGAAATTTGTGTTACAGACGTAGCAGTGGCCCCCCTGAAAGTAGGCGCTAGCAAAGTTCATAATCATAAAAAATATTTGTTAAAAAATAAATTTATTGGCAGTAGTTCAAAAAGTAACCATGTATTTGCTAGTGTCACAATTTTACAGTAAATATGGATGCAGTGTTGACGAAAAAATTGTTTCTGACCAGTCAACTTGTTGATGCAACATCTGTAACAAATGATATGAAATTGTAATGTTCAAGTTGTTTTATCAAGTTCACACATAATACTGTACAATGCAATCAACATTTTTGGTGCAAAGGTAACTGAATTTTTTAGTAAAACGTTCCATCTTAACTCGGAATTACCCATATGATTATATTATGTTGAGTCATTTAAAGAAAGACATTTACAAATAAAACAATGTGTGGAAATTTACTATTTCTGATCTATTCGTAAAAATGCGTAATGGGAACACTGAGCCCCTGGATCCAAGGTTTACGCACTAGAGATTGTGTAATATATTACATCAGAAACTCACTCACTGTCTCCACTCTTTGCACAAACATGTTTCCACTCTACAGTCTTCGCAATCGATTGTTCGTGTTTGGTTCATTCCACCCTAGCTTCGTCCAACCCTTTATGTCATCATTCCGTCTTTTTTTGTGGTCTTTTCTTCGTTTTCCTCTATCACGTGCCTTCAAAGGTGGCTTTGACGGGACGTCTACTTCTTTTCATTTGTCCGAACCATTTCAATTTGTGTTGACGTCTAATCCAACTGAAAAGCAGTTACAAAATCTCCAGGGTTCCTACACATCCTGGAAATCACTGGATTTCTTATTTTTTTACTTTCAGGACCTGGAAATCCTGGAAAAAAGAGCCACTTTTTATCTGTGTGCTGAACAAAGTCCTTGACTTTTGTTTCTTCCAGAATTCCAGGACAGGAAATGTGTATAAAAATCATTGTTTCGCAACAACCACTGTAGCAAAATGAACTCCGGAATATATGTTGTAATGAAAGGTTAGCGCCCCGGACTCGTATGTTTACAAGTTGTGTGCTTAAGTAGGCTCTTCATGAGTACTGTACATAAGTACACCTTCATCTTTGCCAAAACATCAATAGGAAACGTAGACCAATTGTGGTTTTCTTCCTCCGTCCTGCTCCAAAGTTTCCCCAGTGTGTTTTGTGACATTTGAGACACCCTAACGTCACATGGGGGGACTGGCAATGGCTATTCTTGTATTGGCTTGATGATAAATTAGAATATGTCGGAGCATTAGGAATTTGCAGGCGGTAAATTATAAATGATGGGATGGCGCGCGGTGTCAACAGTGAACAGGTATTGCGTTCTATTTCTAGATACACGCAATTCCTTGAATGCAGTAGAAAAAAGATTGGCATAGAAACCAGTGATAAACATGCACAAGTGAGGTCAAATATGCAGTGTTTTATATATTCGTGAAAATGTTCAAATGTTGGTACACTGTAGATAATATATGAATTGTGATTTTCTACTAATCAATAGTTAATCAATAGAAAATTTTTATTCCTGTGCAGTGTCTTGTTTCAGGGTTTAGGTTTTAAAATCTTCACATCGCTGTAGGATCTCAGCAGTTTGGTCTCAATGTTTGTGATTTTGATATTAATTAAGATTTGCACAAAATTCTGTGCACAAAATGTGCTTTTATAATTTCTGTGCAATTTGGTATGACGACACCGAGTGACATTAATTCGACACATCACGCGAACATGATGACGCATAAATCTGACACAGTGACATATCAATATGATATCACGAAACATGAATATGACTTTGTCGAATGATTTCACCAAATTTAAATAAAAAATTTGTAGAAACGAGCCAGCATGTAGTATAGTAGGGACTGGATACTAGATAGGTTTGAGTTTTCGCTAAATGATTCTAAAACAAGACAAGAGAAAAACTGAAGGAGGCAGATTTAAAGTGACGCGACGTGTTGTCTGTGCAGGTGGCTATTCAGTTGTGACAGTCTGTCCGACCTGCTCAAGAGGAACCTGGACCCACTGCTCGATGACATCAAACCAGCTTTTGTAGGTGAGTTTATTCCAAGAGCTTTTTGGTGCAATAGAAGTCTTGTACTGCCGCACGCACACACACACCCAGACTTATGTACTTCTTGTACTGCCGCACGCACACACACACCCAGACTTATGTACTTCTTGTACTGCCGCACGCACACACGCACCCAGACTTATGTACTTCTTGTACTGCCGCACGCACACACACACCCAGACTTATGTACTTCTTGTACTGCCGCACGCACACACGCACCCAGACTTATGTACTTCTTGTACTGCCGCACGCACACACACACCCAGACTTATGTACTTCTTGTACTGCCGCACGCACACACACACCCAGACTTATGTACTTCTTGTGTCCTCTTGTGGCAAAGATACTGCATCGGGCTGAAACACTTGCACCCACCTTGCTCTGTCCCAAGCCGAAGTGGTCGTCTTGTCTATTGTTCACAGGTTTATGACGTGTTTATCTTATGCAATAGACATGAACCTACATACTGTACACGTACAGTTTATATATGCATAAATATGTGCACGCATGCGCATGCAACACGTGCACGCCCACACACTGTAAAAACATAAATGCCATGCCCATCTAAATATATAAACAAGAAATTCATTGATTTTAATAGATTTATAGAATTTAAGCCTCACGCATACATGCACACACGCATACATGCACACACGCATGCACGCACACACACAATCACGCACACACACCTGCACATGGCATTTGCAGGATAAAACAACACCTTGGCAGTGTTTATTGTGAAGGACTGAATGCATATTACTTTAGTACACTGAAATTAGGATCCCACATGGACTTTATGGAGTAGAATGCAGCGTTTGACTAACAGTATAGCAAGAGCTGTGATAACCTTTACTAACAGTAACAAAGACGTCCAAGGCTAAGTGGCACTGTTCCTAAATTACTTTGTGCTGGCGTTCTGGCTGACTTGACGTAATTATTGGCTAAAATTACAGATGTTATCAGCAAAAGTGGTCTATATTTGGTAACATGCAAAAGTCACATTTGTAAAACGTCTAAAAATTTCTATCACGTCACCCAGTCTTTAGGACCGTTCAAAGCACTTAACACCCCCTCATTTCAACACACCTCATTGCAACACCAACTAGACTTATCTGGGAAGCATTCAGCCATTCATTCATACATATATATATGTGTGTATGAATGAATGGCTGAATGCTTCTCAGAGAAGTCTGGTTGGCGTTGGAATGAGAGGGTATTAAGTGTAATATGAAAATCTGACCTTTTCACTGTTTATAAAAAATTCAGTGACCACCTACCCCACAATGGAGACTTGATGTTGTCATCACTTGTAAGACATCAAGGGAAAAATAAACCACCATCTGGTGATTAAAAATATGCTATCTTGGGTAACGTCTATTAGGTGGAATGTGGGACAGAGTGTTAGGTGGAGTGTGGGACAGAGTGTTAGGTGGAGTGTGGGACAGAGTGTTAGGTGGAGTGTGGGACAGAGTGTTAGGTGGAGTGTGGGACAGAGTGTTAGGTGGAGTGTGGGACAGAGTGTTAGGTGGAGTGTGGGACAGTGTTAGGTGGAGTGTGGGACAGAGTCTTAGGTGGAGTGTGGGACAGAGTGTTACGTGGAGTGTTGAACAGAGTGTTAGGTGGAGTTTGGGACAGAGTGTTAGGTGGAGTGTGGGACAGAGTGTTAGGTGGAGTGTGGGACAGAGTGTTAGGTGGAATGTGTGGGACAGAGCTGATGAAAATTACACTAGTTTCAATCCTCATGTGGTATATTAAATAAATAATTTGTGGAATTTATCAGGTTACATCTGAATGGTAGGAAGCTGCTTCGTTGTAAGCTCTCTGAGTATAATAAAATTGATGGTTTACTGGGTTGTCAAGTTTTACTGGTTGCAACTAAGATGCAACGTACGAAGTCGTCCATAACACAAACACACCTGCCTTGGTGTTTTTATGCTTAAATGTTTAATGTCAGCATCTGTGCCTGTTGTGCCTTGTACAGAGAGACCTGTGTTAATTTGCGGAATTGGGATATTGTAGGTGAATGTCTGTGTCTGACCACTATCTAATATAGTCACTGTTTACAGTATGGTCAATCCTTGGTCATCGTATCAAGTGTAATACAGGGTAATAGTAATAGAGTTTTGGCTGAACCCTCAGGAACCAGAGCTGAGAGGGGCAGCAAACCAGAGTTGTTAAGTCTTATATCATGAACAGGGACATACAGAAGGATCACTTGCTAGTATTGACCATACTGGTGACACAGTGACCAGTACTGACCACACTGAACACAATGACCAGTACTGACCACACTGGCCAGTACTGACCACACTGTCCACAGTGACCAGTAGTATTGACCACACTGGACACAATGACCAACAGTATCGACCATACTTGACACGGTGACCAGTATTGTCCATACTGACCAGTATTGACCACACTGAACACAGTGACCAATATTGTCCACACTGACCAATATTGACCACTGGACACAGTGACCAGTAGTATTGACCACACTGGACACAGTGACCAGTATTGACCACACTGTATACAGTGGTCAGACGTAGCCTACATAATACAGACTCCATCAAGGGCTATAGCTAGAAAAATCTCTAGATTTTCACCTAGACAACTTCGGCGGCCCCTCGCTCTGATGCGGCCTCTCTCTGATCACTATATCCAGTGTGCTCTAACCTACTCCTATGCTCGGGAGAAAGGCGGGAGAAACTGCAACTCGCACATCAGAGATACAAATTATTCCTGTCAGATTACATCGGAACAAAGACAAATATATTTATAGAGGTGTCATAAATTATGGTACACAAAATAATTAATTTAGCAGATTCTTAGGGTGGCCGAATATACATACGGTCAATGCATATGTCGGGCGTTGATCTCAGTTTCATGTAGATTCGCTGTGGTCCATATCCATAAAGGACACCTTAGCCGTTCGAATTCAATAAACCGTAATGTTATTTCCACTTACAACTATGTTATTAAAGAAAATTGGCTGTTTCTAGCTGTGGTAATTAGCAGTGAAATATATTAAGGGAGGGAACAGTAATTTGGTTTGCCGATGACATTTTATCGCTGTCCTAACTGACTTACTGCGGGCAGAAGCACCTGTAGGAAGCCACAGGGGTGCTCTCAAATATGTTATTGGTGCTCGTGTTTAGCATATATATAACCTTCCATAATTAATTTGTCGAGTGTCTCCAAATGTTTCATGTAGAAGGGTCTTGCATTAATTGCTGTCTCAGTACACAAATCAGGACAATTATATTAGTTTAACACGCGGTAGCAATTTGAACAGAATTTTTTCTTGAAACACAACACTCATTCAGCAGGACAGTGGGAATGCCACTGAAGAGGGGAGCACTTTTAGGGCCATGCGGGAACGGGGAAATGGAGACAGACATACTTTTTCCAACGAGTCCCAGAACCGATATATAGGTAATGGCCACATGTGGTAAAAGTGACTGTGATTACTCCACAATTTCAGTCCAGGAGGTACTTGTATCAATCCCTTGTACTGCGCTGGTTCTATCTGCATCCGGGAGGAGGGATTTGGGTATAGATCCTCCAAGAGGTCCACAGCAAGATTACACAGCTCTAGACGCTTATCATGTGTTGATAGAATACAAGCCCCTGGCGGAGATTGTTTTCCATGGCTTGGGCCCATGTTTACCTCTTTGGGAACAGCCCCTTCATTTGGGCATATTTTAACAAATTCCTATTCTAATGCCTGGTGGCGCCAACCAGACTTTCTATGAGTGAAGATGTTCATCAGACTGGATGGTTCAAATGAGTGATATGTTTACTTATTTCACAGTCAAAAAAAGGTAAACTGATTGTGAAATAATTTAAAATATTTCTCAGACTTTTTCTAATCCGCAAATATTGATGTTGTGTTGTATCTGTTCACATGTTGTGTTGTATCTGTTCACATGTTGTGTTGTATCTGTTCACATGTTGTGTTGTATCTGTTCACATGTTGTGTTGTATCTGTTCACATGTTGTGTTGTATCTGTTCACATGTGTTGTATCTGTTCACATGTTGTGTTGTATCTGTTCACATGTTGTGTTGTATCTGTTCACATGTTGTGTTGTATCTGTTCACATGTTGTGTTGTATCTGTTCACATGTTGTGTTGTATCTGTTCACATGTTGTGTTGTATCTGTTCACATGTTGTGTTGTATCTGTTCACATGTTGTGTTGTATCTGTTCACATGTTGTGTTGTATCTGTTCACATGTTGTGTTGTATCTGTTCACATGTTGTGTTGTATCTGTTCACATGTTGTGTTGTATCTGTTCACATGTTGTGTTGTATCTGTTCACATGTGTTGTATCTGTTCACATGTTGTGTTGTATCTGTTCACATGTTGTGTTGTATCTGTTCACATGTTGTGTTGTATCTGTTCACATGTTGTGTTGTATCTGTTCACATGTTGTGTTGTATCTGTTCACATGTTGTGTTGTATCTGTTCACATGTTGTGTTGTATCTGTTCACATGTTGTGTTGTATCTGTTCACATGTTGTGTTGTATCTGTTCACATGTTGTGTTGTATCTGTTCACATGTTGTGTTGTATCTGTTCACATGTTGTGTTGTATCTGTTCACATGTTGTGTTGTATCTGTTCACATGTTGTGTTGTATCTGTTCACATGTTGTGTTGTATCTGTTCACATGTTGTGTTGTATCTGTTCACATGTTGTGTTGTATCTGTTCACATGTTGTGTTGTATCTGTTCACATGTTGTGTTGTATCTGTTCACATGTTGTGTTGTATCTGTTCACATGTTGTGTTGTATCTGTTCACATGTTGTGTTGTATCTGTTCACATGTTGTGTTGTATCTGTTCACATGTTGTGTTGTATCTGTTCACATGTTGTGTTGTATCTGTTCACATGTTGTGTTGTATCTGTTCACATGTTGTGTTGTATCTGTTCACATGTTGTGTTGTATCTGTTCACATGTTGTGTTGTATCTGTTCACATGTTGTGTTGTATCTGTTCACATGTTGTGTTGTATCTGTTCACATGTTGTGTTGTGTCTGTTCACATGTTGTGTTGTGTCTGTTCACATGTTGTGTTGTGTCTGTTCACATGTTGTGTTGTGTCTGTTCACATGTTGTGTTGTGTCTGTTCACATGTTGTGTTGTATCTGTTCACATGTTAGCTGTTAGAAAATCTTCAATTGTAGATGCATACTCGTCTCCTGTGTTATATTTTGTGTTTAGTGAGCGAGTGATAACTCATAACTCAGAACATGATACATTTATTATCTCGACACACATTGTCCATCTTGAGGGCGTATATATATGATACCTAGCACTATGCTTTATATTCATATATATATATATATTCATAGGGAGACAGGACTTAAACAACCTGGTGCAACATTCCCACTTTCAGGAATTAAATATTGCATACGTCTTCAGTGTTTGTGTTTCTTTGTTTAAATATTGGGAGTCCCCAAAAAAAATTGGGTCTAAAGATGTCTGGACCTCAAATCCCAGTTTTGGTGCTCTGTGTGATTTAGTAAAAAAAAAATTGGATTTGGTTGGATTCCTATATGTAAATACACAACAAACAGCTTCTTAACTATGTAAAGTATTATAAATCATGTATAACTATATAAAGTATTATAAATCATATGTATAACTATATAAAGTATTATAAATCATGTATAACTATATAAAGTATTATAAATCATATGTATAACTATATAAAGTATTATAAATCATGTATAACTATATAAAGTATTATAAATCATATGTATAACTATATAAAGTATTATAAATCATATGTATAACTATATAAAGTATTATAAATCATATGTATAACTATATAAAGTATTATAAATCATATGTATATGTTTGTTGTTGCTGTTCTTCTCTTTATCCCTGTAGTCCGGGGCGAGGCTGGCACCGATACCAGTCATTGATTTTTGTTTCCCCATCTTCACCACTAGTCCCGTTTCACAGCCGTCTCTACCACCTTCTCCACTCCCCCCATCCCTTGCCCTCATTCTTCCCTCCCACTCCCGCCAAATCTATCTTCACCCATATCAGTCTCGGTCTTCCTCTTCTACCCTCCACTCCAACCACATCCGCTCTCTTCATCAACCGTACCCTTTCCATTCTTACCACGTGCCCAGCCCACTTTAGCCAGCTCCCTCACACCAACCTCCTCCCTCAGCTCCTCCATTCTTCATTTGTCTCTTCTTTTCACTCCCGCAATTCTCCTCACCCAGTTATTCTCTTGTTTATCACACATTAAAATTGACCTTTATTTATCCTTATATTGCCCCCCCCCCCCCCCCCCCGGTTTTATGTCATCTGCCACATTATACCAAACTGGCACCAACACTGACTTGCCTCAGAATCTTGACCTTGCAGCCTGATCTTGTTAAAGTTAATTGCCAAATTAGTGTTTGTGCCAAATCAGGGTTTATTTGTTGCTGTAATGTTGACCTAATTACAGGATTAGATGTCCAGGTGGCAAGCATTAGGTGGTTGTGCTCATTCAGATGGCTAAATGTCTATCATTATTATGTTAATAACGCTGAACTGATACTGATGTTGGGTCTAATTAAAACAGGACCTGGTACAGTTTGCAATTTCATTGTAGAAGCAGGATAAACGCTGATTGGGACCTGTGTGATTTGGGGTTTGTGGTTGGTCTTGGGCCCCCAATTAGTAACTTAGGGTGTGCAGTTGTTTGGATAGCTAGACCTTCAGTTGTAAGGGCTGGGTTGGTTGTCGGTCTACAAACAGGAACTGGGGTTTGGTTGTTTTAGGGTTTACCGTAATTTAGGGTTTACTGTAATTTGACGTCTGTGCCTGGTTGTTGGGTTTGGGTCATACAGCTGTGACATGGAATTTGTGGTTGTTTCTGGGTCAAGTTCTAAAGTTGTTGATCGGTTGGAATAAACATGGAAATGACTTGTGTATTTGTGTTGTTTGGTTGGATTAAACAAGGAAATGATTTGTATATTTTGGTTGATTAGTTGGAAGAAACATGGAAATGACTTGTGTATTTCCATTGATTGGTTGAAATAAAAAAAAATTACTTGTGTATTTTGGTTGATTAGTTGGAATGAACATAGAAATGACGTGTATTTATGTTGTTTGGTTGGAATAAACATGGAAATGACTTGTGTATTTCAGTTGATTGGTCAGAATAAACAGAAATCACTTGTGTATTTTGGTTGATTAGTTGGAATAAACAATGAGTCATGGAAATTCTAAATAAAATTTCCAGTCTTCAAAAGTCGTAGAATTTTACCGAAATTTTTTTTTTATATAAATTATATATATATATACGAGTTGTCGGTATTTCGGTGAATGGGTATCCAGCAATTTTGTGTAAGACAATACATTCTGTAATCATGCTTCTAATTGGTCTGAATGTAATCTGGACAGAAGCATCAGGCAATTGAATCGATAGCATGCGCTTTGATTTAGTCGAAACGAAATGCGTGGAAAATGTAAATTCAAGGATGACTGGCTTAGAGTGTAATCTTCAGCAGCTGAAGCTAGATAGAAATTATGCAGTAAGAATTTTTACACATCAAACATGAAATGTCAGAAGCAACAGCACTATAAACGTCAAACATAAAGCCAACACTGATGAGTATGACTCATCAGCGGCCTTAAAAATGGAGGAAATTGATCGATGCTAGCATCACCTGTAAATGCAGACGATCTGTTGGTGAAAGTGGAGGCAACTAGCAATTTGGGCTACTTGCTAAATCGAATGCCTTCCGATGCTCTGTGAAGGCGTTGTAATGCTGAAATATGGCACCTCGGACAAAAATCTGCAATTTGCAGGGATAAACTATATAATAGGAATGCTCACTTTGATTTAGCATAAATTTGATAAGTACCTGCTCTGTTTCTTTTGCTGTTAATTTCCTTTTATTAAAAATTATGTTGGTAAAGTTAATTAACATTCAGGCATACGTAATATACATGCAACAAATACGCACGCACGCACGCACGCACGCACACATTGAACAACATAACGTGATAGTGATTCATTGATGATAGTCTGCCACGGTCATGGAAAAGGTCATGGAATTTTTTTGAACAAAAAGAGTGGGATTAAGCATGGAAATGACTATTGGTTGATTGATTGATTGATTGATTGATTGATTGGAATAATGAAGTTGGGTAATGTTCCATTAGACATTTGAGGAACTGGCTGTGCAAGCCTGTGTAATATGAGAATAGAAATGGTTTCCGTTGATAAATCAGTTACTGTTTCGTGGGTTAAAGGTGCTTAATCAATTCGATTTGTTTGTTAGTCTCATTTCAAATTAATTTTGTGGAAAAGCAAACCTACCTAGTATCCACGGCAACATGCTAGCTCGTGCTCGTGCAACTTTTATATGTTGTTTTTGTGAAATCATCAGACCAACTTTTCAATTAGTTAGTGAAATTTGCCATGTGATTGGTGAGAGGATGGAGGTCACATGGCCCATGATCAGCATTGACCCACACAGTGTTTACCATTTTGTATATCCACTATTTTGATCCTTACCAGATCTAACGATTAAAGTCAATTCTTTTGATGATTTGACCAAAAATAGGCATTTTTTTATTAAATCGACTGCGGATGTTACAAGCTATAAGCTATTCACACACTATGTATTTGGAATCAATGAATCGGATTTGCAATAGGCTAAACCAGAGTTGAGGAAGCAGTTTTAAATGTTTGGTTGAATGAAGTTTGACGCAGTAGCACATATGAGCTCATTTCTCAATTCTGTTATATAGTCTCGTTAGATTTTTGTGTGAGTTTTTGTTTTGTAATATAATAATAATGTTTTATCTCAGATAAAATCCCATATATATATATATTATATATATTATATGTATGCATACAATACAAGTAAATAATGTATATAAATATACACACATGTTGAGCATTAAAAGTAGTAAGAATAAAAAATATATATATAAATAGACACACGTCATGTTGTAAAACTACATGTAAAATAAGTTAGAATAAAAAAATATGAATGTACACACATCATGTATTAAAAGTATACAATTGATCAATCAATGTTTAATCATTGGACCTTGATAATAAATAAAAGTGTGAAAATAATTTAAAAAAAGTAGATTTTCAGACTTTTCTAACCGGCATAAAAGGCATAAAAGGCATAAAAATATTGACGAGTGAATGCGTTCATTAAAATTTACACAATTTGTAGCAAACATATGACTTGCACTACAGCGGGGTGACAAGTTGTGTAAAATTCTAAAACTGTTGTTATAAGCAACAGTAGTACCTTTCAGGCTTCTCTTTTAAAATTACACCAAAGCCTTGAGGTGTACAGTGCACCACAGTGTGAATTAAATAAAGTTGTTTTAATGGTGCTGCTGCATAAGTGACTTTTTCTGGCTAAAACATTTGCTGGCCAAAAATTTAATTTTGCCATACTCGGCGCAACAACAGTCAGAGAGTTTTCTCAGCCCAGAAACACTAGGTGAAAAAACACAAAGATCATCGGCATACATCATATGGTTCATTATGGTTCCTGCATAGAGACAACCAATTTTGTATTTACACTTAAGTCATCCATGTAGATGTTAAAAAGATGGGGAGAAAGGATTCCACCCTGTTTAACATAATTTGAAATAGTAAAAAATTCAGAGAAGCTATGACACCATCTGACAGTGAATTTCTGAGTGCTGCACCAGTAATAGAGAATGCGTGCAATAGCTTTATCAAAGGCCTTAGAGGCATCCAACACAGTGACATATATAGATGAGCCATTCGCTATGCAGTGTCGAAAGAGTTTTTTTTAAATAAAAATATGAGCATTTAAGTTGAGTGATGCTTTTTAAATCCAAATTGGTTAACACGTGTAGTTAAAAAAGTAGAAACTTTGGATAATATCAAAGGTTCAAATAATTTACTACCAATTGTGGCGAGAACAGTGGGTCAGTAATTGTTGTTATCAGACAGGGCACCAGCCTTATTTTTAATTATGAGGGCTATGATTGTAATTATCATAGCATCCGGTAAAAAACCGTGAATTAATACGTTCTATATAACTGTGACATGAGAACGTGGAGTTTTTCATGAGGGCTATGATTGTAATCATCATAGCATCTTGCCTATAGGCATTGCGTGTATTACATATCAGATTTCCTTAACTAACATAATCATTTGAACATTAAACTGTACATTGCTACAGTATTCATTGATCTTCTTGATGTTGGCTGGAGAACCAGGTATAGAGTTAAGTAGGGACTGGTAATGATGAAGCCACATATTCTTTACATTTTCCGCACCTGAAGCACCACCAACATTGCTAGGATTTGGCAACCTGGCATTATTCATATGTTTTATGTCCTTCCAGAAGTTTTTGCAGTCGTTATTGCATAGCTTAGAAGCCAAGTCGCTCAGCTTTAAGCATTTCAGCATTTTTTTCACAAAAGTCTTTTGTTGCGTTTAAAATGAGCACGTCTAATTTTCATTATGTCGTACAAGGGACCGTGACAAGGACTCCCAGCAGACCGCCAGATGAGAAAAGATTCTCTAGCAGCTTGGTGGGAGTCTCTGACCAGGTCGTTCCAGCCAAGAAGACGTGTTGCTGGCCTTAGTAGAGATTACCTCGGCAGTGTCCTAGCCGTCCTTTAATGATTACCTCGGCAGTGTCCTAGCCGTCCTTTAATGATTACCTCGGCAGTGTCCTAGCCGTCCTTTAATGATTTTAGAATATCATTGTAAAGTTTACATAACAAAGTGCGATGAGCTTCATCATTACAATTAGGGTTATTATAGCATAGAACCTCATGAGTAGTAGACAAGAGCAAACCAGTTTGTGTATGATAGTTATGGAGATCCTGGGGGAGGCAGCATTCCACATAGGACAAGGTGGGTGAATTTGCTCCTGTGTAGGGGGCCTCTGAAGAAGGTAATAACTTGGCATATATAGGAAAGCATAGAGGTAAATGGTCGGAAGAGACACAGTCATATTTAACTTCCATATCAAACATTGATGAGTGACTAGAGTGAATGGTGAGCACGTGGTCGAGCCAGCTCCTTGAGCCGTGCGCATCACTAACATAAGTAAAAGCGTCAGAGGGGAGAAGCAATGTGTCACCTGGAATAAGGTGACAGTCGTTAAAAGGATTGAGAAATGGAGTAAAAAGACTGGGCTTCTTAATATCTGCATTAAAATCACCAGTGATGAATATATTGGCTGATTCAAATGAATCGCTTATTGCAAAGTTGATGACACGTAGGTAGATAAATCATCACAAGTTGTGTCAGCATGGAGTCCTGTGAGAAATTACAGGGTATGAGTCGCACCGGTGCACACTTAACACTACACTTGGAAGAGTTGCCTGCAGTCATAGTGTGTGACTTACGATTATATGTCGGTGGCTGTATATAATACAATTATATAGCAAAATTTATAAACTAATTGTTTATCATACTTGTCATCATTATCATAATTTGTTTTTGCTACTTTCGTCAACTTGGAAATTTTTAAGATGTTTATGTGACCATTTCTTAAAATATTATTTTAACCAAATTATTTTAATACATTTTTTAAAGTTTTTACATATTTCTTAACATATTTTTTTCAGATTTTGTGTGAAATGTTTCAAATGACAATATAAATATTGACAGTAAAATTGTATTTTTGGAAGAACACATGTTATTTAAAAGTATTTGCTTTCCTTCCAGGCGGAGTGTCTGAGCTGTGAAGTGAAGTAATGTTGACAATATATTGACATTATCTCTAACTGGGAGACTATCGTTAGATCCCGTTATTTGGCCCCTTAAATGGCTTTTTGGCATGTGGAGGAGACTGGAAGTCTAAACCCAGAACAAACCTGCTCAAATGACCACCTGTATTAAGAGACCACAGGTCTTCATTGAGTGACCACCTGTATTAAGAGACCACTAGTCTGCATTAAGTGACCACCTGCATTAAGAGACCACAGGTCTGCATTAAGTGACCACCTGCATTAAGAGACCAGATGTCTACATTAAGAGACCACAGGTCTGCATTAAGTGACCACCTGTATTAAGAGACCACAGGTCTGCATTAAGAGACCACAGGTCTGCATTAAGTGACCACCTCTATTAAGATACCACACATCTGTATTAAGAGACCAGATGTCTACATTAAGAGACCACAGGTCTGCATTAAGTGACCATCTGTATTAAGAGACCACAGGTCTGCATTAAGTGACCACCTCTATTAAGAGACCACACATCTGTATTAAGAGACCACAGGTCTGCATTAAGTGACCACCTCTATTAAGAGACCACAGGTCTACATTAAGTGATGACCTGTATTAAGTAACCACTTGTATTAAGATACTATGTTTCGACTTTACATTAAGTAGTCGATTAAAACATATTTGACTGTACAAGCAGTTATTTTATCTTTACGTAGGGGTACATATACATATATGCATGAATCATTTAGAGATTTCCCCCAAAATTGACGTATTGAAATGAAGCCTTAGTTGTGTATCTGTGGTGGGTTTTATCATAGTCGTTAATTTGGGTGGATTTTGTCCAGGGGTATTTACCCATACAACATTACTGTATGTTTGTGTGTAGGAATAGAAAAGGTTTCTTTGTTAATCTCGTGTGGCTGTTGAACCCTGCAGTTCTTCCTCTAACTCAGGACCATTGATTTGATTTTCTGTGCCCTTCAGAGCAATCACTCCATGTTTGTGTTTCTTGGAACACTCTCGTGCTTACTCAATAACACGGTTGCTCTTAACTGCATCAGTGACAACCAGTGACTTTTTTTATGGTTGTCAACATTTAAAGAAAAGTATATGACGGTGTATGTGTGGATTCGGCGAAGTTGCATGGGTTTTATATGGCATTTTGGTGGAAGATCATCATATATATGCGTAGGATTGTCAGATGGTATACCGAGATGGGTGTGTAGGATGTATTTAACCCTCTAAATATGGGGGTCTATGCAAAAATACGTAGAGTCGACAACACTACATTTGAGTTGACAAAACATTACATCATCTATCTGATGACCAGCTACGGCTCGTGCTCAGGGAGGTTCAGGAAAGAAGTCTTAATTTGTAGCGTTTTTTAGAAATCCCAGTAATCCCAGGATGAATGTGTATGTCCAAATCGCCCTTTTCAAAAGGACGGGCCTGAACTATATTATTATGTTTTTGTTTTTTATTTAAAAGTTTCAACAAGGGCATTGGCACTGAAAAACCAAAAAAAATGAAAACCTGCAGCTGTAGAAAATTATCAGCGCCGTCTTATTTCCTGAAATGCATTCATGTTTTATTTAATCTCATTCGACCTGATAATGGTTTGCAGCATGAGGAAATGATGTTTTTCCAGACTGCACTTTGTTGAAATACTTGACTTGCCACGTGTAAAGGTCATGCTGGTTGTTTTCAGTTTCAGACTCCCTCTTCCATTAATTTAGCCCCTCATTAATCAGATTTGCTGATGTGTAGATCTGTAATGTGTGAATAATTTATGTAATATTCACAGTTGGTTTAAAAAAAGAGTTCGTACTTTTATTAAAATCATAGGAAGAATTGACAAAAGTGGGAATTTTATAGTATATTGAACCAGATCACTTTTGCCCGTTTTCACTGAGTTCTGACTGGACCTGGTCAAAAATAATTTAATAGTAACTGTTATTCCGATGATTTGACGCAAACTAAATAGCAAGTTTGTACAAACGAGCTAACATATCGTAGATGATATTAGATAAATTGAGGAGAGACGTTTAAAGGGACCCTTTTCAGACGATATGCAGCATTTGTCGACTGTTTGTTCAAGTGTTATTTAATGACACAGTTCCTTAAATTTTACACAAAACAAAGATGTAGTATACTGTCAATCATTGAAAAGTATTCTGTGAAGAAACATTTGTAGTAAAGAAATCCACACAAATAATAAAATTTGGCAACTTTTTAATAAATCTTGCATTGTTTCTGACCATGACATGTTTTCTGAATTATTATACTGGTTTTGTTTCTAGTTTATTTCCTTAAAATTAACCTAAAAAATATTCAAAAAAATTCAGGAAATAAAATAATAATATGCCTGTGGTAAACATTGGAGACTGCCGTTTTGTTCATAAAACTAAACTTAACTTGGGCAAACGTGCTTTCTCTGTCGCTGCGCCTACGGTCTGGAATGAACTCCCCATCACTTTGAAAACATCTGAAACTATAGCTGCTTTCTAAAAAAACTCAAAAAAATTTCTAAATTGCATTTCCACCATAAATATTCGGTGGTCCATCGTTCTGATACTGACTTTTGCACGTCCCTGTTCACGATTATGACTTTTGAGCATCCCTGTTCACGATTACGCTTAATGATTCTGTTTTGTTGCGCCTCTGAGCTCAGGTTCCTGAGGATATAGGCGCCATAGAAGTTAATTATTATTATATTGCTTATGTGTGTGGACTTGTTAAAATGTGATATCATAGTAAGTCTTCTTTGGTTGCCTTTGCTAGTGTGTATTATGTATTTGGTCACTGAACACAAATAATATTACTATATCTTCAGTAGCCCCTAAATTCTCATGGGGCTCAGAGATGCACCACAATCATTAAACATGGCATCGTGAGCATGGAACTCAGAATGCACCAGAATCATTACCAGGGGTAAACATGATATCATTACCAGGGGTAAACATGATATCGTGAACATGGAACTCAGAAGTGCATCAGAATCATTACCAGGGGTAAACATGATATCGTGAACCTGGAACTCAAAAGTGCATCAGAATCATTAAACATGATATCGTGAGCATGGAACTCAGAAGTGCACCTGAATCATTACCAGGGGTAAACATGATATCATGAACATGAAACTCAGAAGTGCACCAGAATCATTAAACATGATATTGTGAGCATGGAACTCAGAAGTGTACCAGAATCGTTACCAGGGTTAAATGATATCGTAAACATGGAACTCAGAAGTGCATCACAATCATTAAACATGATATCATGAACATGGAACTCAGAAGTGCACCTGAATCATTACCAGGGGTAAACATGATATCATGAGCATGGAACTCAGAAGTGCACCTGAATCATTACCAGGGGTAAACATGATATCGTGAACATGGAACTCAGAAGTGCACCAGAATCATTAAACATGATATCGTGAGCATGGAACTCAGAAGTGCACCAGAATCATTACCAGGGGTAAACATGATATCGTGAACATGGAACTCAGAAGTGCATCAGAATCATTAAACATGATATCGTGAGCATGGAACTCAGAAGTGCATCAGAATCATTAAACATGATATCGTGAGCATGGAACTCAGAAGTGCACCTGAATCATTACCAGGGGTAAACATGATATCATGAGCATGGAACTCAGAAGTGCACCTGAATCATTACCAGGGGTAAACATGATATCGTGAACATGGAACTCAGAAGTGCACCAGAATCATTAAACATGATATCGTGAGCATGGAACTCAGAAGTGCACCAGAATCATTACCAGGGGTAAACATGATATCGTGAACATGGAACTCAGAAGTGCATCAGAATGATTAAACATGATATCGTGAGCATGGAACTCAGAAGTGTATAAGAATCATTAAACATGATATCGTGAACATGGAACTCAGAAGTGCATCAGAATCATTAAACATGATATCGTGAGCATTGATACGCAGGAGGTTTCATCAGATCTAGGGGCCGTCAAGGATTTAGTGAGGAATGGCTGAGGATTTAGTGAGGAATGGCTGCGGCAGAATGGCGCATCAACTTTACAATTTATCTGTGTTTGATTTAGTAGGTTTGACAGTGTTTGCATCAGGTCAAGAGAGCATGCTAATGTGAAATGACAGTTTAATGCTATGCCATTACACAAATTTTTCGTTTTGGAAAATGGAGACAAAACCTGTCAGCTAAGGAAAATAAATGTGCACAAAATAGGGTTTTTACTGCTAAAAATAATATACAGTGCTGTGAGAGAAAATAATATACAGTGCTGTGAGAGAAAATAATATACAGTGCTGTGAGAGAAAATAATATACAGCGCTGTGAGAGAAAATAATATACAGCGCTGTGAGAGAAAATAATATACAGCGCTGTGAGAGAAAATAATATACAGCGCTGTGAGAGAAAATAATAAACAGTGCTGTGAGAGAAAATAATATACAGCGCTGTGAGAGAAAATAATATACAGCGCTGTGAGAGAAAATAATATACAGTGCTGTGAGAGAAAATAATATACAGTGCTGTGAGAGAAAATAATATACAGCGCTGTGAGAGAAAATAATATACAGCGCTGTGAGAGAAAATAATATACAGCGCTGTGAGAGAAAATAATATACAGTGCTGAGAGAAAATAATATACAGTGCTGTGAGAGAAAATAATATACAGTGCTGTGAGAGAAAATAATATACAGTGCTGTGAGAGAAAATAATATACAGGGCTGTGAGAGAAAATAATATACAGGGCTGTGAGAGAAAATAATATACAGCGCTGTGAGAGAAAATAATATACAGCGCTGTGAGAGAAAATAATATACAGCGCTGTGAGAGAAAATAATATACAGCGCTGTGAGAGAAAATAATATACAGCGCTGTGAGAGAAAATAATATACAGTGCTGTGAGAGAAAATAATATACAGCGCTGTGAGAGAAAATAATATACAGTGCTGTAAGAGAAAATAATATACAGCGCTGTGAGAGAAAATAATATACAGCGCTGTGAGAGAAAATAATATACAGCGCTGTGAGAGAAAATAATATACAGCGCTGTGAGAGAAAATAATATACAGTGCTGTGAGAGAAAATAATATACAACGCTGTGAGAGAAAATAATATACAGTGCTGTGAGAGAAAATAATATACAGTGCTGTGAGAGAAAATAATATACAGTGCTGTGAGAGAAAATAATATACAGTGCTGTGAGAGAAAATAATATACAGTGCTGTGAGAGAAAATAATATACAGTGCTGTGAGAGAAAATAATATACAGTGCTGTGAGAGAAAATAATATACAGTGCTGTGAGAGAAATTAATCAAGGTAATTTTTTTATTTTGCTTTGACACCAAATCTACATTGATAATGGGGAAAGTGTTTGCTCTGACTGGCTCCCAGCAGCTCCATCCTCTGTAGACAAACGTTCAGAAAGATGGAAAATTAATGTATCCAGATTCTTTTTCTATCTGCCGACACGCAGATGTATATGTCTAACTGGAAGCAAGAATGTATATGTCTAACTGGAAGCAAGAATGTATATGTCTAACTGGAAGCAAGAATAAATAAAAATTGCTGCATTTTGGATGCATTAAAAATAATTGTAGAAGACACCCATTTGGATTGTTTGGCAAGCTAGAGAATATTCAAAGAAATGCATATTGCCAGACAATTATGTGAAAAGAACGTATCGTATGATGTTAAATAATTAGGTCCAGTTCCATATATAATTTTTTTTATGAAGCGGGCTTCCCACCATTCAGATCTGCCTGATACTTAAAAAAAATTATCTAAATATTTACTTCAGAACACCCTTTAATTTTATTTAATTAGCATTATTTGTTTAATAATTTATAATAATAGTATCCCCTCAATAGCACCTAAATCCTCAGGTAGCCGAGTTGCGAGGCATATAAGTACACGTTTTGGGAAATATAATGCGTTGACGTATTTATAATTTCCTTAGTATTGTGAAAACTCACCAAAAGAGTGATGTTTTGCTTGCAGACAGTATAGAATTGGCAAGCTTCACCGTTGGGGATCATACGCCCTTTGTGAAGCACCTGCAGGCGTATGAATGTACGGACAAGTTGGGCAGACTGAAGAAGCCGATGTCTTGGGCGAATGTGATGCAGCCTCCCCCTGGACTGAGTCGCTTCCAGCAGTACGAGATGGTGCTGGAGGCTGACGTTGGGCTTCAGTGCGATGACTTCAAGATGGTCTTTGCCACACGTCTCGGTGGAAAATGGTGCGTACGCTTAATTGTTGCTCTACTGTTTGTCCGGGGGGAGGCTGGCACCGATACCAGTCGTAGATTTTTTTGTTTTTGTCCTTCTTCGTCACTGGTCCAATTTCACTGCCATCTCCACTCCGTCTTATCCCTTGTTCTTGTTCTTCACTCACACCATCTCCACTCCGTCTTATCCCTTGTTCTCGTTCTTCACTCCCACCATCTCCACTCCGTCTTATCCCTTGTTCTCGTTCTTCACTCACACCAAATCTCTCTTCACGCAGTCCTCCCATCTCCTTTAATGATAATAAACTTCTATAGCGCCTAAATTCTCACAAACCAGAGCTCAGAGGTGCAACAAGCCAAATCATTTAGGCGCTGTATCATGAGCAGGGATGCACAGAAGTCATCATCAGAGCGAGAATTTCGGGTGGAAATGCATGTTCGAATAAATATGTCTTTTTTTGGAAGGTAGCTATAGTTTTAGATGATTTTAAGGTGATGGGGAGTTCGTTACAGATTTTGGACGCAGTTACAAAGAAAGCACGCTTGCCCAAGTTAAACTTAGTTTTATAGGAACACAAAGCTGTTGTGAGATGAACCTTGTTTTATAGGAACACAAAGCTGTTGTGAGATGAACCTTGTTTTATAGGAACACAAAGCTGTTGTGAGATGAACCTTGTTTTATAGGAACACAAAGCTGTTGTGAGATGAACCTTGTTTTATAGGAACACAAAGCTGTTGTGAGATGAACCTTGTTTTATAGGAACACAAAGCTGTTGTGAGATGAACCTTGTTTTATAGGAACACAAAGCTGTTGTGAGATGAACCTTGTTTTATAGGAACACAAAGCTGTTGTGAGATGAACCTTGTTTTATAGGAACACAAAGCTGTTGTGAGATGAACCTTGTTTTATAGGAACACAAAGCTGTTGTGAGATGAACCTTGTTTTATAGGAACACAAAGCTGTTGTGAGATGAACCTTGTTTTATAGGAACACAAAGCTGTTGTGAGATGAACCTTGTTTTATAGGAACACAAAGCTGTTGTGAGATGAACCTTGTTTTATAGGAACACAAAGCTGTTGTGAGATGAACCTTGTTTTATAGGAACACAAAGCTGTTGTGAGATGAACCTTGTTTTATAGGAACACAAAGCTGTTGTGAGATAAACCTTGATGACAACGACTAAGTTGTTAGCAATTGGCTCGAAGGACATCAACAACAGCTGAGCTGTGAAATTTGTAGACCAGTAACTTACTACTGTTAGGGACCAAAACATGTATGAAGCTACAAAAAATTAACTGGAATTGGAATTTGTTTTTATTGGAAGTATACATCAATGTACGATGCTAAATCACACAGCTGCTAACCTCAAATCCCCAATCAATTTAATTTATCAAAGATCAGTATTTTGAGGTGGTCCCTTAGTTAATTGCTCTAAGAGTTGGCAACTGGTAGGATTTCAGTGTAGAGGAATTGGCATTTTACTATTTGTTAGCTAACATTTAAGTTTTTACTTATAGCCAGCCAAGCAAATTCAAATGAATGATCTAACCCAGGTTAAAGTAATGTTTTTTACAATAATTAAATTTGTGTGACACATGAAAACATTTATTTTTATAGCTCCGTTTCAAATGATAAAAAACTGTTAAATTATTTTTGACTGGGCCCAGTCAAAATTCTGTGGAAAAATTGCTAGATTTCAGCTCAAGACTATTCACTTACACCAATTACCTGAACCAGCGATCAATGCCAATTACTTTGATGGTTTTTACGAAGATAGGCACTGTTTTATTAAACATCAGCAAACCTGTTTTGCAATGGGATCAATTAATTGAATAGCCAGTTTTAAGTAAACACTTTGATCTGTTCCATCAACTAGTGCAGAGTGTTTTGTTTTTTGGCAATAATTGAATGTCACATCGGAAATTGAATTTTTTAAATACAAATTGTATTTTGGTGGTGGAAGATTTAATTCCAGGTTGACTTCCTGGTTAGATTCTAGGTCAGACTTGAAGTAGCGGGGGGAGAACCCACACTCTTATGTACACTGAACAGCATGGAATTATTAGATCCGCTATCTGCTATGTGTGGGGGGAACAGAGGCGTTTAATAACTCGACCCGCCCACCCATCGCCACCCCCCACCCCACCTACAGACAGCGTCTCCATGTCCGCCAACGGAACCAGTCTGAGAGAAATGTCATAAACGTTGAATGTCATTGATACACATAGAATAGTCAGGTGACAGCAAAATGTCTTCAGATGAAATATGGGCAAATGTCACTTGTCAAAACCGTCTGCAGGTTTCCACATAAGCTTATTTTAGGAGAACTCTGTTGGGAAACACGCAGATGGAGTTAATAGCATATTTTTAATAGTAACCGAGTTGTGCAGGAGAAAAGGCAGCCACTGCAAGGTCTTATGATTGCACTACACAGTCAAGTTTTGGTAAAGCAGTGGCAATGACAACTTCATGTACAACTGCCGGTTTGATGGAGCGTTCGTACCATATGAAGGAACTGGTGTGGATGTTTCACGCGGATCACGTGACTCGGAACAATAATAGGAAACATGCACACCGTTTGTAAGAAATTTACTTAATACGAACTTCTTTTATTCTGAGTTATGTAATCTGTATGTCAAACGTAATAACTCCACCCATCGGAGTAGTCTTGTGGCAAGCGTTGCAAATTGTGATACCCATTTTTTTTATGATTGAGCAATTTTCAAAAGGTCGTCACTGAACACGTCACCCTTTTGAAATTGTTCTAACTTTGGACTGGGAAGAAATGCAAATATGTGGTTTTGATTGAATGACTGAACATAATAAAGAGATACCACCAGATATCTCACTGCTGTTGTTTGTACTGTTTGCCTGTGAGAATGATTTAAAAACCGAAAACATTGTTTTTTTGGCCTTCGTTAGAAACGTTACATGAGAAGGACCCAGGTGTTGTAAACTTGTGATGAAAACAAATTGGGTGCTGCTTGGGTCTTGTTGCCAGTTCATTGCTCTACAAAACTGTGAAGTATCGACAAATTGTGTGCAACAGATTATTTTTTATTTATTTTTGACAACGTGCCGAGTAACGTTACTCCTTTTCAGCACAGTAACGTGCAACTCCAGGCACCATTGAAACATTCCTATAAAAAGCACCATACTTTCAAGAAAAACAAAAAGGTGCACTAATGTTTTTGCATTTCTTTTACAGGAAAAAAAAATTGCTGTACAAAAAAGGACATTTAGAAAAGTAAAAATTATTGAAATTATGAAATTTACGCCCTGTACTATGATAAAGTCTGGTTGATAATTTGATAACACAGCTAATGAAACTCCATACTTTCAAGAAATACAAACCCTGTAACTTTGTACCATCTTCAGCAACTATCTTTTCATCATTACTTTCAAGTAGAGTATTGATGGAAATACACACCCAGACTAAAAAAACAATTAAAACAAAATCTAGACATTTTACTAGTGTGTAAGTAACACTTGTGACGACCTTTTGAAAATTGCTCATATTAATATGTCTCTTATGTATGGTGATGTCTGTTCTTATATGGCCGTGTGAGCCTGAAATAAACGTATATCAAAAGCCACATGACAGATGACAAAGCTCAGTTGTAATTGTAGCCGGTAGATGCTGAAAAAATCAACTAATATTAATGTTGCAGTACCATTTTGGAACTAACACGTTGCCATGGACTACAATTGTGTGTTGTATGTCAAACTAAATGTGGATTCTTTCAATGTTGCTGCAACATTGAGTAATACATTAGATGTAATTTATTTGGCTTATTTCACTTTACAGTGGACCTGCATTGGTTTTCTGCCTGAAATAAACTTATATCAAAGGTCAACAGTCCAAGTTTATTCATAGATATTCTCGTACAAATTCAAAATCTACATGTATGTCTGTGAAGGGAATGAAATTGTGGAATTCAATGAACCACATTCTTACTAACTGTGGAAAGTGGAAACATTACATTGTTAAAAAATGTTACACCGCTAAATTACTAGATAATTACAAGATTAATAATGATTATTAATGTATATTAATGTAATAACAAGGTTGCATGTCAGATTATTAACGATTAGACTTTAACTATATGTAATAAATATTTTAATGAGGAAAGTTTACTTGACCACCAACATACCATGTTTGTATATTACAAAAGTTATGTACTGTGATAATGAGAGAAGGGGTAAATATTTACAAGAATTGTTCTTCAATTTACTCCTTTTTTAATAGCAACTAATAACAAGAAATATAATATTGTACTATATTGTATTATTATAATGTATTATTATTATTATATGATGTTATTATTAGTATTGGAAATAAATGTCTTACATCAGATAACTTATCTCATTTGCAAAACTTGAATTGTCCTAATTGCTGAAGTCCTCTCACGGTGCAATCTCTGTGCTGACAGGATGGGCATGAACCTGGACGTGGCTGTAGAGAAGCTCTATGTGATGGGTAAGCTGCAGCTGGTGATACACCTGGACAAGGACACGCCGTTCCCTCACGTCAGTGCGATGACCATTCTGTTCCTCGAAAAGTTAGTTATATTTCTTTATGGAAATTATTTGTAGGTGACTGAACAGTAATCTTTTGTAGGAGAATTTTTTTTTTATTTATAATTATTGAGATAAATGTTTTGTTGCATCTGCCACTGCCATGTCAGGATATTTTCCGATTCTTCTTCAATTTGCATATTCTGTTCAAGACATTGCTGGCAAATCTTTTTGCGAAACATGTCTTTCTCCAACTATTTTACCAGTTATTGACACCGTTCCAAAGACATACATCCTACAATACATGGTGAAAAAGATTTTTCAACTGATTTTATTTAGTCAACATTTGTTTCTTATTAATTATCTTTGTTGAAAATGTATAGCATTTTTATATCAGCATCTGCCTATTTAATTTGTATATATTTGTTGTTTTTAAATATCACCAAAGTGAAGCCTTCTGTTTCCTGTCTGTTGTGATGTGTTACTGTTAGTAACGTGACACTGTCATCAAATGTCCACTTCTCGGGTAGCAGTCTTAAAAGTAACATAATAGACATAATTAATTGATCCATTGATCTTAAAGCTGATGTTAATTTGCTGTCAATCATTTTCCTTTGTTTGCGTCACTAGTCATATTTGCATTTAGCCAGAACACTTTAACTGTCACAATGACAACTATGTAACAGAAATGTCACTGATCACTTCAGCGGAATCTCATGAGATTACAGATTAGACCATTTGTATATTGATTGATTAATGGGAATGGATTACCTTGGATTTGCCCTAAAGAATAAGATAAGCGATATTCAGAGTGCCATGTGGGATGCGCATAATGTGCAGCTGATTGTGTGCAATGAAATATGTATGTGCCTCCCATCTGTGTTCTGGTTACGTCCATTGCGTGTGGCAGTATTGGCTGTTGGCTAAAACAATAGGTGTTGAAATGGTACCCATATATATGTAAAAAAAACCAGCACGGCATCTTTGTGCCATGCTTGTATCAGTGGCTGTACAGAGGGCCAGGGGACAACTGGTATCAGTAGGCTGTACAGAGGGCCAGGGGACAACTGGTATCAGTGGCTGTACAGAGGGCCAGGGGACAACTGGTATGAGTGGCTGTACAGAGGGCCAGGGGACAACTTGTATGAGTGGCTGTACAGAGGGCCAGGGGACAAGTTGTATGAGTGGATGTACAGAGGGCCAGGGGACAACTTGTATCAGTTGCTGTACAGAGGGCCAGGGGACAACTTGTATCAGTGGCTGTACAGAGGGACGTGGACAACTTGTATCACTGGATGTACAGAGGGCCAGGGGACAACTTGTATCAGTGGCTGTACATAGGGCCAGGGGACAACTTGTATCAGTGGATGTACAGAGGGCCAGGGGACAACTTGTATCAATGGCTGTGAGAGGGCCAGGGGACAACTCAACATGTCGCCAGTATACCGTCCTTGAGAATTTATCTACCTGACCCCCCCAAACATGTTTTAGACATCTGTCAAAATTATACCCTTTTTGTTGGAATACAGCTCTTGTTTAAAATAATTATACACCCTTAAATACTCAAACATGTGGCGTGCAATGGTGAAAAAATGCACCCATAAAACATGGGATTTTTATGAAGGATGGTATACTGGCGATGTATTGAGTGCCCCCCCCCCAGGAGAGTGTAATGGGTTTGGGTTCAGTTGTAATTGTGTAATTGATTACAACTATAGTGTAATTATAATTGTATTTTTGTTTAGATCATTGTAATATTAAAATAATTATAATTGGAAAATTCTTTACCAGACTAAAAACCGCTGATCTACTCCCTGTAATCAATTATTAATTCACCTAAATTCATGTTGAATCACCTAAATTCATGTTGAAAATGAGCAGTAATGGCTCTTTACACAGCATCATTAAAGATAAATCACTATTACAATTAAGGTACTTAATTGAAGCATTATAATTGTTGTTTATCTTCAATGACGTACTTTAATTGTAATAGATCTTCAATGAAGTGCTTTAATTTTAATAGTAAATTAGCTTTTATGATGTTTTATAATTGAGCCCAACCCAAATAATATTATTTATTGCAATTTGATTTTATCACAGTTCATATTGAGTGATTTTATCAAGCAATCAAATATGATTAAATTTAATTTGGTGGTGTTTATTTCAGGTATAAATGTGGATTTTGTGCACATGTTTTACCAATGTGTTAAAGGTATGTGGTCACAACCATGTGTAACGTGATCACAAAGGAATCACATTGCACCTGGGCGTGATGGAGATGTTATCGATGATGAGTTCAGTGCTAACTAAACTAATAAGTGCTTGTGGCGTGACTGATTGTTACATCAATCAATTATTACCTCACCTGTCACAGTGAAACACCTGGAGAGAAGGCAGTTATTATCCCGTCAATAGGCATCTATTGTAACATGATTTTCTTTTAAATGTGTGAATGCAGACAGACATAATTATAGTTGGATCATGTGAATATACAAATAATATATCTTGTTGACAGGCCTCCGTACATATTATCAAGGTTGTCTCTTGTTGACTAGCCTGAGGTCTAGTTTTCCATACTTATTATCAAGGTTGTGTCTGTGTTGACAGACTTGAGGACTCTTTCTCCGTGCATGTTATCAAGGCTGTCTCTTGTTGACAGGCCTGAGGTCTGGTTCTCCGTGCGTGTTCTCAAGGCTGTCCAAATGATGGAGATCCCGCTACTCAAGTCCTGGATCCACAGTCTGGTCCTGGATGGACTCACCCAAGCACTCGTTGATCCGGGGAGAGTGGACATTCGGACCAACTCCACTGGACCCACAAAGGCCCCGGCCAAGTCCAAGGACAAGACCAGAGGTAATCACTGAAATAGTTACACCTCAAAATTTGCATTTTTACCCAGGTCAGATGTTTGTTGATTGTAATGTGTGATCAAGATCGGTTGTAATTGATATATTCCAGTATTTGTAATCCCAATTGTAATTGTGAATTATCGTTTCAATTGTAATTACTGATTACAATCACTAATGGCTTTCATCATCTCTATACAAGAACTACAATCAGGTTTTTAAGGCCTCTCATATGGACAAATTGCCTATATGAGAGACTTGCCCTGCCCGTATGAGATTTTGATGAATCTTCAATTTTAGTATATAATATTAAAATTATAAACTAAGAAAAAAACGACTTCATCTACTATTAATAACCATAATAACAACCATAATAACAACCGTAATAACAACCGTAACAACAACCGTAATAACAACCATAATAACAACCATAATAACAACCATAATAACAACCATAATAAGTCTTAAAACTTTCCCGGGCCACAACGGCCAAAAACGCCCAACCCTTTTTTGTGCGTTGAAACAAAAACATTCCAGTCACAAATCCCAATTGGTAGCCATCATAAAAATTACAATTTTTATATCTTCTGGCGCATTGATAAAACATAATAGTGAAAAGTAACCATTAGAATGGGATAATTGTTTTAGTGGAACAAAACTAACAAACATGGCTACATTTGCTTCTCTTGGTTGATGCTAATGACATTGGAATTCTTTTATAGCATGGTAATGTTGACGTTTGTTTTTTCGTCGATATTCCCTAATGTTTACGTCATGATTTGAAAATCAAATAATTGTAACACTGCAATTTTAACAGCATATTTCTTTCACAAATTTAGCTGTTGTTGGGATATCCTTATTTTAATACAAGCAACATGCGACTTAAAACAATTGGTTGTCAAAAAATTTGTCCGTGAAATTTCGCACTGCCCATATCAGCTGATCCTTAATAAAAACCCTGGCTCCAATTATTATTTTGTAATAGCAGTTCCATATGGTCTGGTTGGCACAGTATAGCACACTGCATATACAGGAAATGTTGATTCTGTCAGTCATGTATGTACACTGATCCTCTCTTTAATGAACACCACACCATCCAACAGTGTTCGTACAAGAGAGGTTTTGCATTGAAATAATTGTCGACATTGAAGTTAGCATCCATTGAATAAAGGGACAATATGGCCTTATTGATATATCTTAAGGATATTACAAAACTTCAACGTGTGCAAAATTGCTTTGCAAGGATACTGACATTACTGTCACTCAGTGCGACTTCTGAAATCTCTCCATTGGCATCCTATCCAATATCGTGTTATTTTTAAGATTTGTACTGTTAACCATTACTTTAATCTAAGCAACAAATACATTTACGTTAACTGCTCAATCCTGCAAGAAAGACAGCTTCGGTCATCCAGTTCTGTCTACTTCTTGTTCCTAGAGTTGAATCAGTCAGAACTATGGCTTTCCCGGTTGCCGCACCAACACTTTGGAGTTCACTCCTCTCTTAGCGTTAGGTCAGCAGCAAACATCATGAAATATTGCCGTCATCTGAACACTTACTCATTTGGAGTTTGGCTTTCTGAGGATGTTGGCAAGATAGAAATGTTCATCTTGTGTTGTATGTTACTATTGTCATCAAGTGTCATTGTCATCTATCGATTTCTCTTGCAGCCAGCGCTGTTCTCACGGTAACGGTCACTGAAGAGGACCCAAAGGCCAGCAGTAAGTGCACCGGTCACTTCACAGTGACCACGCCCTTATGCTAGCGGTTATTGCTGGGTCGGGAAAATATTACACAACTTTACCTTTCCAAGGACAACCTACTCCAAGGCTATGGTTGTTTTCCTGCAGTATTATTATAATTAAATAATTATTGTGATTGCAGTTATGCTGGTTCAGAGACAAGATAGTGAACATCCAAGTGATTAACCTCAGTATCATTTAGGCCATATAAAACATATTTAGAGGAATAATTTTTAAAAGGTTTTGTGCCACTTGTTTTCCAACTGATGATAAACTGGGAATATATTTAAATGGCCTTATAGTAACTTCCTTTTAAAGGTGCATGCCTGTGAATGAGATTGCTCTAAAGTAATTACTAGCAAAGTTGAAAATAACAGAGGCACCAAGATATTTACTTTGTTTACATATGGATAGTCTACTTATTTGAAATTACTCTATGTCAGAATTGCCGCATTTTCAATCAATAATGCACCAGACTTCCAATGACTGTTAAATTAAAAATAATTATGATTACATACAATTGAATATTGGTGCTGTATAGATTAATTTTGGAAGTTCTAAAACATTTGTTATATCAACTTATTCATTAGTGCCAACACAAAATCTAATTATTTCTGGATTGTTGGCTCAACAGTATTGTTAAGAATTGATTATAAATGGGAATTGTTTATATTTCAAATTGCTAAAATTTCTGTTTTATCACATACACTTTGATGAGTAGTTATTATTTATAAATAAAAAATCAACCTAAATAATTTCATAAATATTTTAAAGAACATTTTGTTCCATATTCAGTGAAGGCGACACAAAATGGCTGTGTTGCTTAGTAACCAAACTGTAGCTTCTTTTTAGTTTGACTTTGTCAGACGTGCTTTCTTTCAGGCGAGCAATCTGACCGTGATTGGGGCAAGTTTGTGTTTTAGTTTTAAATTAATGGGTTTTGGTTTTGTACATATATTTGTGAAATTTCTTCAATACATGCGACGTACCCGGTACATGTCTAACTAAATCACGCTGTCAACATTGTCATTTGTTTGAGCAAATTCACTTTTCTTTGACTGGTGCACCGTCCACTTTGTTTTGCGTTATTAACTAATTAACATGTTTGTTTTATGCATTCCAATTTCAGCTAATTATTTAATAAGTTTGTTTAACACTTTTAAATGGTGGAAGATATTCATAGTCAGTCCCAATGACGGACACATTATTGGCATGTGTCGTCATGTGATAGAGGCATGATCTTGACTTAAGTGACATGTGATACCCGCATGTTAGTCACATGATTATACATATCACAGTTGTCAACATTACCGCTTTCAGTAGGAAATACCACTTTCTCACCTTGGTTCGTTTTCCATTTTTTTTATGAAATATACTGCTTTTTTGTAATAAAATGTTAAGGCATACATTATTTCTCAAGTGTTTTCACATTCTTTGTTGGGGAAAATTTGGCAACGTTTTTGTTTTACTGACAGTTTGTTTACGCTGTGTTACAAAGTGGTTACAGTGCATTTGAAACTGTTTTACGCATTCAACAGGCTTGTATCATTAGTTCATTTACAAATTGCTCGTGGTGAATAAATGTAAATAAACACATTGAACAATCTCAGTAAACACTGTCTTAACAAAGGCAGTAAGTGGTGCCT
Organism: Lamellibrachia columna; assembly: GCA_963662155.1. Lineage (NCBI taxonomy): Eukaryota > Metazoa > Annelida > Polychaeta > Sabellida > Siboglinidae > Lamellibrachia > Lamellibrachia columna. The sequence goes on from OY759262.1 coordinate 54,545,545, forward strand.
AAATACTGCCTACAGTGCATAGTATATATCTTAGTATATATCACAGTTAGAATTGACTTGTTTTTAAGAACCTCAGTTCTTAAAAGTGTTTGTATCTGTATATGCTGACAATTGTTCACATTAATTTCAGTAACATATTTAATTGGTTTATTTATTAATTCGATATACGAAATTACTGAGCCTGTGACTTTGAAATACTATTTGGCCAAGCACTCACTCGATATTCGTCTGATCTTGCATCAAATAAAGCCGCCCGGTCCTGCCTAACAGAGTGGTTTATTTGCCTGTGGCCATAGCACAACCCTACTGCTATTTCACAGACTTATAACACATAACATGTATTGCTCCTGGCACAATGAGTCAGTTGTCTTTACTGAAGATGAAAAGACTTCCTTCATTATTATGTTCTAATGGTCACGGCCTCTAGTCAGAGTTTCAGTATTACACAGGTCCATTGATATTAATTTTAATTCGTTCCTTAATATATCTCAAATTAGAGATATTTAAAATTATTTTGTGATATCTGTTGATAAAGGTACAAAATCATGATATAGTATGAGCTATAGCTGTACTAATATCTCAACTGTTCATATGCGTTTTAATGAATTACAATTTGTTAACATAATTTGACTGTTTTCTGTTTAATTTGAAAGTTGCAACTCGAATATGATGTTTACACTGCGCGCTGAACAGCATGGTTGATATTCATAATTAGATAATGGTAAAATTTTATTTTTAAATCATGGTTCATTAAAAAATATTTGGCAGTCAAAATGTTAGAACATATATAGTTTATACTATATAACATAATTATACTATATAACATAATTATACTATATAACATAAAATATCGGTCGATCTACGTCAATTCACACTTTACTATTCGCCTATGTGCGTTAACTTTGAATAACAATAATATTACAAATTATAATTATCGATGTCCGACAACAGACGAAACTGCCTCTGACCCCCCCTCCCCCAAATGAAAGTAATTTCGTCTAATATCCAATATTGGTGTTCTGAGATGACCCCTTACCTAACTAATCAGTTAGAAGAAATAACTCAAGAGTGATGGCCGACTACTGTTTTATTTGGTATGTGCAGGCTACGTTTGTTAACGTTTGAAAAACAACTTTGTTTTCTACAAGTATTTATGGCGACAAATGTGTGGCAAATTGTTGTATTTCACCTGAGAATGGGCAGCTGACTCTTAATTTCCCTGTTTATGTTTGAATTGTGGTTACTGGGACGAATTCATCCAAATAATGTGCACACACACGCATGTAAATACGTGCACACGCATGCCTGCTCACATGCACATCAACAAACCATGCGTAATAATGGTGAGCTGCCTTGGCATGATGCTTAATGTGCTTATCTCAAACAGAATGGTCTAAGTTTGAATACAGCGTCTAATGAAAGCTTCTGTAATTACCTCCTTTGTACGCCCGTGTTATAGGTCATTCCTTAATGGTTTGTTTACGTTGTTTATGACCCCATCTGACCCCTTAGTCTTCTGATGCTGTATTCACAACTACTGAGTGTAGTTGCTGACCTGTTATTGCCACTAACTGGTGAACTTAAAATGAATTCACCCCTCGTGTTTATGGTCAGTGAGTTCCTCTGACAAAGCTTCTATTATGTTAGGGTCTATAGGGATCACCTCAAAATGTGGCTGTACGACCCCACACCTCAGACCCTGCCACATGAAACTTTGAATTACATCGACTTGTGACCAATGAACATTTTCTCACACAAGTAGCTCTTCAACCATCATTAAACAAAACTGCCCGCATGCATTAAACCAAACGGCTGCCAACCTCACATGAAACGTGTAGTGTCTTGTTTTGAGATCGTCCCTTGTTTATGCTGAATACGTACGTAACCAGCCAGCTTTGTGATGACAAATGCAGTCTTTGGTATTTGATATCTTTGTTACAGTATATCATTGATATTAATATGATACACATCTAACGCTGTGTGCATTATATTCCAGCTTCTGGTTACCTGTCAAATTAAAACTCTTATGCATCATACTCTTTCAACACATCAGCCACCCTATTTGGCTAGTTTCATGAATCCTTCAAAAATCCCCATGCAGCTCAGACCGTCTATCTTGCAACAGCTTTTTGTTTCCAGAACTAAGCTCAACCCGGGCAAACGCAGTGTCTCTAGCTGCGTCCAAAATCTAGGACAAACTCCCAGTCACTTTAAAATCGCCTGAAATTCTACCTTACGCAAAAATCTCGAGACATCTTTTCAAAATTGCATTTCAACCATAAATCCTTGGCGGTCTGATGAAGACTTGTGCATCACTGTTCATGATATCTTGCTTGATGATTCCAGTTTGTTGTGTGTTTGAGCTAGGTCTCTAAGGGTTTGGGGCTACAGAAGTTCCTAGAATGGGTCGACGTTCTTGTTTCTTGGAATGTGATATTTACTGCTAAACAACATTGCTAAAAGAGACTTAGCTAAACTCCAACGCATACAAAATTGTCTGGTACGTGTGGTACTCAGGGCGCCTCGGTTTTCACCACCACTACCACTGCTAACAGTTATACTGGCTTCCTGTTACTTATCGAATCAAATTTAAACTGTCCACTCTTATATATCGTGCTCTATCTACACAACAACCGCCCTACTTGGCTAGTCTCCTACATCTTTCAAATATCCCTAGGCAGCTCATATAACCCATTTCACAACAACTTCTGTTCATAAAACTAAACTTAATTTTCTCTGTCGCTGCACCTAGGGTCTGGAATAAACTTTTGCACGTCCCTCTTCACGATTATGCTTAATGATTCTGTTTTGTTGCGTCTCTGAGCTCAGGTTCCTAAAGATATAGGCGCCATAGAAGTTAATTATTATTATTATTTGATGTTCATTCTGACTAATTATATATAGAAGTTATGCTATCACTGTTACATCAACATTGTCACATCTCTCGTTACAGCGTTCATTGACGATGTACGGTACTGCACCCTGGTGGTGGGAGAGCAGAAGCAGTACACCCAGCAAACGCAGGGAGGAGCGACGTGGGAGGACACCTGCTCCTTCCTTGTCCACAATCTCAACACAGACACGGTTCAGTGAACTCGTTACATTCTTCCCTCTTTTGTCTGTAGGGTTGACACAGCGGGTACTGTAGGGTTGACACAGCGGGTACTGTAGGGTTGACACTGCAGGTACTGTAGGGTTGACACAGCGGGTACTGTAGGGTTGACACAGCGGGTACTGTAGGGTTGACACAGCGGGTACTGTAGGGTTGACACAGCGGGTACTGTAGGGTTGACACTGCGGGTACTGTAGGGTTGACACAGAGGGTACTGTAGGGTTGACACAGCGGGTACTGTAGGGTTGACACAGAGGGTACTGTAGGGTTGACACTGCGGGTACTGTAGGGTTGACACTGCGGGTACTGTAGGGTTGACACAGCGGGTACTGTAGGGTTGACACAGCGGGTACTGTAGGGTTGACACAGCGGGTACCGTAGGGTTGACACTGCGGGTACTGTAGGGTTGACACTGCGGGTACTGTAGGGTTGACACAGCGGGTACTGTAGGGTTGACACAGCGGGTACTGTAGGGTTGACACAGAGGGTACTGTAGGGTTGACACAGAGGGTACTGTAGGGTTGACACAGCGGGTACTGTAGGGTTGACACAGTGGGTACTGTAGGGTTGACACAGCGGGTACTGTAGGGTTGACACAGTGGGTACTGTAGGGTTGACACAGAGGGTACTGTAGGGTTGACACAGCGGGTACTGTAGGGTTGACACAGTTATAATTATTAATAGTTATCATGTTATTAGTAATATAATAATTATTAATATGTTTAAAATAGTACAGCGAATTCTTGCGTCATTGTTGTGTAGCTGTACGGTCTGTAACAGCTATGTATATTATAATTTAATGTGATTTAATGCGATTTACACAAGACTCAATACAACAAAGCAAATAGGACGTAAACTGCCATAGCGTTCAGCAGGGATGGGTGCAATACTTTTAAAAGTATTGCAAATACTCGCAATTTCTTGAGTACTGCAATACTCTTGAGTTTTGCAATACTCTTGAGTTTTGCACCCATCCTTGTTGTACAGGTTACAACTTTGAAGCACAAACAGTGGGCTATCCACGTTGACTAATGTCCATGTGCAGGGTTTAACCAGTTCTCTCTGTCAGGTGTGTACGCAACTCTTGTAAGTGTTGATGTTTATGCTTAATTTTTCTTTCAGCTCATCATCAAAAGTAAGAGCAAGATCCTGCTGAGCACCTACACCCTCGCCCAGTTTGAGCTACCCCTCTCTAATTACCCCTTCCAGTACAAATCCATGTGAGTATTAGACGTGAAGTAGATAGGCTTTTTTTTAGAAAACCTAATGGAATAGTTATAATTGTAAAAAAAATTCTAAGCAGCAGTGGTGCCACCTATACTCACCCCTAAATTGGTTAAAGCTGACTCCGCAATTTAATTTTTCACTCATTTTGTTTCAGACCATTTTTACAAAAAATCTAACCTATCCAGTACGAAATGCTAGCTCATTTGTGCAAATGTGTTATGTATTTTCAATAAAAGCAATAAATTATTAAATAAATTTTGGTTCAATCAAAACAAAATTTGCAGAAAAAAGCGCAAAAATGTCTGTGCATAGCCCTCTTATATATAGTATGACACAAGGTTATTCACCCTTTTGCAAGTTACCCCGTTTTCTTCAGCAACGAGGCAAATGTAGAGGGAAAGGTCTTGAAGAGAAAGGGCGGCGGCACAATCAAGCTCAACATCGCCATGGAGTGCACAATGCTGTCCTCTGTGGACGACTTCATCAACCAGCCAGAATGTCACCGCAACACCACGAATGAAGGTACTCCAACTCCGGCTCTAGTCCTACTCATTGCTCTGGATATAGTCCAACTCATTGCTCTGGATATAGTCTGACTCATTGCTCCGGCTCGAGTCCAACTCATTGCTCCGGCTCTAGTCCAGCTCATTGCTCCAGCTCTAGTCCAACTCATTGCTCCAGCTCTAGTCCAACTCATTGCTCTGGCTCTAGTCCAACTCATTGCTCCGGCTCTAGTCCAACTCATTGCTCCACCTCTAGTCCAACTCATTGCTCTGGCTCTAGTCCAACTCATTGCTCCGGTTCTAGTCCAACTCATTGCTCTGGTTCTAGTCCAACTCATTGCTCTGGCTCTAGTCCAAATCATTGCTCTGGCTCTAGTCCAACTCATTGCTCCACCTCTAGTCCAACTCATTGCTCTGGCTCTAGTCCAACTCATTGCTCCGGTTCTAGTCCAACTCATTGCTCTGGCTCTAGTCCAACTCATTGCTCCGGTTCTAGTCCAACTCATTGCTCTGGCTCTAGTCCAAATCATTGCTCTGGCTCTAGTCCAACTCATTGCTCCGGTTCTAGTCCAACTCATTGCTCTGGCTCTAGTCCAACTCATTGCTCTGGCTCTAGTCCAACTCATTGCTCTGGCTCTAGTCCAACTCATTGCTCTACCTCTAGTCCAACTCATTGCTCTGGCTCTAGTCCAGCTCATTGCTCCAGCTCTGGTCCAACTCATTGCTCCAGCTCTGGTCCAACTCATTGCTCCGGCTCTAGTTCATCTCATTGCTCTGGCTCTAGTCCAACTCATTGCTCCAGCTCTAGTCCAACTCATTGCTCCAGCTCTGGTCCAAATCATTGCTCCGGCTCTGGTCCAACTAATTGCTCTGCCTCTAGTCCAACTCATTGCTCCAGCTCTAGTCCAACTCATTGCTCTGGCTCTAGTCCAACTCATTGCTCCGGCTCTAGTCCAACTCATTGCTCTGGTTCTAGTCCAACTCATTGCTCTGGCTCTAGTCCAACTCATTGCTCTGGCTCTAGTCCAACTCATTGCTCTGGCTCTAGTCCAACTCATTGCTCCAACTCTAGTCCAACTCATTGCTCCAGCTCTAGTCCAACTCATTGCTACGGCTCTAGTCCAACTCATTGCTCCACCTCTAGTCCAACTCATTGCTCTGGCTCTAGTCCAACTCATTGCTCTGGCTCTAGTCCAACTCATTGCTCCAGCTCTATTCCAACTCATTGCTCTGGCTCTAGTCCAACTCATTGCTCTGGCTCTAGTCCAACTCATTGCTCCGGCTATAGTCCAACTCATTGCTCCACCTCTAGTCCAACTCATTGCTCTGGCTCTAGTCCAACTCATTGCTCCAGCTCTAGTCCAACTCATTGCTCCAGCTCTAGTCCAACTCATTGCTCCAGCTCTAGTCCAACTCATTGCTCTGGCTCTGGTCCAACTCATTGCTCCAGCTCTGGTCCAAATCATTGCTCCGGCTCTGGTCCAACTAATTGCTCCGCCTCTAGTCCAACTCATTGCTCCAGCTCTAGTTCAACTCATTGCTCTGGCTCTAGTCCAACTCATTGCTCCGGCTCTAGTCCAACTCATTGCTCTGGCTCTAGTCCAACTCATTGCTCTGGCTCTAGTCCAACTCATTGCTCCACCTCTAGTCCAACTCATTGCTCCAGCTCTAGTCCAACTCATTACTCCGGCTCTAGTCCAACTCATTGCTCCACCTCTAGTCCAACTCATTGCTCCAGCTCTAGTCCAACTCATTGCTCTGGCTCTAGTCCAACTCATTGCTCTGGCTCTAGTCCAACTCATTGCTCCGGCTCTAGTCCAACTCATTGCTCCAGCTCTGGTCCAACTCATTGCTCCGGCTCTAGTCCAACTCATTGCTCCAGCTCTAGTCCAACTCATTGCTCTGGCTCTAGTCCAACTCATTGCTCCGGCTCTAGTCCAACTCATTGCTCCACCTCTAATCCAACTCATTGCTCTGGCTCTAGTCCAACGCATTGCTCCGGCCCTAGTCCAACTCGTTGCTCCTGTTCTGGTCCAACTCATTGCTCCAGCTCTAGTCCAACTCATTGCTCCGGCTCTAGTCCAACTCATTGCTCTGGATATAGTCAAACTCATTGCTCTGGCTCTAGTCCAACTCATTGCTCCACCTCTAGTCCAACTCATTGCTCCAGCTCTACTCCAGCTCATTGCTCCAGCTCTAGTCCAACTCATTGCTCCACTTGCTGTTGATTGTGTTAATGTAAATGAAACATCGTTACACCCTACAAAGCTTCGGATCACTGATTAGTTAATTACCCATCATTAATCAATTAGCATGACTATGTAGGATCTCACAAAGGGGTGCCCAGGCTTAGTTACCTGTTAGTTTACTAGCTGCAACGGAAACGGAACACAATGGAAAAATATGGAAAAAATCAAAACAATTAGGAAAAAATGGTCCCCCTTTTCCAAACAGGGACGTCTTGGCCCAATTCCCCCTCCCCCTAGATACACCACTGGGTTCTTAATACAGTTTTTAGAAAAGTGCATTGGTCAAACAGTAATCCTAGATTCACTTTATTATGATTTGTTATACTCTTCTTTTGATGCTGTAAACATGAAAAATATTGGGAGCAGGTTGATTTGTGAAAAGTTTGTGGCCAACGGTTGAGTGTATCTAATTTGTATGCCACGAGCAATTTGTTTAGTTGTGTCTGTACATTGTCTTGTGTTGGTTCAGTGGCTGGATTGCTGTACGTGTGTACATTGTCTTGTGTTGGTTTCAGTGGCTGGAGTGCTGTACGTGTGTACATTGTCTCGTGTTGGTTTCAGTGGCTGGAGTGCTGTACGTGTGTACATTGTCTTGTGTTGGTTTCAGTGGCTGGAGTGCTGTACGTGTGTACATTGTCTTGTGTTGGTTTCAGTGGCTGGAGTGCTGTACGTGTGTACATTGTCTTGTGTTGCTTTCAGTGGCTGGAGTGCTGTACATGTGTATATTGTCTTGTGTTGGTTTCACTGGCTGGAGTGCTGTACGTGTGTACATTGTCTTGTGTTGGTTTCACTGGCTGGATTGCTGTACGTGTGTACATTGTCTTGTGTTGGTTTCAGTGGCTGGAGTGCTGTACGTGTGTACATTGTCTTGTGTTGGTTTCAGTGGCTGGAGTGCTGTACGTGTGTACATTGTCTTGTGTTGGTTTCAGTGGCTGGAGTGCTGTACGTGTGTACATTGTCTTGTGTTGGTTTCAGTGGCTGGAGTGCTGTACGTGTGTACATTGTCTCGTGTTGGTTTCAGTGGCTGGAGTGCTGTACGTGTGTACATTGTCTTGTGTTGGTTTCAGTGGCTGGAGTGCTGTACGTGTGTACATTGTCTTGTGTTGGTTTCACTGGCTGGAGTGCTGTACGTGTGTACATTGTCATGTGTTGGCTTCAGTGGCTGGAGTGCTGTACGTGTGTACATTGTCTTGTGTTGGTTTCACTGGCTGGAGTGCTGTACGTGTGTACATTGTCTTGTGTTGGTTTCAGTGGCTGGAGTGCTGTACGTGTGTACATTGTCTTGTGTTGGTTTCACTGGCTGGAGTGCTGTACGTGTGTACATTGTCTTGTGTTGGTTTCAGTGGCTGGAGTGCTGTACGTGTGTACATTGTCTTGTGTTGGTTTCACTGGCTGGAGTTTTGTACGTGTGTACATTGTCTTGTGTTGGTTTCAGTGGCATGAGTGCTGTACGTGTGTACATTGTCTTGTGTTGGTTTCAGTGGCTGGAGTGCTGTACGTGTGTACATTGTCTTGTGTTGCTTTCAGTGGCTGGAGTGCTGTACATGTGTATATTGTCTTGTGTTGGTTTCACTGGCTGGAGTGCTGTACGTGTGTACATTGTCTTGTGTTGGTTTCACTGGCTGGAGTGCTGTACGTGTGTACATTGTCTTGTGTTGGTTTCAGTGGCTGGAGTGCTGTACGTGTGTACATTGTCTCGTGTTGGTTTCAGTGGCTGGAGTGCTGTACGTGTGTACATTGTCTTGTGTTGGTTTCAGTGGCTGGAGTGCTGTACGTGTGTACATTGTCTTGTGTTGGTTTCAGTGGCTGGAGTGCTGTACGTGTGTACATTGTCTTGTGTTGGTTTCACTGGCTGGAGTGCTGTACGTGTGTACATTGTCTTGTGTTGGTTTCAGTGGCTGGAGTGCTGTACGTGTGTACATTGTCTTGTGTTGGTTTCAGTGGCTGGAGTGCTGTACGTGTGTACATTGTCTTGTGTTGGTTTCACTGGCTGGAGTGCTGTACGTGTGTACATTGTCTTGTGTTGGTTTCAGTGGCTGGAGTGCTGTACGTGTGTACATTGTCTTGTGTTGGTTTCAGTGGCTGGAGTGCTGTATGTGTGTACATTGTCTTGTGTTGGTTTCAGTGGCTGGAGTGCTGTATGTGTGTACAATGTCTTGTGTTGGTTTCAGTGGCTGGAGTGTTGTACGTATGTATCCACGGAGCCGACAACCTTCTTGGGTTAGACAGGAATGGGTTCTCTGACCCCTACTGTGTGCTCTACAGCAACGGCAAGAAGGTACAACCCTTCTCGGATTTCTACAGTAATATTTATTCATCCACACCGATCTGTTACACTCTCTCAGTCTAACTGTTGTAATAATCAAAGTGGATTACAGTTGCTGATAATTATATGATTAGTGTAGATGGTGTATGTGGGGCACAGTGGCGCTGTGGTTAGAACATCGGACTCAATAGAGAGAACTCAGGTTCGATTCCTCTTGCTGCCGTTTCAAAGCTTGGGCAATTTCACTCAGTCCACATCGCCTTAGTTCACTGAGCTGTGTAAATGAGGATCTGGCCACAGACAGAGGTGGATATGTGAATGAGTAGTCTTCGCGTAGTAAGGCCTAATTGCAGCGTGGCTGAATGCTTCCCAGAGAAGTCGAGTTGGCTTTGGAAAGAATAGTGCTGCGAGGGGGAGAAGTGTAATGCACTGTGAGCGGTGCTATGGACGGGATATCGCGCTGTGTAAAAACGCCGTGGCCACAAGATGCCCTTCTTTGCAATTTTATTGTTTCTGTATCTGTGTCCAGCAATTCATGGCTGTATTTTGCAGTGTTCAGTGCTACAATACACTGCTGATCAATTAAACTACTTAATTCATTGCTTCTTGGATATTACGCTCACCAGCGTTTCCCGTGTTGGTCACTAGGTGAAGACGACGCACTACATTTGTCGCACAAAGAATCCTCGCTGGGAAGTCTGTACAGAGTTCATCGTCAGTGACTTCACAAAGGTCAGACTGATGGCATGGGCAGCCAATGGGGGGGGGGGTAAGGGGGTTACTCGAATTTTAATTATAATTTTTTTAGCTCTTACAGCAAGTAGATTGTTTACAAGCTGTGTTAGATATGTTATCTACCATATTTGATAACTAATTGTATACAATTATATCATTACTGTCTGTTGAAAGTGGACATTTAGGTAAATTTTTAGATTTCTGATTGAAATTATGTGGCGGATGTTATCACAAAAATATTAATGGTGTTTTGTCGTCACACCAGACGATGCTGTCATTCATTGTGTATGACTGGGACGGCCGCGACGCAAGTCAGGATGACTTCCTCGGGTCGGCCTACGTCATTCTGTCTCAGGTAAACAATAGATGATATTCTTGATGCATGCGCATTATTGATAGGTTTTTTACATCCCACAACTGTGGTTTCATTCTTATACGTGTTATAAATAATGTATATTGTACGACAGAAGACAATAAAACTGAATACATATGCATTTACCTAATTAAAACATCTGCTTTCGAAAATTATAAAATATTTTTATGGCCAATTTCAAAATCTACCAGTTTCAGGCAGTGACATCACAAACATGTCGCACTGATGTCACAAACCTATTTCGATGACGTCACAAACATGTCATAAACACGTATCACAACCGTAGTTGTATTCTTAGCCAATAGGTGTTGTACGTGTTGTGAATATTGTCTATCAACAGTAACTTTCTTTGTCTTCCTGTTTTACAGTGTACTCCAGGCACAGGTAGTTAAATCTGTCCCTGCTATTCATTTAGCCCATTGCGAATCATGTTGGGGTCTAGGCACAGATCGGATTGCTAAAAAAAAATTTTTATTTATAACACTTTTATATTTAAATTCTGTATAAATCTGTATGATAGTTTTAATTGGTTAATCTGCTTCTGAAATTCTGAATCCAATCGAGTGTTGCCATCTATCAAGCTATAAAATATACCTACATCAAATAAAATCCACATGGTTTTGTCGGAAATCTGCCTAATATCAAACGTATCTGTGCTTCAACCGCGCTATAAGTTTGTCATTCGACTTTGTACTTCTGTGATGGATACAGAAAGATATGTACTTTGTACTTCTGTGATGGATACAGAAAGATATGTACTTTGTACTTCTGTGATGATTACAGAAAGATATGTACTTTGTACTTCTGTGATGAATACAAAAAGATATGTACTTTGTCACAATTTTTCAATAAGAAACAAATTTGTATAAACACAAGACATGGCTGAATACCTTAAATTGCATACGGTAAATCAATACAAAGGTCTGGGTTTGTTTGCTTAGAAGCAGCTTATTACAACATACGCTTTAGCTCAAAACTTCACAGTTCGCATTTTGTACAAACAAAAGGTCAAATTTAGTATCTCAAGAGATTGATGGCTGTGTACTTGTTCAGTTTGAAAATATTTTTTTTAAATACTTGGACTCCGTGGCAGGTCTGACAAAACGGTTTATGTTTCCATGTTCCCAGGAAGAGCCCTGTGTGAGGAAGAGTCTCCCGCTGGGCTACAACCTCCTCCACGCTGATTCCGCAGAAGACACGAACAAACTCGGCTCCATCAGCATCAGTGTCATCCATCGACCCGTGCCATCCGTCGCTAAGTCTAGTGAGCAACGTTCAATTTCCATTACACTGACATTTCTGCCCAACTAATGTTGTTGTGACATTAATATTGTTGTGACATTAATGTTGTGACATTAATGTTCTCACCTTGATTTAACACGTTTTCTGCCAACACAGATGATGATCGTTAAATACACAAAATCTTATAATTTTTTCCTTAAAATCGTGTTCTACAGTATAATCTATAGTTATTCTAACATCATAACTGCCCAGATGTGTTTTAATTGACCATCATTTTTACCATTCAATACATCCGCGAACAACTGTTGATAATTTCCAATGCTCGAGGGCAAAGTTTATCAAGGTCACGGTTCACAAGATCATGTGATGGGCATATTATTAACATTCGTAAAATTATGTTCCCTCCGCATGCAATGTAAACAAGATGTTCACCCCAAAACCTTTAAATTAAACAGATAACGGTCACATTATATTAAAACATTTCATTAAAACCTATTTCATTTTACAAAAAAACATCGGATTTCGTGGCAGTATTTTATTTTTATTGCATACACTGACATTGTCATACTGGTTATACTTGCTGTTACGCCCGTCATGAAACATTGTCATACTGGTTATACTTGCTGTTACGCCCGTCATGAAACATTGTCATACTGGTTATACTTGCTGTTACGCCCGTCATGAAACATTGTCATACTGGTTATACTTGCCGTTACGCCCGTCATGAAACATTGTCATACTGGTTGTACTTGCTGTTACGCCCGTCATGAAACATTGTCATACTGGTTATACTTGCTGTTACGCCCGTCATGAAACATTGTCATACTGGTTGTACTTGCTGTTACACCCGTCATGAAACATTGTCATACTGGTTATACTTGCTGTTACGCCCGTCATGAAACATTGTCATACTGGTTATACTTGCTGTTACGCCCGTCATGAAACATTGTCATACTGGTTGTACTTGCTGTTACGCCCGTCATGAAACATTGTCATACTGGTTGTACTTGCTGTTACGCCCGTCATGAAACATTGTCATACTGGTTGTACTTGCTGTTATACCCGTCATGAAACATTGTCATACTGGTTATACTTGCTGTTACGCCCGTCATGAAACATTGTCATACTGGTTGTACTTGCCGTTACGCCCGTCATGAAACATTGTCATACTGGTTATACTTGCTGTTACGCCCGTCATGAAACATTGTCATACTGGTTGTACTTGCCGTTACGCCCGTCATGAAACATTGTCATACTGGTTATACTTGCTGTTACGCCCGTCATGAAACATTGTCATACTGGTTGTACTTGCCGTTACGCCCGTCATGAAACATTGTCATACTGGTTATACTTGCTGTTACGCCCATCATGAAACATTGTCATACTGGTTATACTTGCTGTTACGCCCGTCATGAAACATTGTCATACTGGTTATACTTGCCGTTACGCCCGTCATGAAACATTGTCATACTGGTTGTACTTGCTGTTACGCCCGTCATGAAACATTGTCATACTGGTTGTACTTGCTGTTATACCCGTCATGAAACATTGTCATACTGGTTATACTTGCTGTTACGCCCGTCATGAAACATTGTCATACTGGTTGTACTTGCTGTTACGCCCGTCATGAAACATTGTCATACTGGTTATACTTGCTGTTACGCCCGTCATGAAACATTGTCATACTGGTTGTACTTGCTGTTACGCCCGTCATGAAACATTGTCATACTGGTTGTACTTGCTGTTACGCCCGTCATGAAACATTGTCATACTGGTTATACTTGCCGTTACGCCCGTCATGAAACATTGTCATACTGGTTGTACTTGCTGTTACGCCCGTCATGAAACATTGTCATACTGGTTGTACTTGCTGTTACGCCCGTCATGAAACATTGTCATACTGGTTATACTTGCCGTTACGCCCGTCATGAAACATTGTCATACTGGTTGTACTTGCCGTTACGCCCGTCATGAAACATTGTCATACTGGTTGTACTTGCTGTTATGCCCGTCATGAAACATTGTCATACTGGTTATACTTGCCGTTACGCCCGTTATGAAACATTGTCATACTGGTTATACTTGCCGTTACGCCCGTCATGAAACATTGTCATACTGGTTGTACTTGCTGTTACGCCCGTCATGAAACATTGTCATACTGGTTGTACTTGCTGTTATGCCCGTCATGAAACATTGTCATACTGGTTATACTTGCTGTTACGCCCGTCATGAAACATTGTCATACTGGTTGTACTTGCTGTTACGCCCGTCATGAAACATTGTCATACTGGTTGTACTTGCTGTTATGCCCGTCATGAAACATTGTCATACTGGTTATACTTGCTGTTACGCCCGTCATGAAACATTGTCATACTGGTTATACTTGCTGTTACGCCCGTCATGAAACATTGTCATACTGGTTGTACTTGCTGTTACGCCCGTCATGAAACATTGTCATACTGGTTGTACTTGCTGTTACGCCCGTCATGAAACATTGTCATACTGGTTGTACTTGCTGTTATACCCGTCATGAAACATTGTCATACTGGTTATACTTGCTGTTACGCCCGTCATGAAACATTGTCATACTGGTTGTACTTGCCGTTACGCCCGTCATGAAACATTGTCATACTGGTTATACTTGCTGTTACGCCCGTCATGAAACATTGTCATACTGGTTGTACTTGCCGTTACGCCCGTCATGAAACATTGTCATACTGGTTATACTTGCCGTTACGCCCGTCATGAAACATTGTCATACTGGTTATACTTGCTGTTACGCCCGTCATGAAACATTGTCATACTGGTTGTACTTGCCGTTACGCCCGTCATGAAACATTGTCATACTGGTTATACTTGCTGTTACGCCCATCATGAAACATTGTCATACTGGTTATACTTGCTGTTACGCCCGTCATGAAACATTGTCATACTGGTTATACTTGCCGTTACGCCCGTCATGAAACATTGTCATACTGGTTGTACTTGCTGTTACGCCCGTCATGAAACATTGTCATACTGGTTATACTTGCTGTTACGCCCGTCATGAAACATTGTCATACTGGTTATACTTGCCGTTACGCCCGTCATGAAACATTGTCATACTGGTTGTACTTGCTGTTATACCCGTCATGAAACATTGTCATACTGGTTATACTTGCTGTTACGCCCGTCATGAAACATTGTCATACTGGTTGTACTTGCTGTTACGCCCGTCATGAAACATTGTCATACTGGTTATACTTGCTGTTACGCCCGTCATGAAACATTGTCATACTGGTTGTACTTGCTGTTACGCCCGTCATGAAACATTGTCATACTGGTTATACTTGCCGTTACGCCCGTCATGAAACATTGTCATACTGGTTGTACTTGCCGTTACGCCCGTCATGAAACATTGTCATACTGGTTGTACTTGCTGTTACGCCCGTCATGAAACATTGTCATACTGGTTATACTTGCCGTTACGCCCGTCATGAAACATTGTCATACTGGTTGTACTTGCCGTTACGCCCGTCATGAAACATTGTCATACTGGTTGTACTTGCTGTTATGCCCGTCATGAAACATTGTCATACTGGTTATACTTGCCGTTACGCCCGTTATGAAACATTGTCATACTGGTTATACTTGCCGTTACGCCCGTCATGAAACATTGTCATACTGGTTGTACTTGCCGTTACGCCCGTCATGAAACATTGTCATACTGGTTGTACTTGCTGTTACGCCCGTCATGAAACATTGTCATACTGGTTGTACTTGCTGTTATGCCCGTCATGAAACATTGTCATACTGGTTGTACTTGCTGTTACGCCCATCATGAAACATTGTCATACTGGTTGTACTTGCTGTTATGCCCGTCATGAAACATTGTCATACTGGTTATACTTGCTGTTACGCCCGTCATGAAACATTGTCATACTGGTTATACTTGCTGTTACGCCCGTCATGAAACATTGTCATACTGGTTATACTTGCCGTTACGCCCGTCATGAAACATTGTCATACTGGTTGTACTTGCCGTTACGCCCGTCATGAAACATTGTCATACTGGTTGTACTTGCTGTTATGCCCGTCATGAAACATTGTCATACTGGTTATACTTGCCGTTACGCCCGTTATGAAACATTGTCATACTGGTTATACTTGCCGTTACGCCCGTCATGAAACATTGTCATACTGGTTGTACTTGCTGTTACGCCCGTCATGAAACATTGTCATACTGGTTGTACTTGCTGTTACGCCCGTCATGAAACATTGTCATACTGGTTGTACTTGCTGTTATGCCCGTCATGAAACATTGTCATACTGGTTATACTTGCTGTTACGCCCGTCATGAAACATTGTCATACTGGTTGTACTTGCTGTTATGCCCGTCATGAAACATTGTCATACTGGTTATACTTGCTGTTACGCCCGTCATGAAACATTGTCATACTGGTTATACTTGCCGTTACGCCCGTCATGAAACATTGTCATACTGGTTGTACTTGCCGTTACGCCCGTCATGAAACATTGTCATACTGGTTGTACTTGCTGTTATGCCCGTCATGAAACATTGTCATACTGGTTATACTTGCCGTTACGCCCGTTATGAAACATTGTCATACTGGTTATACTTGCCGTTACGCCCGTCATGAAACATTGTCATACTGGTTGTACTTGCTGTTACGCCCGTCATGAAACATTGTCATACTGGTTGTACTTGCTGTTACGCCCGTCATGAAACATTGTCATACTGGTTGTACTTGCTGTTATGCCCGTCATGAAACATTGTCATACTGGTTATACTTGCTGTTACGCCCGTCATGAAACATTGTCATACTGGTTGTACTTGCTGTTACGCCCGTCATGAAACTGAAGAAGCACTTTCTGTTTGTTTACAGATAAGTCTGAGCTGGTTGGACAGGAAGTCCAGTCAACTAAGACGAGAAACTTCATTACCTCCGCTGTGAGTGGAAGCTTGTTCAAGTCACGCAGTAATGTTCAGAATAATCTAATAATAATCTAATATTAAAAGCTATGCACATCGCAGAGGAGACCCATAATCAGTGGAGACCCATAATCAGAGGAGACCCATAATCAGTGGAGACCCATAATCAGAGGAGACCCATAATCAGTGGAGACCCATAATCAGAGGAGACCCATAATCAGTGGAGACCCATAATCAGTGGAGACCCATAATCAGAGGAGACCCATAAATAGAGGAGACCCATAATCAGTGGAGACCCATAATCAGAAGAGACCCATAATCAGAGGAGACCCATAATCAGAAGATTCTACTCTTTAGTTTAAGTATGATATATTATATTTGTAGTTTAAGTATGATATATTTGTAGTTTAAGTATGATATATTATATTAAGTTGAACATTTTATTGGTTAAAATTAATTTAATATATTGTGTTGCTCCTGCGAGAGTAACTAGAGTACCTTGATTGGAGTCACTCACCCTATTACGTGTTGAATTGTATTATCCATATGTATCTTTTTCTGAAATATTCTATGTAAATGAAGCCAAAAATTAACTATGATTCTTGTATTATTTATATGCCTTTTAAAAAATGTCCTAGCTTTTCTGAAAAATATCTCACCAGTATTGTAAATAAATGTAAGGTTTGTTTTTGTGTGGTTTATTTATTTACATGTTGGAATTAAGTTAGTATCTCGGGAGTCTCCCATTGTTCTATGGTAGATTGTCAGCTTTGTGATGCTTCGTGACTAGTAGTGATCATACTGAATTGTTATGCCGTAATGACTAATTTGTTAATTCTCTTCTTTGTCACTAATCCCGTTTCACTGTCGTCTACACCAACTGTCTCCACTCCCCCATCCCTCATTTTCCACTCCCCTCCCACTTCCGCCAGATCTCTCTTCATGCAGTCCTCCCATCTCAATCTCTTCTCCTACCCTCCACTCTAACTCTCTTCGTCAACCATACCCCTTCCATTCTGTCCACGGGTCCAGCCCACTTTAGCCGGCTCCTCACCATCTTCCTCGTGAGACTCTCTCACACCAACATAAATTCTTTAAAATATTGCTTAGCATTTATTTATTTTCAAAAGCTTTCATAGATGAGCAACAAGTCTAGACACTTGACTCTTGCCTTTCCCACTTTGATGAAAGGTCCTTATGGCCTCCTTACGGTGTTTAGTGCTTGTGTTTACACAATTGACTCTTGCCTTTCCCACTTTGATGAAAGGTCCTTATAAATTTTGTGCTTGTGTTTACACAATTGACTCTTGCAGTGCCAGATCACACGACACTGTCAGCTAACAAATTAAACAAAAATCTTTTGTATAAACTGGACTTCTGTTTTCTGGTGGTGGCTTTGAAGCATTGTTGTTTTATTTGTTCGTAGAAGCAGAAGTTGTCATCGAGTGGTGCCCGTGAGGCATCCCGCACTGAGCGCATGTCCTTCGGTGAGTCTCATCGCTGGCATCAGTGAGCCATTGCAAAAGTTTGAGGAAAAATAGATCAGTTTAATTCATCTTTGTATTACACTACAGTTTCTTGCATTTTAGTGTAGACTGCATAAGGAGTCTTGTACGGTTGTGGCATTTTTATCTTGCAGAGTACGGAAACTGGTTAGCTGTGCAAGGTCACTATAAAGCTGGCTGAAGTACACAACTACCATGTTGCTAGGCACTCGGCTACCATGTTGCTAGGCGCTCGACTACCATGTTAGGCACTCAGCTACAATGTTGCTAGGCACTCAGCTATCATGTTGCTAGGCACTCAGCTACCATGTTGCTAGGTACTCAGTTACCATGTTGCTAGGCATTCAAGAAAAATTTGGTATTCTTTTATTATTATATGTAGTAACTTGGGTGTATTATAATTTACACTTATAATTATTACTTATACATTGATGTATGAATGTTATTATTATGATAATTTTTTTATCAGTGTTGTATTTTAAGCGCCTCTGAACAGATTTTATTTCTGGATATATAGCGCTATATAAATAAAGGTTATTGTTATTATATGTTGCTAGGTACTCAGCTACCTTGTTGCTAGGCACTCAGCTATCTTGCTGTTAGGCACTCAGCTACCTCGTTGTTAGGCACTGTGCTACCTTGTTGCTAGGCACTTAGCTACCATGTTGCTAGGAACTCAGCTACCTTGTTGCTAGACATGGTAGCTGTACATTAGTAATTTTTAAACTATTTCTATTATAGATCAGGACCTTCTAGAGATTCACATAAATCAGGCCAAGAACCTTATGGCCATGGACAGTAACGGTCAGTATGTCATGTTTACTGATTCAGACAGAATGTAAAAAAAAGAAACAGGTTTTGCCTGTATGAAATCCTGCACTATCAATATGAGCCGAACCATAGAAAACACTGAGTGGAACTATAGATGCGTGGCTTATCTTTTAATTACACAGTTTCCTATTTGTGATTTACATATGTAACTACAATCATAGCAAAATTGACAGAAATATTGATAATTCTATGCATTTATTATTTTCTCACAAATTGACTGGTGTTGCAAATCATTTGTTACATACAGTGAAATATCATTAGTCCATTCTTCGATAGTCCATTTATTCAGTCATCTGCATGTTTGTTTATGAACAAATCTTGACACACTGTAAATGACTCCAGTATTCAGTGATTCACCATTCCGTACATTTCATTGATCTGGCCAAAACCATTGGAAACCAAAGTGCGCTGGTAAATGAGGGTCCACTGTACAGAGCTTTAGCTAGTATTGTGAAAGTTTCCAATTGACCTGTTATACTTTTCATTTACCAGTTATACAAAACAAAAACCAGTTATACACGTATTGTGTTAATTGAGAATGATCTAATAAATGTCCGTCGAAATCTATAGTGAAACGATGCCTTCATAAATGTACTGTACATCTGTAAAAAAGAACAAACTGTTAAAGATGCCTCCTCAATTAACTTAAAGTTGCCTCCTCAATTAGATTTTTTCACTACTCTCATTACAAATTCATTTGCGAAAAATCAAACCTACTTAGTATCCACTACGACATGCTAGCTCGTTTGTGCAACTTTTGTATGTAGTCTTTGTGAAATCATCAAACAAACTATTAAATTAGTTAATGTTTGGTCAAACGTTAATTTAAGTGAAAACGGAAACGCTGAAAACTCACAAATTTCACTCTTGATGACATTTCGTAACTTTGTCACGTGATCAGGAAAGGATGGAAGTCACAGTATTTATCATATTGGATATCCACTATTTTGAACATTACCAGATCTAATGACTAAAGTCAATTCTTTCGATGATTTGAAAAAAGATGTTACATAAACTATTCACACGCTACATATTTGGACATCAACAAACTGGGTTTGCGATATGGCTAAATCAGTTGAGGATGGAGTTTTAAAACATTACGGCAAAGTCAGGTACCAAAAGTCGGTCCCATTGTGTCTTGCCTGTTTTAAAACAATACAAACACTCTTTTTACAACATAATTGGGCAAATAAAGATGAGTAATTTAAAAAACAAAAATCCGTTATGATTTTCCAAAAACTCGTTGCAATAACGTAAAAAACAATTTGTACAATGCCTTTTTGTTTAAAAAACATTTGAATCAAAACAATGGGTGTTATTTACCTAGACCACCCACGTGGACCACCCACCATGTTTCTAGGTTACAGTGACCCATATCTGGAGGTGTTTGTCAACAAGGAGCGCAAGTTCACCACAAGCATCAAGAAGAAGACCCTGAACCCAGTCTGGGATGAGTGGGTTACTATGCAGCTTCCGAAGCCCAACGAACACTTGGAAATAGTGCGTGTTACGTTCTTTTCTAATTATTATTTAAGAATTTTAAAGATACAAAGCTTAGTTCACTTTTTATATCCTAGGAATGTGTTGGATGATATCTGCATAGCATACCTGGGCAACTCTACAACAGAGAGTACAAATATAGTGTGATGTTTTGAGAAAGCAAGTGGTTTGTTTTTTAAGGTTATCACAGAAAATATATATATCATTATAAATTGTAAATTAGTATCCATGCAGCCACTCATGTAACAGACACTGATACAGGGGGATTTTCGGTTTTTATCAAGTAAACTGTTTTGCCAATATACCTATGATAGTTGCAGTCTTACATAATTAAGTAAATATTTTATTAGTCTCCATGTAAACATTCAGTAAAAAACAAAACATAAATACATAATATAGATCAGGCATTGTATACATCGGCCACTCAAAAGTGAGTTATGAAAGACAGCAAAACACAGCATGCATGTTCAGAATGTCAAAACTTTAAACCATGTATTTGCATTCAAATATTTGTTTGTTTTACTCTTGACATAGACAAGCTATTAATGTTGCCATTCGTTTGACCTGTGTGTGGTGCTGTCCTTCCAGAGCGTGTGGGACCGCGACGTGTTCTTCCAGAAAGACTTCCTTGGCTGTCTGACATTCTCCCTCGACGACATCAGGGCCTACAGCAAACAGAACGACGTAAGTACCACCAGACAGACACTTCCTCAGACTTGTTTCCCAGAATGCTTTGCTATATGCTCAGGCACACTCTCCAGAATCCCCTGCTGCGCTCTCAAACTAAGGTTCCCAGAATCCTTTGCTGCATGCTCAGACAGACAAACATAACTTGATTTTAGTTTAGTAACATATTTGACAATTTGTTACATTTTTGGCACTACATGTTCAAAGGTATTTAATAATAATAAACTGTATTTATGCACTCATATTAAGCGTAAGACTGCGTTCAGGGGTGTTTACATTTGAATGACTTAAATGCTGATTAACAGAGCTACTAAGAATCACAATTCAATACTGAAATTTGTGACTAACAAAAAGGTTGCTAAGACTTGGCTAAAGAAAACTGAACAGGACAAACTAAAACGTACATACATACATTATATTTCTGTACATTAACGTAGCCTCCCACAAAGCACTGCTGCCCTCTGTTGGCACCAACTGTCTGGCATGTTCCAGCACCGAGGCTGGTTCCAGCTGCAGCGCATCCAGTCAGGCTATGTCCAACTCCATTTCAAGGTCCTCTCGGATGACTTTGGGGCTGAGGTAAGGAGTCTTGTCATTGATAACATTGTGTAGACGATCTGTCTTTCGGTCTTTGTCATCAATCTAAAATGTGCTTACTCTGTAGACATACATTTGTTACTGACCATAAAAGTTACCTTCCTGTGAGGACTACCTTGCTCTACAGTGAAGAGAATCAGCCATTTAGTAGAATCAAATATATTATCTGGGACAGAATCATTCCCTATTCTCACTGTAATATATTAATTGGAGTCTCTATGCCATCATTTTGTCTACTACTATTTGGTAATACATCAGGTTTCAAACCGTTTGCGATGCTGAATTAATAACAGACATATCTGATTTAATTATGATGCTGCATTGACTAATTTGGAAAACAAATCCCAAGCATCATGATTGTGTAACAGGAGTCGAAACAGACATGGGAGACAGATAGTGGAGTGAGGGTTGCAGACAGCCTCCCCCACGAAGACGACACCTTCTACCCCCCCTTCCCATCATGCAACACAACAATGTCGCCCATCGAAGAGAAGAGTATCGAGAATCTAGCAGCAGTTGCCAATGGCAATGGGGATATTGATACCGTAAAGAGGAAGTTGGAGGTATTCAGGACACCAGTTGGTGATGGGGTAATTAAAACTTCCTCCTCAACTAACTTAGCCCATGGCAAATTAGGTTCGTTGATGTTGAGATCATGTGCAGTTAGTTTAATAAAATAAGAGTGCAAATTTGTGTTAAAATCATTAAAAAAAATTGACTTTGATCGTCAGATCGGGGTAACTTGCGAAACAGGAAATTGCCTGATTTGATAGTATATTGAGCCAGACCACGTTTGTCATTATTTTGCTGAATTTCGATGAGATCTGATGAAAAGTAATTTATTAGTAGTTTGTCCGAAGAATTCATCAAAACTAAATACGACATTTGCACGAACGAGCTAGCTTATAGTGCGCACTAAATGGTTTGATTGTTCACAAAATTATTCTGAAAAGAGACGATTGAAAAAAAAATTATTGGGGAACGACCTTTATGCAGCGAGTTGACTTTGAGCTACACAAATGGTTTATTTGAGGGAATATAAATTTCTGTTTGCCTTTTCTAAAAATTTTATTCGTGCAGGGTGAAGTTCTTACTCTACAACCATGCATGTATGATAGAGTTATTTCCATCTTGGTATTTAACTAAACATTCATGTAATGTACCATATCTGGTACATTTACCAGAGTACAGACGTTTGGAAAAGACTAAAGTGCTTGTAAAATATAAAAGTTAATGAAAGCCTAAGATTGGAGAATGAAGATGACCCTCTAGTGTGTAGGAAACATGTTCTGTGTATCGTTGCGTTAATTTAGGATAGAGATTCCGTGCATTTGTGATTCGGAACATCAAAGCGGGCTACATTTGCCGAATCGAGTGATTTCGTAGCGAACCATCTGATTAGTTGATGCAGCAAGTTGGACAAAGTACAAACCAATAGGGCTTGACCATCCAAGGATGATAACAGTATGACCACTGGTTGAGGAGTATGCAGTAAGCTAAACTGTCATTGTTCCTTGCAGGTTGGTGACAATGTCGGCACCAAGTCGGAACATTCCACTACGACGGTTACGGCAGACATAGAGACGCAGCCTTCACTGCGTAGGGCATCGTCCGCCAACAACGTAGATGGACTTGTACAAGACACCAAGATGTCCACCAGAGGGCATCCATGCAGCACCCCTGTCAGGTATTCACTTTTACTGCACATTTTTCTTTTGTTGAAATCCATATTTCTGACTTGAAATTCTGTATAAATTTGTCTACAATTTGTCATTGTTTAATCACCCTATAGCATATAGAGTCTGATCAAGTGTTGCCATTGATTCCCTCAATGAAATGTATCTATATCAAACAAAATCCGCTAGGTTTTGTCGGAAATTTGCTGTTTAATTTATGATAAAAAAATATTTAAATAGTTTTTGTTAAATTTAATGAAAAAAATTCTAGCAACTTTTTATTGCTATATGATATTTTCAGCATGGTAGCAGTACGTTTGCATGTTTCCTGTATCGATTATTAAAATATGCTGTAATTGGCAAAATCTTGTAAGATAAAAATCTTTGCAGTGTCACAGTTTCTCCAATGCTTCGTTCCTTTTCTGTCTGTCTGTGGACATCGCTGTGCTGAAGTTGAACTGACCTGATTTGAGCTTAACTCGCACTGAACTGATGCTGAATCATACTTTATATTGTACTGTACTTATATTGTACTGTACTTATGTTGGACTGTCCTAATGCTGCCCTGTACTGATACTGAACTGTAGTTACAGAGGTTCAAGGCGCGACAAAGAGAAGCAGAGACCACGAGGTAAGCGACACGTGTTGTCGTCCTGTCTTGTAGTAGTAGTCACTATGAGTGCTACTGCTGTAGCTAAGTACAGAGCATCAGACAAGGCAGACTGCCGTGGGCTGATGGTAGTATGTGGATTTTTAGCTGTATTGTATGTCTACTCATGTAAGACCGTATAACATCCTGCTATTTGTTTCATCAACGATAATTAGCACAATGTGATTATGCGTCAACTCTTACTGTTTGCCTGTAATCCTTATGGATTTATTATTAAATGCATTTTCACGGTGCAGACGTGATATTACTCACGTGTGTTTCGCTTATGCCGTTCCTTATGGATTTACTTACATTTAACAGGTGTACGAGACATTACTTACAGAATAACATTATCTCATATCACAAATCTTATATTGTGTGCAGTCAGCTGTGTCAAAGATCCAATCAGTATATCACAATTTACACAGGCAGCTCATTTTGAGCATGCGAGGCAAACCAGCGATCATAGATGTTCAAACTTTATGGGTTTTTATTATAGCAGTCCATAATTCTGTTTGATCATCAAAGAATAACTGAGCATTAGTAATAATAACTTCTGTAGCATCCCATAAATCTTCAGGGACCTGAGCTCAGAAGCACAGCAAACTTGAATCGTGCAGCATGATATCATGAAAAGGGACCTGCAAAAGTCAACATCAGAGCAATGGACTGCCGATTTAGGGTGGAAATACAATTTCGAATAAATATATTTTGGGGGGTTTTTTGCGCAAGGTTTCAGATGATTTTAAATTGATGGGGAATTCGGTCATTTGTAGGTCACTCAGTGGACAGTCCTTGCCCACTGTCCCCTGTCCACTACCACAACGTCCACGGCTGTCTGCAGCGACTCCGAGGGCTCAAGGGGGTCACAGGCAGCATCTACTGCAAGCTGCGGCTCGACAAGTGAGTCCAGCTAGGAACACTGGAACATATTTATCTGCAACTTAGCAAAATATTTGTGTTAAAAGTACCCCATCGATGGTCTAAATATATATGGGCCCACGTCCTTCCACCCATTTGGGGCCGACACCCATCTTGATACATCTAGGGTCTACATTCGTCAGAGTCAGCAGCAATCATGTAGGGTCAACACCTGTCTGGATTACGCACCCATCTAAGATGCATCCTCCTCTAAATTCAACACCCATCAGAGGTACAGACAATCTGAGACCGACACCCATCCCAATTTTAACAGGAGTGACTAGTTATCAGTCAGGAAAATAATCAGTATTTCTAGATCAGGGTATTTCATCAAGAACAATCGGACCTTTTTTATCTAGATAGGTCAGAGAAACTGACTGTTGTCTGACAAACTTATTCATCTAGTTTGTGTTTTATCAGGATGTCAACTATTTTCTAGTAACAATGATTATTTAGTATGATAAAGTAACGTAGGAATGGAGAACTGGTTGACGGTAGTGGTGTTTGCAGCAACTGAAAATAAATGTCAACATTATATTTAAAAATTTACAAGTACAACTGGTTTAAAGGAACAGTTGGGAAATTTTTATTGTAGTGTTCCGTGTTGAAAAATCACTGTACACTGTGTCTGTCTTCCTGTCTGTCTGTCGCAGTCGGAGCATGCAGCTACGAGAGAAGAAGTCGGCCTCTGGTCGTCTCCTGATCAAGTCATTCAATGTGGCTGCCATGCACAACTCTAAGTTTAACATGGACTTTGACGTTAGTAGCTATAGATGTCCCTATTGCAATAAACAACTATAAGTTTAAGGCCACACACGGCAGGTGAAATTACGTATTTTGAAAAAATATGCTCAGAATGTGTTTCGTCCTTTTTCTGATAGCTTTGTATGTTAATTATCAATAAAGTTAATTTTTATAACGATCACATACCTCTAAATCACTTTTATTCGTGAATAAAGTGTACCCCTATCAAGTAATAATCCAGTTTTGATTCTCAAAAGTTCGAAAATATGCGACGTTTAGACCTTAGCAACACTGCCGTAAATTCACCGTACGCCATCTTGTTTGGTACGGATAGATTCCTCTTTCCGTTCTCTAACCGCCTGTCTAGACGGCATCCCCACCCTTTGACCCGTATTCGCTGGACATCGTTATATATGCAAGCAGTATTCTACCGACTATCTCCTTATTTGGTATTCGGCATCATGCTACGTCAACGTCGGGACGCTCCGCTGTACTTGCGACCCGCGTTGACCCGGATATTTCCATACATGGCACGGACATTTGCATATATGACACTTGATCTCCCACAATGCACGATGTTGCTATTTACCAGTGTACACAACGATGGCGTCTAACGAAAGTAATCATCGAGTCAGAACGTATAAGTTTTCCACAAAGCATGCTTTTGGGCAGAGAAAGAAAGGGAGAACGCAGCAACTACGGGATGCACGTGCAAATAGGACATTTTCGGCGGCGAAACAGCCGGATACGGCGGAAATGCAGCTGTGCATTGTCACTGCAGACGACGAGTTAGCGACACCGCAGACGCCGGCAACGGTTCCCGGGACCGACTGCGGAGTTGGGAGTAGAACAGTGGCACAGGTCAAGCGCCGAGGAGGAAAAAGGGCCAGCATACAAGGCTGGCGGATTTGACTGAATGTTGTGGAACCTTGTTTGTCTTGTGGACTCTGTTACTGTCTAGTTGTTTCTTAGTTGTTCCTGAGGTTAACAAATTTAGTTAATATTTTTTTATGTATATAGGCGTTATAGCTTGTCCACGGGTGACCTGAGAACAAGTTACACATTTGGAAACAGCTTTCTATTTGTTGAATCAATCCTGATTGATGTTATCAGATACATGACACTTCAACTTCTTCAACACCTTCAAGTCGTGCATTAAAGTCATTATTTGAGTAAATACACAACCCTATCAAATACCTACCAAAGAAATTTGCTAAAATCAAGTACTCAAATCAACAGAAGTTGTAGAAAACTGCTAATAAAGGAGCTTATACAGGCCAGATGGCCTCCTGCCCCATCAACCATACTGGTAAGAATACTGATAAGAAACTTCTGTTGTATATTAATAATGACACACAAAAATTCCAAAATGGTGGCCATTTTGTTTGGTTCATATATCACATTTGCAGGAAGCATATCTCTGGTAGTACTTATGCCAGCAATATAATGTTTACATTGTTATATTCAGTATAAAAATTTCTATAAGCATGCCAAAGGAAATATCTATGTGACACATAGTTTGAAAGTATCAGAAGTATTGATGGTAAACAAATCTTTGACGGCCGTTTTCTCAAAAACGTGTTTTCTACATTTGGAAAAAGGATATCTCCGTGAGTAATTATGCTATCCAAATAAGGTTTTGAATGTTGCATTCAGCATACTTTACTCTGTACAATGACCAGAGACATTTTAAAAATCATCAATAGTTTGAAAGATAAACACGTATTTGTTGCCAAAAATGAAGTTTTTTTTCACACTAAAAAAAATTTAAACAAAAATAAAAACACAACATTTTAACAAATGCACTGGTCATTGTATAGTAGAATGTGTACTGAACATGGATTTGCAAGAATTATAATCATATATGTGTTCAATAAAGAATGACAGTGTTTCCAAATTTGCCAATATTTGCTCAAAATGGTGGACATTTTGTTTGTTACCATGGAAACAAAACAAAAGTTCAATATATTTTTTACTCAGTAAGACCGATTCTATACTTTTGGCCAAAAAAATTGCAAGATTTGCACAAATAAAAAAGTTATCCTATTTACCTGCTGTGTGTGGCCTTAACATGGACTTTGAGGTTAGTAGCTATAGATGTCCCTATTGCAATAAACAACTCTAAGTTTAACATGGACTTTGAGGTTAGTAGCTATAGATGTCCCTACTGCAATAAACAACTATAAGTTTAACATGGACTTTGAGGTTAGTAGCTATAGATGTCCCTACTGCAATAAACAACTCTAAGTTTAACATGGACTTTGAGGTTAGTAGCTATAGATGTCCCTACTGCAATAAACAACTCTAAGTTTAACATGGACTTTGAGGTTAGTAGCTATAGATGTCCCTACTGCAATAAACAACTATAAGTTTAACATGGACTTTGAGGTTAGTAGCTATAGAGGTCCCTACTGCAATGAACAACTCTAAGTTTAACATGGACTTTGAGGTTAGTAGCTATATATGTCCCTACTGCAATAAACAACTATAAGTTTAACATGGACTTTGAGGTTAGTAGCTATAGAGGTCCCTACTGCAATGAACAACTCTAAGTTTAACATGGACTTTGAGGTTAGTAGCTATAGATGTCCCTACTGCAATAAACAACTATAAGTTTAACATGGACTTTGAGGTTAGTAGCTATAGATGTCCCTACTGCAATAAACAACTCTAAGTTTAACATGGACTTTGAGGTTAGTAGCTATAGATGTCCCTACTGCAATAAACAACTCTAAGTTTAACATGGACTTTGAGGTTAGTAGCTATAGATGTCCCTACTGCAATAAACAACTATAAGTTTAACATGGACTTTGAGGTTAGTAGCTATAGAGGTCCCTACTGCAATGAACAACTCTAAGTTTAACATGGACTTTGAGGTTAGTAGCTATAGATGTCCCTACTGCAATAAACAACTATAAGTTTAACATGGACTTTGAGGTTAGTAGCTATAGAGGTCCCTACTGCAATGAACAACCCTAGATAGACAGGGCGCAATACACACAGTGGTTAGAATGTCCGACTAACAACCCAGAAGACAGGGTCCAAATCTTCTTGTTGCTGTTTCAAAGTTTGGGCAATTTTGTTCACTCCTTGGTGTCTCATTTCATTCAGTCTTTGCACAGTAATTGCAGTATGGCTGAATGATTCCCAGAGAAGTCAAGTTGTTGGAGTGAACAGGCCGGCCAGCACTTTTAGTGATCTTAAGGACTGGATATTGCACAATATAAGAACTTGTGTAATGACTTTTTCTCTTCAGATGAACAATGCCATCTCCATGAATAAGTCTAATCACTAGTAAAACGATCACAAGTCTTGAGATGTTCATATCTTACCGATTATACAGCAGTGATACCACACTGTTGAGTACCGAGACGTTCTCGAAGTTGTGCTGAAAACTAAATGCTTGGTTGAAAGTCATCACTAAAAGTGTCAAAAAGTCCAACTTTGACACGTACATGAAATGTCTTGTGACTTGTAGATTGACGAAGGACTAGGCGTCTTGAAGGAGGCTCTGCTTATCATTGATGTGAAACTGTCACAAAAGGAGCACCTTGCTACGTACAGCTACACCTTGCAGGAGCTCTTTGATGGTTAGTATATCACTTGCACTTGCTGCTCATAGTGCCGGGTGTATGAAATGTGTTAGCTGGAAAGTGTGCAGTTTACTAAGCCAGTTTAGTCTGTTCTTTGTGGATACACATATAGTGAAACCTTTTTAATCTGTTCTTTGTGGATACATATTCAGTGAAACCTGGTTAGTCTGTTCTTTGTGGGTACACATTCAGTGAAACCTTGTTAGTCTGTTCTTTGTGGATACATATTCAGTGAAACCTGGTTAGTCTGTTCTTTGTGGATACATATTTAGTGAAACCTGGTTAGTCTGTTCTTTGTGGATACATATTCAGTGAAACCTTGTTAGTCTGTTCTTTGTGGATACATATTCAGTGAAACCTGGTTAGTCAGTTCTTTGTGGATACATATTCAGTGAAACCTTGTTAGTCTGTTCTTTGTGGATACATATTCAGTGAAACCTGGTTAGTCTGTTCTTTCTGGATACATATTCAGTGAAACCTGGTTAGTCTGTTCTTTGTGGATACATATTCAGTGAAACCTTGTTAGTATGTTCTTTGTGGATACATATACAGTGAAACCTTGTTAGTCTGTTCTTTGTGGATACATATTCAGTGAAACCTGGTTAGTCTGTTCTTTGTGGATACATATACAGTGAAACCTGTTTAGTCTGTTCTTTGTGGATACATATTCAGTGAAACCTTGTTAGTCTGTTCTTTGTGGATACATATTCAGTGAAACCTGGTTAGTCTGTTCTTTGTGGATACATATTTAGTGAAACCTGGTTAGTCTGTTCTTTGTGGATACATATTCAGTGAAACCTTGTTAGTCTGTTCTTTGTGGATACATATTCAGTGAAACCTGGTTAGTCTGTTCTTTGTGGATACATATACAGTGAAACCTGGTTAGTCTGTTCTTTGTGGATACATATTCAGTGAAACCTGGTTAGTCTGTTCTTTGTGGATACATATTCAGTGAAACCTGGTTAGTCTGTTCTTTCTGGATACATATTCAGTGAAACCTGGTTAGTCTGTTCTTTGTGGATACATATACAGTGAAACCTGGTTAGTCTGTTCTTTGTGGATACATATTCAGTGAAACCTTGTTAGTCTGTTCTTTGTGGATACATATTCAGTGAAACC
Source organism: Lamellibrachia columna (assembly GCA_963662155.1). Taxonomy (NCBI): domain Eukaryota; kingdom Metazoa; phylum Annelida; class Polychaeta; order Sabellida; family Siboglinidae; genus Lamellibrachia; species Lamellibrachia columna. The sequence goes on from OY759262.1 coordinate 54,576,007, forward strand.
TGGTTAGTCTGTTCTTTGTGGATACATATTTAGTGAAACCTGGTTAGTCTGTTCTTTGTGGATACATATTCAGTGAAACCTTGTTAGTCTGTTCTTTGTGGATACATATTCAGTGAAACCTGGTTAGTCTGTTCTTTGTGGATACATATTCAGTGAAACCTTGTTAGTCTGTTCTTTCTGGATACATATTCAGTGAAACCTGGTTAGTCTGTTCTTTCTGGATACATATTCAGTGAAACCTGGTTAGTCTGTTCTTTGTGGATACATATTCAGTGAAACCTTGTTAGTCTGTTCTTTGTGGATACATATACAGTGAAACCTTGTTAGTCTGTTCTTTGTGGATACATATTCAGTGAAACCTGGTTAGTCTGTTCTTTGTGGATACATATACAGTGAAACCTGGTTAGTCTGTTCTTTGTGGATACATATTCAGTGAAACCTTGTTAGTCTGTTCTTTGTGGATACATATTCAGTGAAACCTGGTTAGTCTGTTCTTTGTGGATACATATTTAGTGAAACCTGGTTAGTCTGTTCTTTGTGGATACATATTCAGTGAAACCTTGTTAGTCTGTTCTTTGTGGATACATATTCAGTGAAACCTGGTTAGTCTGTTCTTTGTGGATACATATACAGTGAAACCTGGTTAGTCTGTTCTTTGTGGATACATATTCAGTGAAACCTTGTTAGTCTGTTCTTTGTGGATACATATTCAGTGAAACCTGGTTAGTCTGTTCTTTCTGGATACATATTCAGTGAAACCTGGTTAGTCTGTTCTTTGTGGATACATATTCAGTGAAACCTGGTTAGTCTGTTCTTTGTGGATACATATTCAGTGAAACCTTGTTAGTCTGTTCTTTGTGGATACATATACAGTGAAACCTGGTTAGTCTGTTCTTTGTGGATACATATTCAGTGAAACCTTGTTAGTCTGTTCTTTGTGGATACATATTCAGTGAAACCTTGTTAGTCTGTTCTTTCTGGATACATATTCAGTGAAACCTGGTTAGTCTGTTCTCTGTGGATACATATTCAGTGAAACCTGGTTAGTCTGTTCTTTGTGGATACATATTCAGTGAAACCTTGTTAGTCTGTTCTTTGTGGATACATATTCAGTGAAACCTGGTTATTCTGTTCTTTGTGGATACATATTCAGTGAAACCTGGTTAGTCTGTTCTTTGTGGATACATATTCAGTGAAACCTGGTTAGTCTGTTCTTTGTGGATACATATTCAGTGAAACCTTGTTAGTCTGTTCTTTGTGGATACATATACAGTGAAACCTGGTTAGTCTGTTCTTTGTGGATACATATTCAGTGAAACCTTGTTAGTCTGTTCTTTGTGGATACATATTCAGTGAAACCTTGTTAGTCTGTTCTTTCTGGATACATATTCAGTGAAACCTGGTTAGTCTGTTCTCTGTGGATACATATTCAGTGAAACCTGGTTAGTCTGTTCTTTGTGGATACATATTCAGTGAAACCTTGTTAGTCTGTTCTTTGTGGATACATATTCAGTGAAACCTGGTTATTCTGTTCTTTGTGGATACATATTCAGTGAAACCTGGTTAGTCTGTTCTTTGTGGATACATATTCAGTGAAACCTGGTTAGTCTGTTCTTTGTGGATACATATTCAGTGAAACCTTGTTAGTCTGTTCTTTGTGGATACATATACAGTGAAACCTGGTTAGTCTGTTCTTTGTGGATACATATTCAGTGAAACCTTGTTAGTCTGTTCTTTGTGGATACATATTCAGTGAAACCTGGTTAGTCTGTTCTCTGTGGATACATATTCAGTGAAACCTTGTTAGTCTGTTCTTTCTGGATACATATTCAGTGAAACCTTGTTAGTCTGTTCTTTCTGGATACATATTCAGTGAAACCTTGTTAGTCTGTTCTTTCTGGATACATATTTAGTGAAACCTGGTTAGTCTGTTCTTTGTGGATACATATTCAGTGAAACCTTGTTAGTCTGTTCTCTGTGGATACATATTCAGTGAAACCTGCTTAGTCTGTTCTTTGTGGATACATATTCAGTGAAACCTTGTTAGTCTGTTCTCTGTGGATACATATTCAGTGAAACCTTGTTAGTCTGTTCTCTGTGGATACATATTCAGTGAAACCTTGTTAGTCTGTTCTCTGTGGATACATATTCAGTGAAACCTGGTTAGTCTGTTCTTTGTGGATACATATTCAGTGAAACCTTGTTAGTCTGTTCTCTGTGGATACATATTCAGTGAAACCTGGTTAGTCTGTTCTTTGTGGATACATATTCAGTGAAACCTGGTTAGTCTGTTCTTTGTGGATACATATTTAGTGAAACCTGATTAGTCTGTTCTTTGTGGATACATATTCAGTGAAACCTTGTTAGTCTGTTCTTTGTGGATACATATTCAGTGAAACCTTGTTAGTCTGTTCTTTGTGGATACATATTCAATGAAACCTGGTTAGTCTGTTCTTTGTGGATACATATACAGTGAAACCTGGTTAGTCTGTTCTTTGTGGATACATATTCAGTGAAACCTTGTTAGTCTGTTCTTTGTGGATACATATACAGTGAAACCTTGTTAGTCTGTTCTTTGTGGATACATATTCAGTGAAACCTGGTTAGTCTGTTCTTTGTGGATACATATACAGTGAAACCTGGTTAGTCTGTTCTTTGTGGATACATATTCAGTGAAACCTTGTTAGTCTGTTCTTTGTGGATACATATTCAGTGAAACCTGGTTAGTCTGTTCTTTGTGGATACATATTTAGTGAAACCTGGTTAGTCTGTTCTTTGTGGATACATATTCAGTGAAACCTTGTTAGTCTGTTCTTTGTGGATACATATTCAGTGAAACCTGGTTAGTCTGTTCTTTGTGGATACATATTCAGTGAAACCTTGTTAGTCTGTTCTTTGTGGATACATATTCAGTGAAACCTGGTTAGTCTGTTCTTTGTGGATACATATTCAGTGAAACCTGGTTAGTCTGTTCTTTGTGGATACATATTCAGTGAAACCTTGTTAGTCTGTTCTTTGTGGATACATATACAGTGAAACCTTGTTAGTCTGTTCTTTGTGGATACATATTCAGTGAAACCTGGTTAGTCTGTTCTTTGTGGATACATATACAGTGAAACCTGGTTAGTCTGTTCTTTGTGGATACATATTCAGTGAAACCTTGTTAGTCTGTTCTTTGTGGATACATATTCAGTGAAACCTTGTTAGTCTGTTCTTTCTGGATACATATTCAGTGAAACCTGGTTAGTCTGTTCTCTGTGGATACATATTCAGTGAAACCTGGTTAGTCTGTTCTTTGTGGATACATATTCAGTGAAACCTGGTTAGTCTGTTCTTTGTGGATACATATTCAGTGAAACCTTGTTAGTCTGTTCTTTGTGGATACATATTCAGTGAAACCTGGTTAGTCTGTTCTTTCTGGATACATATTCAGTGAAACCTGGTTAGTCTGTTCTTTGTGGATACATATTCAGTGAAACCTTGTTAGTCTGTTCTTTGTGGATACATATACAGTGAAACCTTGTTAGTCTGTTCTTTGTGGATACATATTCAGTGAAACCTGGTTAGTCTGTTCTTTGTGGATACATATACAGTGAAACCTGTTTAGTCTGTTATTTGTGGATACATATTCAGTGAAACCTTGTTAGTCTGTTCTTTGTGGATACATATTCAGTGAAACCTGGTTAGTCTGTTCTTTGTGGATACATATTTAGTGAAACCTGGTTAGTCTGTTCTTTGTGGATACATATTCAGTGAAACCTTGTTAGTCTGTTCTTTGTGGATACATATTCAGTGAAACCTGGTTAGTCTGTTCTTTGTGGATACATATACAGTGAAACCTGGTTAGTCTGTTCTTTGTGGATACATATTCAGTGAAACCTTGTTAGTCTGTTCTTTGTGGATACATATTCAGTGAAACCTGGTTAGTCTGTTCTTTCTGGATACATATTCAGTGAAACCTGGTTAGTCTGTTCTTTGTGGATACATATTCAGTGAAACCTGGTTAGTCTGTTCTTTGTGGATACATATTCAGTGAAACCTTGTTAGTCTGTTCTTTGTGGATACATATACAGTGAAACCTGGTTAGTCTGTTCTTTGTGGATACATATTCAGTGAAACCTTGTTAGTCTGTTCTTTGTGGATACATATTCAGTGAAACCTTGTTAGTCTGTTCTTTCTGGATACATATTCAGTGAAACCTGGTTAGTCTGTTCTCTGTGGATACATATTCAGTGAAACCTGGTTAGTCTGTTCTTTGTGGATACATATTCAGTGAAACCTTGTTAGTCTGTTCTTTCTGGATACATATTCAGTGAAACCTGGTTATTCTGTTCTTTGTGGATACATATTCAGTGAAACCTGGTTAGTCTGTTCTTTGTGGATACATATTCAGTGAAACCTTGTTAGTCTGTTCTTTGTGGATACATATACAGTGAAACCTGGTTAGTCTGTTCTTTGTGGATACATATTCAGTGAAACCTTGTTAGTCTGTTCTTTGTGGATACATATTCAGTGAAACCTTGTTAGTCTGTTCTTTGTGGATACATATTCAGTGAAACCTTGTTAGTCTGTTCTCTGTGGATACATATTCAGTGAAACCTGGTTAGTCTGTTCTTTGTGGATACATATTCAGTGAAACCTTGTTAGTCTGTTCTCTGTGGATACATATTCAGTGAAACCTGGTTATTCTGTTCTTTGTGGATACATATTCAGTGAAACCTGGTTAGTCTGTTCTTTGTGGATACATATTCAGTGAAACCTGGTTAGTCTGTTCTTTGTGGATACATATTCAGTGAAACCTTGTTAGTCTGTTCTTTGTGGATACATATACAGTGAAACCTGGTTAGTCTGTTCTTTGTGGATACATATTCAGTGAAACCTTGTTAGTCTGTTCTTTGTGGATACATATTCAGTGAAACCTGGTTAGTCTGTTCTCTGTGGATACATATTCAGTGAAACCTTGTTAGTCTGTTCTTTCTGGATACATATTCAGTGAAACCTTGTTAGTCTGTTCTTTCTGGATACATATTCAGTGAAACCTTGTTAGTCTGTTCTTTCTGGATACATATTCAGTGAAACCTTGTTAGTCTGTTCTCTGTGGATACATATTCAGTGAAACCTGGTTAGTCTGTTCTTTGTGGATACATATTCAGTGAAACCTTGTTAGTCTGTTCTCTGTGGATACATATTCAGTGAAACCTTGTTAGTCTGTTCTCTGTGGATACATATTCAGTGAAACCTTGTTAGTCTGTTCTCTGTGGATACATATTCAGTGAAACCTTGTTAGTCTGTTCTCTGTGGATACATATTCAGTGAAACCTGGTTAGTCTGTTCTTTGTGGATACATATTCAGTGAAACCTTGTTAGTCTGTTCTCTGTGGATACATATTCAGTGAAACCTGGTTAGTCTGTTCTTTGTGGATACATATTCAGTGAAACCTGGTTAGTCTGTTCTTTGTGGATACATATTCAGTGAAACCTTGTTAGTATGTTCTTTGTGGATACATATTCAGTGAAACCTGGTTAGTCTGTTCTTTGTGGATACATATTTAGTGAAACCTGGTTAGTCTGTTCTTTGTGGATACATATTCAGTGAAACCTTGTTAGTCTGTTCTTTGTGGATACATATTCAGTGAAACCTGGTTAGTCTGTTCTCTGTGGATACATATTCAGTGAAACCTGGTTAGTCTGTTCTTTGTGGATACATATTCAGTGAAACCTTGTTAGTCTGTTCTCTGTGGATACATATTCAGTGAAACCTGGTTAGTCTGTTCTTTGTGGATACATATTCAGTGAAACCTTGTTAGTCTGTTCTCTGTGGATACATATTCAGTGAAACCTTGTTAGTCTGTTCTTTGTGGATACATATTCAGTGAAACCTGGTTAGTCTGTTCTCTGTGGATACATATTCAGTGAAACCTGGTTATTCTGTTCTTTGTGGATACATATTCAGTGAAACCTTGTTAGTCTGTTCTCTGTGGATACATATTCAGTGAAACCTGGTTAGTCTGTTCTTTGTGGATACATATTCAGTGAAACCTTGTTAGTCTGTTCTCTGTGGATACATATTCAGTGAAACCTTGTTAGTCTGTTCTTTGTGGATACATATTCAGTGAAACCTGGTTAGTCTGTTCTCTGTGGATACATATTCAGTGAAACCTGGTTAGTCTGTTCTTTGTGGATACATATTCAGTGAAACCTGGTTAGTCTGTTCTCTGTGGATACATATTCAGTGAAACCTGGTTAGTCTGTTCTTTGTGGATACATATTCAGTGAAACCTGTTTAGTCTGTTATTTGTGGATACATATTCAGTGAAACCTTGTTAGTCTGTTCTTTGTGGATACATATTCAGTGAAACCTGGTTAGTCTGTTCTTTGTGGATACATATTCAGTGAAACCTGGTTAGTCTGTTCTTTGTGGATACATATTCAGTGAAACCTTGTTAGTCTGTTCTTTGTGGATACATATACAGTGAAACCTGGTTAGTCTGTTCTTTGTGGATACATATTCAGTGAAACCTTGTTAGTCTGTTCTTTGTGGATACATATTCAGTGAAACCTTGTTAGTCTGTTCTTTCTGGATACATATTCAGTGAAACCTGGTTAGTCTGTTCTCTGTGGATACATATTCAGTGAAACCTGGTTAGTCTGTTCTTTGTGGATACATATTCAGTGAAACCTTGTTAGTCTGTTCTTTCTGGATACATATTCAGTGAAACCTGGTTATTCTGTTCTTTGTGGATACATATTCAGTGAAACCTGGTTAGTCTGTTCTTTGTGGATACATATTCAGTGAAACCTTGTTAGTCTGTTCTTTGTGGATACATATACAGTGAAACCTGGTTAGTCTGTTCTTTGTGGATACATATTCAGTGAAACCTTGTTAGTCTGTTCTTTGTGGATACATATTCAGTGAAACCTTGTTAGTCTGTTCTTTGTGGATACATATTCAGTGAAACCTTGTTAGTCTGTTCTCTGTGGATACATATTCAGTGAAACCTGGTTAGTCTGTTCTTTGTGGATACATATTCAGTGAAACCTTGTTAGTCTGTTCTTTGTGGATACATATTCAGTGAAACCTGGTTATTCTGTTCTTTGTGGATACATATTCAGTGAAACCTGGTTAGTCTGTTCTTTGTGGATACATATTCAGTGAAACCTGGTTAGTCTGTTCTTTGTGGATACATATTCAGTGAAACCTTGTTAGTCTGTTCTTTGTGGATACATATACAGTGAAACCTGGTTAGTCTGTTCTTTGTGGATACATATTCAGTGAAACCTTGTTAGTCTGTTCTTTGTGGATACATATTCAGTGAAACCTGGTTAGTCTGTTCTCTGTGGATACATATTCAGTGAAACCTTGTTAGTCTGTTCTTTCTGGATACATATTCAGTGAAACCTTGTTAGTCTGTTCTTTCTGGATACATATTCAGTGAAACCTTGTTAGTCTGTTCTTTCTGGATACATATTCAGTGAAACCTTGTTAGTCTGTTCTCTGTGGATACATATTCAGTGAAACCTGGTTAGTCTGTTCTTTGTGGATACATATTCAGTGAAACCTTGTTAGTCTGTTCTCTGTGGATACATATTCAGTGAAACCTTGTTAGTCTGTTCTCTGTGGATACATATTCAGTGAAACCTTGTTAGTCTGTTCTCTGTGGATACATATTCAGTGAAACCTTGTTAGTCTGTTCTCTGTGGATACATATTCAGTGAAACCTGGTTAGTCTGTTCTTTGTGGATACATATTCAGTGAAACCTTGTTAGTCTGTTCTCTGTGGATACATATTCAGTGAAACCTGGTTAGTCTGTTCTTTGTGGATACATATTCAGTGAAACCTGGTTAGTCTGTTCTTTGTGGATACATATTCAGTGAAACCTTGTTAGTCTGTTCTTTGTGGATACATATTCAGTGAAACCTGGTTAGTCTGTTCTTTGTGGATACATATTTAGTGAAACCTGGTTAGTCTGTTCTTTGTGGATACATATTCAGTGAAACCTTGTTAGTCTGTTCTTTGTGGATACATATTCAGTGAAACCTGGTTAGTCTGTTCTCTGTGGATACATATTCAGTGAAACCTGGTTAGTCTGTTCTTTGTGGATACATATTCAGTGAAACCTTGTTAGTCTGTTCTCTGTGGATACATATTCAGTGAAACCTGGTTAGTCTGTTCTTTGTGGATACATATTCAGTGAAACCTTGTTAGTCTGTTCTCTGTGGATACATATTCAGTGAAACCTTGTTAGTCTGTTCTTTGTGGATACATATTCAGTGAAACCTGGTTAGTCTGTTCTCTGTGGATACATATTCAGTGAAACCTGGTTATTCTGTTCTTTGTGGATACATATTCAGTGAAACCTTGTTAGTCTGTTCTCTGTGGATACATATTCAGTGAAACCTGGTTAGTCTGTTCTCTGTGGATACATATTCAGTGAAACCTTGTTAGTCTGTTCTCTGTGGATACATATTCAGTGAAACCTGGTTAGTCTGTTCTTTGTGGATACATATTCAGTGAAACCTGGTTAGTCTGTTCTCTGTGGATACATATTCAGTGAAACCTGGTTAGTCTGTTCTTTGTGGATACATATTCAGTGAAACCTGGTTAGTCTGTTCTCTGTGGATACATATACAGTGAAACCTGGTTATTCTGTTCTTTGTGGATACATATTCAGTGAAACCTGGTTAGTCTGTTCTTTCTGGATACATATTCAGTGAAACCTTGTTAGTCTGTTCTCTGTGGATACATATTCAGTGAAACCTTGTTAGTCTGTTCTTTGTGGATACATATTCAGTGAAACCTGGTTAGTCTGTTCTCTGTGGATACATATTCAGTGAAACCTGGTTAGTCTGTTCTTTGTGGATACATATTCAGTGAAACCTTGTTAGTCTGTTCTCTGTGGATACATATACAGTGAAACCTGGTTATTCTGTTCTTTGTGGATACATATTCAGTGAAACCTTGTTAGTCTGTTCTCTGTGGATACATATTCAGTGAAACCTGGTTAGTCTGTTCTTTGTGGATACATATTCAGTGAAACCTTGTTAGTCTGTTCTCTGTGGATACATATTCAGTGAAACCTGGTTAGTCTGTTCTTTGTGGATACATATTCAGTGAAACCTTGTTAGTCTGTTCTCTGTGGATACATATACAGTGAAACCTGGTTATTCTGTTCTTTGTGGATACATATTCAGTGAAACCTTGTTAGTCTGTTCTCTGTGGATACATATACAGTGAAACCTGGTTATTCTGTTCTTTGTGGATACATATTCAGTGAAACCTGGTTAGTCTGTTCTCTGTGGATACATATTCAGTGAAACCTGGTTAGTCTGTTCTTTGTGGATACATATTCAGTGAAACCTGGTTAGTCTGTTCTCTGTGGATACATATACAGTGAAACCTGGTTATTCTGTTCTCTGTGGATACATATTCAGTGAAACCTTGTTAGTCTGTTCTCTGTGGATACATATTCAGTGAAACCTGGTTATTCTGTTCTTTGTGGATACATATTCAGTGAAACCTGGTTAGTCTGTTCTCTGTGGATACATATTCAGTGAAACCTGGTTAGTCTGTTCTTTGTGGATACATATTCAGTGAAACCTGGTTAGTCTGTTCTCTGTGGATACATATTCAGTGAAACCTTGTTAGTCTGTTCTTTGTGGATTTGTGATTATACAGCACAAGAAGTTCCTATTTTTTTTAACCATTATATTCGGAGATAATAAAGATAACCTGACTACTGGAGCTAATATAAAGATAACCTGACTACTGGAGCTAATATAAAGATAACCTGACTACTTTCCAAAGGTGGTGTTTATTTACATTAAGCAAATGTTGCTGACATCGGATGCTATACAGTTTTGAGCAATAAAATCATAGTTTAAAGCTAATTAATAGTGAATGTGGTGTATTTGTCTTACTGGTTATTGCATTCCTGGCTCAAGAGTCATCCTTGTACACCAGTGGTGGTTGTACACCAGTGTTGGTTGTACACCAGTGTTGGTTGTACACCAGTGGTGGTTGTACACCAGTGTTGGATGTACACCAGTGTTGGTTGTACACCAGTGTTGGTTGTACACCAGTGGTGGTTGTACACCAGTGGTGGTTGTACACCAGTGTTGGTTGTACACCAGTGTTGGTTGTACACCAGTGGTGGTTGTACACCAGTGTTGGTTGTACACCAGTGTTGGTTGTACACCAGTGTTGGTTGTACACCAGTGGTGGTTGTACACCAGTGTAGGTTGTACACCAGTGTTGGTTGTACACCAGTGTTGGTTGTACACCAGTGGTGGCGCTGTTGTCACCCTTTATGGATCCAACCTAACAATTATGGAATCGAACTTGTCCCAGCCAACCAATCAAAAGCTTTGCTAAGATTTCTCTTATTTATATCTTAGTTTTTAAGAAAACTAAGATTGTTTCATGTTGACACTAAACTTCTACTATTGTTGTACAGGAGTATTATAGAGTCAGTGTTGACATGTTGTAGTATCTGTTTTTTCCCTGCTATGTCTGTCTCACACAAAAATATGCTTCTCCGCATCTGCAAAACTGCTTCCAAGATCATAGGCCTCCCCACACAGCCTGTCTCTCAGCTGATTGAACGTGCAATGGCCAGAAAAGCACATGCAACTGCCAATGACCCCGCCCACCCACTGAACACCGAGTTTGACTTTCTTCCGTCTCAGAGACGATACCTGTGTCCAAAAAGGTTAAAAAACTGTTTTGTTCCCCAGGCGATAAGTCGTCTCAACAAACTCTGATTTAAGTGTTCATCACGTGCAAGCCGATCGCTGAACAGTGTATATATGTGTGATTATTTATTTGAATATCTTAAGAATTGATTCTTATTACCCAACTTATGCGATCACATACATTATTATTAAATTGCTATGTCTTAAATTGCACTAACTTATGTATGTAAAGGCCATATGATTATATTGTATGGACTACTTTCATGTATGTTCTAGTCTTATTACTTTTATTAACTCATTTCATGCATATATTACTTTTATTAATCATGTTTACCTAACATTTTATCCTATTTACATATGATGCTCAGCAAGCAATAAATAAACTCATATCGTATCGTATATCCAGGTAAATTAAGTTGGCAGATGTTCCTCGCTTTTTAATCGCAGATTACTGCATGTGTAAAATATCTGTCATTTGGTAAAACAGCACGTCATCTCTCGTTGATACTTTGAACACACACACAGACTTTTTTGACAAAGCAGGAGTTATGTCATCTTAATGTGTTATGAGCCTAGCAACCTTATTGCGAAGGAAACCATACAATCACGTCTCTCTCTTTGCTCTCTTAGGTTCATACGTAGTAACCAAATGGGTTCCACTTGAAAAGGGCATCGAAGTTGAACTTCAGCTCAGTCGCAGCATCGGTGCTGCCCCTGAGGACAGTTCACATCGGCATGGCAACCACAGTTTCCTCGGCAGTATAAAGCGCACCTTTAGCTCAATGCATAAAAACACATGAAGCAAGTTTAAATTGTCACCAGATGACATTGGTAGATATTGAATGACCAAGGGTGGACGGTCAGCATGTCCCAGTGTGACGACAGCCATATGCAATTAGAGTGGGCCACTCCAGTAGTTCGGTGAGGCTGATTTGACCACTTGTGATGTTTGGTATAGGACGGCACTGGTCAGTGGTGAGACTTAATTGGTGAGATTGTTTCTGCATGGTAAGATGACTTATTATGTATAAATATTATATAAATATAAAAGATTCATTCCATTATTCACTGACCAATCACAAAATGTGCATGCGTATTGTGGTAAGAGCATATTTATTTGTACAATAGTTTGGTGCATCGTTTGTAAAGTATTTGGTTGCATAAAATCAAAATGCTAAAGCAAAAAATTTATAATTGTTTAGCATATAATTATTTACCAAAATCTTGCCAGCACATAGCAAGTTTAAACAAGGATCTGATATTCATGTATAATACTGCGTTTTTTCAGGTGGAGAGGTATATAATACATTACACTATGTTGTGTCAAACGTGTATGGCTCGTTGTGATACACAACCAGTGGCCCTCATGTTTGAATAAGGTGGGGAGGGTGGGTACATCCCTTGTTCCCCAGATGGAGGAGAGGGAAGTCTGCACATATTGTCCCTCTTCCCATGACGATCCCTGTTATACACAACAGATACACAAACGTCACAGTTAGATCAATTGAAAGCGTATCATGATCTTATCAAGCTGGGATTTGGAACATTATTTTGGTTGTTCCACAGAAGTGTATAACACTTTAAATTAAACAAATATTACATTTGTATCTGAAAGGTTGTATTTCATTTCACCATTTCTGATATTGGTTGTAGGTACTCATATTTAGGTTGTTTTGTTGCACATATTTATAAACATTTGGGTTTGTTTATCTCACTGCTATTATGTTTGTTACACGTTGCTGTTATTTGTTGTTTTGTTCACGTATTATTTATTTATGGATGTTGTTCTTCAATCACTGCTTTAATGGGTTCATATTTTCTGTTATCTATCTGCACAGCACAACTGCAGGGAAAAGTGCGTAATGCTATGAAAGCAATAGTGACATATCTAAGGTAGATTTTAAATTGCCAAATGTTATTTCCTATATTCACACAAGACCTGTTTGTGTCCGTGATACTGGTGGCTCTTGCTGGTGGAATAATAAGACAATGCTGTTTGGCAGCTTCGGCTAAGTCCAGTTTTCACGAGCTATCTGTGCCTGGTCAGGTGACACTGTCCACCATCACAAGTCTCACGAGGGTGTTTACAATTCCACAATCACAAGTCTCACGAGGGTGTTTACAATTCCACAATCACAAGTCTCACGAGGGTGTTTACAATTCCACCATCACAATCACTAGTCTCATGAGTCTCACGAGGGTGTTACAATTCCACAATCACAAGTCTCACGAGGGTGTTTACAATTCCACCATCACAAGTCTCATGAGTCTCACGAGGGTGTTTACACAGCCGATTCTTGCCCCGCTATACCGCCCAATACTGTCAGCTGACCCACTGGGCAATTAATCGCTCATGTAAACCGGCCTTTAGACTTAGTGGTTCAGAACTTTGACCCTGAAATGGGAACTGCAGAAAATTTTTCATTCTTTGCGAGCTGTACCTTGTGCTGCTTTACAATTAGTCAAAGGAACACATTTTTCATTCTTTGCGAGCTGTACCTTGTGCTGCTTTACAATTAGTCAAAGGAACACATTTTCTAAAATAAACCATTTCCTAGCAAGATGTCCAGACAGGGGGTGTATTGAACATGATATATTGATTAAAATAATTTGTCTAACTTGTAACAGTGTCTGCATTGAGTGCACAGACAAGTAAGCCATTCCAGCTTCATTTCCTCAACACAAAATGGGTGTTTTAAAAATGCAAAGCTCGTCTTTTGTGGTGTTATTGTCACTTAGTAGTTGGAGAGGACATGATGTGATACTCATTGTAGAATGCGATGTTTACAATATTTATTTACGTGGATAGATTAACCATATTAGGTTATTGTGTACAAAAGGTGTAATATGAAAAGTTACAATTGTTGCCTTGTTGGTAGGGTTATTGAATATAAAATCATTATATTATATAAATATCAGTGGGATATACTCATCAATTTCCAGGGCTGGTTGTCTACATTAACACGTGTGTTTGTCTGTGATAAAAAATATTTACAGTATGCTCAGTAAATAAAATGTACTTCACGCAAAACATTTATTGTCTGTTACATTTCTCATATATACATGTCATTGGTTCCTTTGTTCCTGTTCTAAATGAGCCAACATTTTCTGCAGTCAAACTGTGTCTGGTAGCGAAATCAAAATTAAACTGTTTCATGTTGAAGACACCTGATGGATTTGAGTTCCAAAGTTGAAACATAATTGTCCTCTGAAGATGGGTGTTCTCAGTGATTTAATGCAGAAAATACTGTGTGACTTCAGTCAAATGCATGGCTGTGAAAAGTCACTAATGCATTCGACAGCAGAGCTCACTCGGATATATATATCACAGTCACGAGATGACAGATCATCAGCCGGTGTCAATTCTGGTGTGCCCGTGACCGTCTTAATTCGTTGTAGTTCTTGAAGCTCGCGTACACATAGCCAGTGCCAGACACGCCACCGATGATAACAAACGCGATCAGATACAATTTCTCCTGCAAAGCAAACAGGACATCTCATTAGGTCAATAAATAAGCTATATATCAATATGAATATGTGTTTCCATCTGCATCCATAGCTTGAAATAATGACTACTTGTAATTCAATGGTCAGTGTATGTGTGAATGCAATTAGTCGGGGGGTGGGGCAATATAGCAGCAACTTTAGCCATTGAGTGATCATCAATCGATGGAACAGCTTGCCAGAAAATTGTGTAGCAGCCAAAGGTGTGATAGAATTCTTCAAGATGGTACTTAACAAGCTATGGGAACGGAACAGACGGGTGTATAATGGGGCAAGCCTAAGTGTAACCCACAAGACTACAAGTATCAGTATTTTTATCCTGTTCACATTTTACTTTATTTTAACTATTAAAAAGTTTTGTTATTGACACACAAAATATGTTATCACATTTATAGATCCATCAGAAAAACAGTTAACTGACATGCAGCAATACAACAGTGCACCAGTACTTAACAGATATCACGAATAGCAATACATGGACACTAGAAAAGATGAAGACACAGTCTAGTCTTAACATCAATCAAAGGCGAAGTCGAGGGAAAGAACAAGCCAGGACTAAGGCAAGCCACATGGATCGACATTTGACGAGATGGCGAGGACGTGGAGTGACGTCAACAGCCCTCACAGGCTGTGGTTGATATGAGTAGTAATAGGTTAGGATTAATATAATAGTAAGTGAAGCAGTATTTAGATCATCTGTAATATTAGTGCTGTTTTGGTGTCTCATGTTTCCAACTTTCTATAAACAATCACATATGCCTGGGACAGTTGGGTTTGCTGCCGACCTGCAGTTCAAACCCAGTACCTCCTGTATATTATAATTTATTTATATGTATTATAATCTTGTTAAATCCAATGTAATGGGTATCCCTTGTAATAGTATATAGGTAAATGTATTATAATAAATAGTGTTATTATTTATAGACGTATGCCATGTTGTATTGTGATTCCATGATCTGTTTTTAGCTGCACCCCAAGTACTTGAAACAAGACTTGTTGAACTTGAAATTGTCTATATCTAAAATCTGAACTGCGTAGGCAGTAGCCGTAGTCCGTACCGCAGTCTGTAACAGATACAGTCGGGACACTGTCTCGTCTCCTGAGGCGTACGTGCGACCCGTGACAATGTCATTAAAACAATTATTTCCTTATAATATATCTGGTTAGTGTTCATTAAAAGCTATACAGAACTGCACTTAAAATCAGAGAGAATGCAGCCGTTATGACATGACAGGTCCGACGCGTGATGCCTGCGTAGCTTGACCTGTGCCGTGGACACGTCTGTATTATCGTTCGGTCAATCCAGTGCGACGGCTCACCTTGAATGATATGCCAGGTTTTCCAGTCGTTCTTCTGTAAGCGATCGTCGCATTCTGTGACGTCTTGGTAGTCAGACTAGCACATATCCTCTGCGACATAACACGACATAGCAGTCCAGACATTTTCTCAACATTTACGCCGAGCTCAGAATACGTATCTAAACGTTGTTTTGCTCAGTTCCCTCCCCCTACGCTAGGTGCTAGAAGCATGTTTCGTTGGCTCGCGCCCGGCCCGCCGCACGGCGCCACTATACTGGCTACGGCGCCTTTTCAGAACGCTGGGGACAACAGCATTCAACGCGGGCGATATCCAGTGCAGCAAGATGGTGGAGAAGAACGTTTTTTACCCATACGTAAAGGAAGCGGAAGTGACGTCTGAAACTAAGGACTCAGAAACGTCGCCCGTCGTTACGTACCGAGACCTACGAACAGCGGCATACCCCCGACATCGGTGTAACTGCTTGTTTATGATGTTTGACAAAGTGATAGCGGTAGCCGCGAAATCTGTGGACATTACAGAAAGAACAACAAGTAAGTCTTATCGTTTGTATTTACGTAATATGCTAAATAAGCTAGACTAGGCTCTCTACTTAGAGGGGACGCGCAATTTAAGACGTAGCACGGAGAAAGCAGGTAGCGGTTGTGGCTTTCCGGACGCTGTAGTCTTTCTGTAGTCAACGGAATGGGCCAGGTTTTATGCATTCCACCGTCAGACAAAGCCCTCTACCGAAAATGTGCATGTCTGCCATTAAAACTCGGTGCAGTCTGTTTGGACATATGCTTCAGCATATGCACAGCTGGCCATAGCCCAATATTTCCCACCCGCTGACGAGGCTGGCTGGCGAGGGCAACGACGAACAACACTCCCAACGGCCCTCGACAAAGATCTACAGGAAGTCGGCAAGCGTCTTCAAAGCCAGCGAGATCTAGACTGGCTGAGGTGACATGACCGAAGGTGACATGACCGAAGTCAATGGAAGAACCTAAGCCAGAATATCGTGAAAGCTCCGACCCCAGCTCATCGCGTGTTAGCGCTCTTCCTGAGGTAGTTACATTGCCGTAATCCTCATACGTGCCCCCAACAACCGACTCTCTACATTGTCCACTGACCCTCTACTCATACGAGAGGTAGGAGCAGCGGGTCAGTGGACCCACTGTCTCCCACTTCACACAGTCCTTCTGATAGCCATAGACACACGGATAGTGTTTCCCACCAACGGGCTGTTTGCTGTTCTTCCCCGTAGTTCCCTTTAGAGGGGTGATGCCGACTAGTCCTTGTACTGCTGCATCGCTTCAACGGTTGTCCTTTCCCACTGCTCCCTATCGGCAACAATTTCCCTCCATTTTAATCCTCCTCCGCTTTTCTCACATCCCGCTTAATGCAGTCTTCCCATCTTATTTGTTGTCTTCCCCTTTCCTGTGGCCTCGTTGTTTAATCTGCTTTCTTCGGTAGTCGCTTCTCCTCCATCCGCACCTCACTCGACTTCTTGCTAGTCTTCCCGTTAAGCAATGTCTTCATTCAAATCATTTATCTTCCTTCTACCCACCCCCTTTGCTCCTGTAATTATCCGGATACAGTCAAAACGCAACAGCTGCTGCTGTTGCTGCTGCTGCTGCTACTGCTGCGAAAGTTGGCACAAAGCCATCCCCTTGCTTGACTCCCTCCGTCCCCCTTCCCCCTTCCCCCTCCCTCCCTCCCCTCCGCGACAGATGGATATGATACGTCATACATTGATCTTGTTTGATCATGTTGGAGCATCACCGAACTTGCTGGAGGTGCGCGTGCAGGTGACAACTCTTCTTGCGTCTTGCGGATTTTCTTAAAGTTGATGGTTTTACGGGCGTATGAGACATTCCGTGCGGTGTTGTGCTTTTTGAACCTGCTTCATTTTGTGCCACGCCATGTGGACCGGACCACGTTTGTCGACTGGCATGCGAATAACAAATCATCAGTTAAAAAAAAAACAACGTATGAAGAGCGACTCTGACGAATATGTTAGCTGTGCGCAGTCAGCTGCGATAAAGTCTCGCGAGATCCAGTCAACGTATCCCAGTTTGCACTACCTTTGATCATGCGAGGCAAACCACAAGACGTAGATAATGTTACAGGTTCGTTTGCTATATTACGGATTTATGTTGCTCCATATTGGAATATCGCTCAACTTTGATGGAGGTGCGCGCGCATTTAGTTATGGTAGTATTGGTCATTCGCTGCTCACAGTAGAGGCATGTAGGCGTGACGAGTAACCCACCAGACAGTGCATATAGAGGATTGTCACTCACTCACCCACCCACCCACCCACCCACCCACCCACCCACTCACTCACTCACTCACTCACTGTGGCAATGTGGGGTAAACGAAATTATTGAGAATCCGACGTTCTCACTTCCACGCTACCGCCCCAGCATGTCAGATCGCACACTGTCTTCTCCCTTTCCACGGTTTTCCCCGTGCTTCCTCCGGGCCACCCCGTCTCTTCCTCCCGTCCGCAATCCAGCGTAAGGCTGTCTTGGGCAGTGTGCTATAGGCGACATTCGATACACGGGCCTTAACCATCTCCACCTTCGTCTCTCCGGTGGAAACGGAAGATTATCAGCTGATGCCTAATCATCACCACCTGCAGCAGCTGTAACAACAGACGAATCAACGGACCGGAAGGCATCTGGAAACCTGAAACGGAATGGATAAATTGCTGGGAAACGCTGATAACAGTTGCGTAAGACAATTCTTCGGAGCAGACGGGAGTATCGGGCATTGCACTGAACATCAACAAAAACGCAGCAGACCAGCTGGCGACGTACTTCCTCAATGGGCTCGCCATTATGAAGTCGGTAGCCTGGTTTTTAAAACTGCAGACCACTCTATGAGGTTGTAGTAAGAAGCGAAAATATATCCGACGATATTTCCATGTATTCATTTCCAGTATAGCTTTATTTCTTAGACGAAGTCGTCTAGTTTCCAAGTTGGATGCCACATTGGAGAATGTTCTCTTGAAAGTTGACGGCGGCGAAGGAGCACGTGCAACGTCACTATTATTCTGTCACAAAACAGCATCAAATGATTAGGCATATTCAGTAAAATGTTGAACACACACACACGTGTCGAGAGAAGGTTTGACTGTGTTTTGCGCACTGATGCAACGTCCATTGCCATGATAACGCGTGCGATGACGCTCGACATGACAGGAGCCTTTATGCCATCGTCGTGGACGTATTCGATCGGTATCGATGCGTCTACCGACTCGTTCAATTAGTAAGTCCATGCTGGATGCTTGCATGTTGAGTACGGATCACGTCAACACGCATATCATGACTGGTCCTACCGGTCCAATCTCACACGGGCGAGAACATGTTAATTCGACCTGTTCTGGATTCTGAGTGGAAATGGTCATCGGTGGATCTACATATGGCGCTCGTTCGGTGCCAGGTTTACGCGCCGGCGTCGTGCCCACGAGTGAACGAGTGCCTGCTGATGGGTCTATTCGAGTATTTTGTGGAGGCCATCAACTCAACCTGGCTCTGGACGAACTCTCCACCGATGACGCTGACTTCCTGCATTTGCTGACGAAGATGATTAGCAACCGTCGCCGACAACGAGTTAAAGAGCAAGTGCCGTCTGTTCGTTGACGGTCGCTTGGCAACGTCACCAAATCGTTCAAGGGCAAACGTCAACGTCTGTACCAGTATTTGAAGGAAAAGAACATCGAAATGCGACCACCACTGTCGTGGTGTTTGCTGATGCTGATGCTGGACCTCCTGCTGGGGCAGTATCACATTACCAGCGTCTCCATCCAAGGCCTGAAGTTTGTAAAATCTGAGCGGGTCACCGCGTTCTTTAAGTGTTTGGAGAAGGACTTGGTCGACGTGATTGGAGCGGATCGAGCGAAGTCGACGCCGATGATAAACACATCGTGAACGACGAGACCGGATTGGCGAGACTTGGCGAGACTTGGCTCCGTTCGACGGGATTGCGTCATTGCAAAGATCAAGTATTCCAGCATTTCTGTGAATTCGTTGGCGCCACAACTGTCCGAGGAAGACGTCGTTCGCATTGCGAATTTCGTTGCACGATTGTTTCTTCGTGGTATCATCAACGGCCCAGTACTACGCAAAACTGACACGCATCAACCGTTTCACATGTGCATTCCGTGACATACCATCTGCACGTTGGCGTCAAATAATTGATTATGAGTACGTTTAACGTGACGATATTTTCCAAAATCAACGTCACGCGATGTATCGGTTTTCAGCACTAAACGTCGTAATTTTACATTTTTGCATAGTTATTGTCAAGTAAATTTAGTGATATTAGTGATAAGACTGCATCCGGACATGAAATACGTGTTTTTGCTCTGTTTATCGCATTTTTATAAGGTTCCAAGTTGGTCTTACGTTTTCGGAGAGCGAGAAGCTTGCCCCAATACTATAGCAAACTGGAAAAATTGGCGAGTGTCTCGCCTACATCGTGGCGTGCTCCCTATGTCTCGCCTACATCGTGGCGTGCTCCCTATGTCTCGCCTACGTCGTGGCGTGCTCCCTATGTCTCGCCTACATCGTGGCGTGCTCCCTATGTCTCGCCTACATCGTGGCGTGCTCCCTATGTCTCGCCTACATCGTGGCATGCTCCCTGTCTCGCCTACATCGTGGCGTGCTCCCTATGTCTCGTCTACATCGTGACGTGCTCCCTATGTCTCGCCTACATCGTGGCGTGCTCCCTGTCTCGCCTACATCGTGGCGTGCTCCCTATGTCTCGCCTACATCGTGACGTGCTCCCTATGTCTCGCCTACATCGTGGCGTGCTCCCTATGTCTCGCCTACATCGTGACGTGCTCCCTATGTCTCGCCTACATCATGGCGTGCTCCCTGTCTCGCCTACATCGTGGCGTGCTCCCTATGTCTCGCCTACATCGTGACGTGCTCCCTATGTCTCGCCTACATCGTGGCGTGCTCCCTGTCTCGCCTACATCGTGGCGTGCTCCCTATGTTTCGCCTACATCGTGGCGTGCTCCCTGTCTCGCCTACATCGTGGCGTGCTCCCTATGTTTCGCCTACATCGTGGCGTGCTCCCTGTCTCGCCTACATCGTGGCGTGCTCCCTATGTCTCGCCTACATCGTGGCGTGCTCCCTGTCTCGCCTACATCGTGGCGTGCTCCCTATGTTTCGCCTACATCGTGGCGTGCTCCCTATGTCTCGCCTACATCGTGACGTGCTCCCTATGTCTCGCCTACATCGTGGCGTGCTCCCTGTCTCGCCTACATCGTGGCGTGCTCCCTGTCTCGCCTACATCGTGGCGTGCTCCCTATGTCGCTGATTGTATTAACAAATTGCACAATTTCAAGTGTTTTATCGAAAAATAATCCAACGGGTGGGAAGGGGAAACCTCGCACACCCACTCGCCATCGGCGCTTAGTCGCCCAGAACCAACAAAATGGACCCCTCTTTAAAAAAATTAGATCCGCCCCTCGAATAAAAGTACAATTATTTCTTTAAAAAAATTATGTCTATTATAGTATAGGCTTATAATGTTGATCAGCAGATGGCGCCACGTCTATCATGGTCCGAACGCTCAATGAAAACGATTATGGTGAGAGCCAACAGTTACCTTTGCCATAATTGTATTTCGTGGGACTCTTGGAAAATGTGTCCAGCGATTTTCTTTAAGATTTTACAGCACTCTCGGCCTCATTCCGATCTCACCTCCCATCAATAAATTATCATCTGCGCATTTTGGATTATCATCTACGTTTGACTTGGAGAAAATCAAATATCTGACACTTCCACTTGCTCGTCTCTCATCTCAAAAATCCCAAATTGTGTAATTATTTGACGTCACTTTGGTCTTCAATGTATTCCAGCTTTCGCGCTTTCCCTCCTGGCTGTTATTAATTGCTGCATCATAATATCTTCTCTGTGTTCAACAATCAAAATTGTATTGTCTCCGTACCTGAAGTAGTTGATTTTCATTTCTCTAAATTCCTCTAAAACCGACCTTCAGGTTATATATGCGCGCCATTCTCATTCTCATTCTCACAATGTATTCTCTGTTCTGTGTGCGCCATTCTCACAATGTATTCCGTTCTAACTTTGGCTTTTTGATTGGAGTGCTTCTATGTTCGCCATCAACGCAGTCATAAAAACGTCAGCGGTTTGTGAAACAAAGATAGATTTTGCGCTGTCGTTCCCAAGTTATTTTTAATATCCGTCTCAAGTTGGAAATTTGATCCCTTGTGTGCCGTTCATTCATGGCATCTCTTGCCTTGTTTGATTTTCAAGATTACGACGTCTGGAAAATGAGAGCAATTGTTCTGTTATTCGGCTATATCTTCTTTCGGTCATACTTATTGATTTTAGAAGTACGAAAGTATTAGTTTTAACTTATGAATGATCTCTCACAACTTGCGATGGAAACTGCGATGGTTAGCATTATCTGAATAGCAATGCGAAGATTGGGGAAGACGCTCTCATCTCCATACTGAACAATAAATTCGAGAAGCTCTTCAGGTCTTGATATTTTCATGTTGGCCCGAATTTATAGCAACCTTCTGCAATCCAAAATTTCTTCATATAGCTGCTGTCCATCAACATCAGAGCTGTACAATTATTTTACCTAATAATTTATATAAGTGGTTTAGCAATCTGGCCATCCTAGTGCTTCTCACCCATGATAATCAAAGACAGATCATACATCTGAAGAAAATTCTTTTTTCACTATCCGAGGATGGCTTGTCTGACTTTAATAGAAACTGCTCAGTGGCGCCCCCTTCAAGTGGCGCCCAGGGCATACCTTAGGTACACCACTGGAGAAACACCTAATTGTACCCCTGTACAAAGCAGACCACATTTGGAATATTGTATTCAAGCATGGAGGCCATATCGTAAAAAGGACATAGACAAGCTAGAAAGAATACAACGAAGAGCAACTAAAATGATTCCAGAATTGAGAGACCTTAGTTACGAAAGTCGCTTATTACAATGTGGTTTGACAACACTAGAGACCAGGAGACTAAGAGGAGACCAAATAGAAGTGTTTAAAATAGTGAATGGTTATGAGGATGTTGATAGGAATATGTTCTTCAAACTCAAAGAAGGCAGTAGAACCAGAGGACACAAAGCAGCATTAGTTAAGAAGAAGTGTAGGTTGGACATGAGAAAGTACTCTTTCTCACAGAGGGTGATAAATGAATGGAACAAACTGCCAAATGATTGTGTTAATTTAAAAAATAGAATTGACAGATATTTGATAAGGACGGGCTACACATAGATTGTTGGACTCTCGATAAGCCAATGGATTCCTTGTCCACTTGCCATCTGGAACTTGTTGTTTGGGATGGCAATCTTGTTAAATCTTTTTAAAATATGGTACTACTACTACTTTTAGCAGAATGTCTCCCAATTCAAATTCAGATCATGAATCGAATGGTACGCTTTATACAGAGTAGTTTAAAATGCAACAGTTTGGATAGATCTCTTGAGTGGGCAATCTAGCCCTTCGGGTATTGGTTCATATATGTCTAAAACTTTCAATTACACCTTGTCTCAGTTCAAACATGATGCCACGATTTTCTGTAATATGAAACCTAGCTACGTTTATTATATAATTAAGAACCACTATTAGAAGGGACTGGATGAGAAACTATCAAACACATGCAAAATATGTGCTGAATAATATATAGAATGCGTGTAGCACTTTTTAGTCAAAGACGTGTTAGTCTCTTTGTGTGCAAAGATACTTAAATTTTAACTGTATTGTAGACATTGTCGTACGAATAAATATATAGTTTTACTATTACTGCACTACCGTGCCTCTAGTTTACAATAATGCCGATACAGAGTTAAGACGATTACTTGTTGTTTTAGTCAATTGTAGCATACTCGTTTTTTGTATTAAACATTTGCATTACTATAGTTGTTTTCAGTCAATATTGCAATAAATGGCACATGACAGATGTTTTATATAGTCTTTTCGTTTGGACAATTTCAGACACCCTGCATTTTATTCGTTGGAACAGGCCTACCTACAGGTTAAACAAGCCTACCTACAGGTTAAACAGGCCTACCTACAGGTTAAACGAAACAAAATCCGCTGCGTTTTGCCGAAACTCTAAAAAAGACTAAAAAGTAGTTGCACCTCGTCTACTGTAAATTTGACATTCGAAGTTACACTTATGTGACGAATACAAGAAAATACATAGGGTTATTTTATCACGATTTTTATATATTGAGCAAATCCGTATTAAAACGGGACATGGCCGAAGGCCGTATTCCTCCCAAAAATCCGTATTGTATACAGACAATTCGTATGATGTCGCATGTCTGAATGTTGGGTTGATTACAGTAGACCATAACTCGCTTAAAACCAGATTATGGGTGTCCCAAATTACACCATTTCAACTGTTTTATCTAAAAAAAAACCGTCAAATGTTTCGGAAGGGGGATACCCCCTCCCACCCCCACCCTCGTTTCGCTTCATACATTACCTTGGTTGGACCCCCCTTTTTCTAAACCCTGGATTCGCCCCTGATATATATATATATATATATATATATATATATATAACGTTATATAACGCAAACGTTTTATATATATATATATAACGCAAACGTTTTATATATATATATATATATATATATATATATATATATATATATATATATATATATATATATATATATATATATAATTATATATATATATATATATATATATATATATATATATATATATATATATATATATATATATAACGTTATATAACGCAAACGTTTTATATATATATATATATATATATATATAACGTTATATAACGCAAACGTTTTATATATATATATATATATATATATATATATATATATATATATATATATATATATATATATATATATATATATATATATACGGAGAGCTTCCATCTTACTTCCGACGTCCCTGTTCTTGCATGCCAGCTGCGAAGTTGCACCGGATTTTATGAACCAACTGGTTGGGCCGGTAATTTGAGATTCCAGCCAATGCATCGAGTTAACGTGGCGAACAGACAAGTAACGTCTCCCTGCCATAGGAAGGCTAACGAGGAGTGCATGTCTGCCGAAAAAAGAGCAAGGTTTGAGTCAGATAAAAAGGAAAAGAAAAGATGCCAATGGCGATAGATCAACTGATTATCAAGCGCGCGCACAAAAAGCGAGAGTAGATGAAAAGTGATCCGACAACAACCACAGGCGCGCAACGGGTTCAGTGTCGTCTGCGACTGCCAATATGGCGATACGTCTGCATGTAACACGAGGGGGCGTAGGCATTTCGAAGCATTGATGCTTTGAGGCTTTCATGTAACACGATGGGGCGTCTGCATTTTGAGGCATTGGTGCTTTCATGTAACAGGAGGGGGCGTAAATTGTGTCTTTTTAACAGACGGGAGGTACAGAAAGTGGGTGCGTCTGCGTCTGCGTCTGCGTCTGCGTGCGTGCGTGCGTGCGTGCGTGCGTGCGTGGTGCGTGCGTGCGTGCGTGCGTGCAATTATCATCAACTACTATCGTCTGAATTAAGGATAACAGTTAGTTTCAAAACTTGAAAACGTTATGCAAGACAGACACAAACGGAAAAGTACCGTGAACACCATATATGGGACCCGGACGACTTAATGATTATAACCAGGATAGTCTGATCTCTATCAGTATTTATTAGGTTCCGATATGCCCACTTTCTGTTGTGATCTCTGTATACATTATTGTATTCTAGTACTGGCAATTTAATTTTAAAATATTCACAATGTTGGTATCGTATTCTGGAATAGGTGAGCACGTTTGAGTCTATACCAGCACCTTATCCAGCCGCCTGCTTGAGCGGTACTTGTCTTGGCGCGGTGAGGGAATTTTCGAAATTCCATACAGGCAATCAACAATAAGCACTTCAAAAACGGACCCGGCATCCTATCATAATACAATTATAGGCATGCAATGGAGTTATGTCGATAACGACACGTCCCTGTGTTATCGCGCGCAATCGCGTGACACAACAGTTTCCCTCTAGGGTTCAGCACTCAGTTACATTTCCCATTGGTGGCCATGTTAACGTTTTGCATGATTATAAGAAAACTTGACCATCAAACATTCTGAAATTTCTTACATGCCGTCATCATCATTTCATTGACATGCTGATGGAGTTTAGTCAAAATTAGACATTTCTAACTCTTTTAAAATGGCTGAACGTGTCATGCCCATCAATGTTTACCATATTCTGCATGAATTACTACGCACACGTGCATTGTGGTGAAAAAAATTGCCAAAAATCCTTCCGCCTATTGAAATCATCTAAAAATCCACAGTTACACTGCCAACATGTTCTACTAGCAAACCTGCCAATGTGCTTGCTCAAATGCAGTTATGTCAGATGATATGATTTTTTTTAAATGACACATACCTAAAATTACTGTGCCCTACATTCGTCTGTAACACACCAGGAAGTCTAACTGGGGCATGATCCCTCTATTTAGATTGAGTTGATTATATGCCATGCGTCTAGTGGCCGCTTACAACACTTCCGGTGAATGTCTGCTCAACCAACCTTCTTGAAGTTCTTCTTCTTTATGTTAGGCAGTCACCATCCATTAAGTAGAATCTGCCTGGAGGTGTTGCTACACTTTGGGGGGTTGCGGTGTATATCAAAATGATAAATAACTAAATGAAAAACAACGGGGAAATGTAAAGATAAATTAAATAGGGAAGGGTGGGGAAAAGTGTACAAATGTATTAACTACTTGGGGTATCCAGCCAGGCCAATATCCGGCTACCGTAGCGGCCCCCGGAGCAGGACCCCGACCGTAGCGGCCCCCGGGGCAGGACCCCGACTGTAGCGGCCCCCGGCAGGACCCCGACCGTAGCGGCCCCCGGGGCAGGACGGCGACCGGCACAACTCCAGCCTTCACTTATCCGCTTTTCGTTAAGTCAAGTTAAAGGTTGAGAAAAATTAGACCCTGGTGTAAAAATGGCCAGGTGTAGGCGCTGTAGTGACTTCTTGAGGAAGACTGTTCCACTCTGGTATGGTCCTGGGAAAGAAAGTCTTCTGTCTGTAAGCTGTCCGATGGAATGTCGTAGGTGAGGTCATGGCTCTGTCGGGTGTTTCTGCTAGGGCGATTGGTTGTTGGGAGACAGGATGAGTCCGTGGTGGGACGTGTAAAGGTGACGAGACGGACTTTCTTTCTCCGCTGTTCTAAGGTTGGCCAATGCAGTTGTTCTGGCATGGCGTCCACGCATGCTCATCTTCCCATAGAGTTACATCATTAACCATTGCTCTATGTGGCACGTTCTATTTTAGCTAAAGGCAGTCATGCTCTATATCCCATGTTTGACACTCTGGCGTCGGGCCGCAGTTTTAGGTGCCTCTCGTGCAAAACAAACCGTAAGAAGTTATCCTTTATTCCTGCTGCCATCAGTCTTCTCAACAATGTGAAATGAATGTAGTGTGTGCAGTGTTGTTTGATTTAAATTATTTGATTTAAATCATTGATTTAAGTCATGATTTATATCACTGCAAATCATTGATTTATGATTTTTTTTTTATCGCTGATTTATATGAATTTAACACAAATAATTGTTTACAAGCATCGAGATCAACAAAGTGTTGTATGTTTTTTAATACAAAAGCACAATGTGGGCACACTTGTGTAGTTGTATTGTCACCAGACAGCCTGATAGTCGAATATTTTATGACATTGTGTATGTTTGAGCTATTCCCTTTCTGAATGCAGTGAAACCACACAAACTTGTCTTCAAGGGGAAGTATCTTTTCAAGTCAGAAGCCCTGAGTTAAAGTCCACTTAGAGCTTGTGCTAGTTGTTACCAATTCAGTATGTTGACTCAAGTGAGACAGTTTTGGTGGCAATTGTTTAATACTGTACCAGTTTGCAGTCTGGTTGGAGACCCATAGAGTACACAGAGCCCTGGACAGGTGCTAATCCATCCTCTCAGCAAACAATAATTAGCACTGCTACAGCCACAGACACACATCATGCTTTCCTTTCCAAGACAGATTATGCAACTACAGGGGGTGAGGCCTTGTGGACATTGCCTAATGTCTTTATCTAAGCAAAAATCAAGTACCCTCTGTTAGGACAAGTACCCAAATCGATTTGAATAGAACATGTTTGAAAGAGTTTATAAATATAAACATATATATATATATAAATATATATACCAGATTTAAAAAAATAAATTAAAAAATAAATCCGATTTAAATTTTAAAAAAATCATGATTTTTGTCAACCCTGAGTGTGTGTGTATGTTCTAGATATATTTGGTGGCTACAGTGTGAAATGCACTCCATGTGTTCATGTGATAAATTATTGTTCTTGTGACTACGATGACGTGAGCCAGTAATACGCTGTTACCTATGTTATATTAAAAAAAAAAATTATTTTATATACTGTGCCCGTCCAAACGACGACGTAATTGTTCTGAATGGGATGAATTAAGTTGTATTGTATTGTATTGTATTGTATTGTATATTACTAACGGGTGTTCTTTAGAACGGGTGTTCTATTTATGCAAGTGGCTCAACCAAAATAGTTTCGTACGCCACACTTGGAGCGCGCACGTCCAACCGATATTCGAATACAATTTGATTTAAAAACGTTTTCTATCGTTGAGAATAGAGGAATTACATTTTATTTACTCTTAATCATACCGTGAGCAAGAAATGCCTGTTATGTCCGTGGATGTATCGTAAAATTAAAGTCGTCGTATAATTGTTGTAAATTTTTTTGATACCATACAACATTTTGTTTTCACATGTGTCTCCTGGGAAAATATTTAAATTAACATAGCTATACGCTTATTTGTATGTGGAATAATGTAATAATATTATTTATAATATTTTACATGTCGACCAGTGTGTCACTAGTTTATTATATTAATATTTGTCTACTAGCAAATAGCGCGTGGACTCAACCCGGATCAATATTGTAAGTCCGTCTCTTGTAGGCTAATGATAGGCACGAGCAACTGACGGGACTGCCCTCTGACCTCCGTGTAACGTCAGCCGACAGAAGACCCGGCAGGGTCACCGAGGTCATGCGCTGGGGGGGGTCTGACGAGGACGTAACGTGGCCTCGCGTGGACTCTGTACTCAGGACTTCTCGGCGTTACATCATTCAATGCGGAGTCATTCACGAGTGACTCCTTGTGTGTGTGTGTGTGTGTGTGCGTGCGTGCGTGCGTGCGTGCGTGCGTGCGTGCGTGCGTGCGTGCGTGCGTGCGTGCGTGCGTGCGTGCGTGCGTGCGTGCGTGCGTGCGTGCGTGCGTGCGTGCGTGCGTGCGTGCGTGCGTGTCTGCGTGCGTACGTCCGCGCGCTCGTCCGCGCGTGCATGCGTGTGATGTGTGTAAAACGCACGCACGCACGCACGCACGCACGCACGCACGCACGCACGCTCGCTATCTGTTTATGTTATGCCAGGGACCAAAATATAAATCTGCATATCCTGTTACATTAGATGACAACTTCTATCTATCGATAAGCCAATGGCTTCCTTTTCCATTTGCCATCTGAAGATTATGAAGGGTGGTAATCTTGTTAAATTATACTACATTTGTCACAGAAATGTTCTCTCCTGATCTTCTTACGTCGCCATGTCCAAGCAAGTTTTGTGTTTCAGCGGCCGTTATGCTGAGTTGGACATCCCGGAAGTACCCAGTGATAGGCCTACACGGGAAGCTATGCAAAGTAGGCCCTACTGCAGACACCGTTTGTTCGCCATTCACTTCTCTGGTGGTGATGCATCAATCAAGTTGCAGAGAAAGTAGACGATTCCAGTAGAAGGATCTTCAAGACATCGCGAGCATCATCGATAGCCAGCAAAGGGATGGAGCAATGACGCGATGCGATGAAGCTATGAAGTGATGGGGCAATGCGATGGAGCGATGCTGCAGTGGTGCTATCAACCGCATCGCGCCATCGCATCGCTCGTCCGCATGCCTGTGTGCATGCGCACGCGTATGTGTGTGTGAACTACGTGTGTTGTGTGCGTGCGCACGCGCGTGTGTGTAATCCATGAATATATAATAATATACATATATAATATACAGACGAATTTATGAAAACGCATTAATCAGGACATTACCAACATCGAGTGGGTTAGTATTACAGCCTAATACATTTAAACGATAGTATTTTTACTAATAATGTATGACATTATTACGAATTAGTAGCATTAAATACCGCAACAAAATGTTAGATATTCCGCGATGTTACCACAACAAAAACTATGGCTATTCCGCGATATTAGCACCGAATAGCGGCCTATTATATAATTATATGCTTGCAGAAACAGACTTCAGCGCCCCCTAAAAAAAAAACGGTCTGCAGAAAGTGGATGATTATTATGGTCCCTAAATTGTGGGACACGTTCCCCTCCAACGTCAATCATGAGCATGTGATGTGCCACGATCATGTCACCTATACTGCCAACTGTCAGCATATACAATCTACCCTTACGTCACATTTTCAGGTATACATATTGTTTAATACAAAACATTCCACTAAATTTAGACTTACATATACGCAAATAATCCAACGTAATTTTTCCTATTGAATTTTATAAATATATTATAATGAGATTTTTTACTTCGTTATATAATGATAATTATTGAAATCTACCATTACATATTATAGTTCTAGTCAAATAAAAACGAGTTCACTCTCGGCCGCTCTACAATATGGGAGGACCGTACATAGATAAGATTGCTTTGTGGCGGCCACTCTTATAAGTCATAAGCATTCAAAAGCATTCAAAGAACACGAGAGCAACAATAAATTACGGAAACAGCCTAGCTGATTGTGACGGCTCTCCACAAAGACAATTTGACCTGATGACCGTGATTGGCTCGGAAGTGGGTTGGTCTTAACCTTGATCTCGGTGACTAGGGAGAAATCATTTTATTCTGTTTACTCTCTATTCGGTCAACACGACCGTACAATACACGTTTGACAAAATAAGAAAAAAATAAACGTATTGATCAGTTGTATTCAAGTTTAGTATTTCATTCTTGTTGTTGTGGCATTGTATATTAAAGAAATTTGTGAGGTTTATCAAGGCGGCAACATCTGACCGACTTATGAGAATATAAATTAATAAATGCTCCCAACTGCGTCATTAGTTGTGGAATCGTCCGCGCGTTAGCTTATTATACGGCAAAATCGATTATTATTTAGAAATAAGTAATACCTGGGTGATTAAGGAATAACCCGTGGCAAAGTACACGATATATAAAAGTGTTAGGTCACATAATGTGACATGGGTCCGACGTTAAAGCCGAAACGAAGGTAAGTTTGTTCGTCATCTTACTATTTTGTGGCCGCCATGTTCAATATGGAAAGTCGTGTTTTTGTTATTGGTTTGCCGCCTTCGTTGTTTAGATTTCTACAGATGGGGTGTGTTAGTTGGACACGTGTTGAAAATCCACATAATTTTAGGCTTCTCGTAGTTTACGTATTGTAACTAGGTGTTACATAATATGCTTCGTAGCCGTTGAATTGAACGAGTGATGCGGACGACACATGGACTCGGCGTCCCGTTTGCGAGAGGGATCGACCTGGGCCGGGGAGAAAATACTCTTACTTTTAGCGCGTTTTCCTCTGATAAACGACACGATATAAGTTTTTACTGGAGAACAGTACATAACATAGTACATAGTAGTGGTGCCATCAACGTATCTCATATAATACATTTTAAGAGACCAGAAACACTGCTAGCTTGAACATAACTGACACCCGAACACTGAACGTCATAATTTTCTGACAGCCTGACGTGAAGAGCTGACGCTGACAGTCCAGATATTGTAAAAACTACTTGACATGTAACAGTTAAAACCATCAAATGTATTATTATAAACATTTTCTCAAGCTATTCATGCATTAATAGTGGAAAGTGTGTCAGTTGAAAAACCTTGATCAATAAGGTGTTACCAGTAATGATAATAGACTGTCACTAGGCATGACAATATTAACCTTTTCTGAGCATAGCAATCATGTACAGACACCTGTTTCTAAAGCCAACCAAACTTAAAGATTCCTAAGGTGAAATTTAATAATAATAATAGAATTCTCATTGAGTGCAGTATAATAAAAAAAACTCAGTACTTTAATAGACAAACCAAGCAGAATAACAAGCTCTTCTGTGCAATTCCACGGTAACGGAATTACAATTCACAGCATTTTTTGGCATATATGTTTATATTTTCAAGACCAGCGTATGCCAAGAAAGGAAAGTTAAATATTATCTGGAAATACAAACCCTACCCTATAATAGGCAGCTGTATATATTGAAAAATCTAACAAATGGATGAAATTATGAACAATTTTATTTTGGTAACGGAATTACACAGAAATAATCAACGTCAATTTCTAACAAATGTCATGACACTTCGGCTGAATCTTGCAACCAATTGATGCTGCTAGCTAACATTACTATATAGACAGGGGTAGTGACTGTATTGGACAGAAGTTTGGTCATGATATGTGCGCTGTTTGCTTAAACTTAACATGTTTTGTTTGGTGACGGAATTACATGGCATGATAATGGAATCACGAATCTGATTATTTTGGGGGAAAAACATAAAATAAAAATTGGTACGTCTTTTCTCTTCTGCATGCTTACAGGGAACTGTATCTTCATATTCTATTGTCATATGTGCAATATATAGACAGCTAAATTATGTGTTCCATGTCTCATTGCATGAGCTTCCTTCAGTGTTGTCAGAAGATACTGCTTCTGGAGCTTGGTCTTCTCTTCACCAAGTTTTCCCACAATCACATCCTAGTTGTCAAATAGAAGTTGGCGACCTTGTCTACCACTTCCTTATCCACTGAGTGAATACCAGGGTTATTGTCCAGTCTCCTATTTTTCAAAGTGCCATGTCCAGCATCAGTTGCAACAGCTACAATTACAGCAGTCCATTTCCTTGGTGAATTTGGTAAAAAAAAATTACCGCCTTCTTAGCTTTTCCAAGTGACTGTGGTGATTTGAAAGCCAAAAGGTTTTGCATTTCAAATTAGACAGCATTTTATCTGTTCTTTTGCCGAGGTTTTCACAATCTTTCCCTGTTTCCCACTCTTTCATCTTCTTTCTTTATTTCATTCAGGATTATCTTCTGTGCCACTTTTCTCTCTTCATCATTTCATATTTCTCTTTGTTTGACTTTAACTTGGCATGGTTAGCTATAAAATGTTAGTTACATGAAACTTACTATCAAAAGTGGACCGCTTATAAATGATATTAGTGACCATCTTCTAATATTTTTTTATCTGTAAATATAAAATTAACATAAAACAAACTAAACTAACTCGAAAAAATTAATAAACAACGTTTAACAAACTAACAAACACTAGATGCATTGGTTAATGAATTGCAACAACACTCATGAGATGATGTACTGAACGCAGATGATGTCAGTACAGCCTACGACAGGTTCATGCAAACTATCAAATTTGTATAATAAGCATTGCCCAATGCAGAAAATGCATAGGAAATATCCAAAAAGTAAACCATGGTTAACTAAAGGACTACTAAATACTTGTGCAAAGAAAAATCGATTATACAAAGCTTTCCTTTTATCAAGGTCTAAAGAAGTTGAATTAAGATACAAAACTAACTTCAATTTTAAGATGTAGTGAAGACTCATATTACAGCATGCTACTCAACAAACAAAAGGGTAAAATGAAAGGTATATGGAAGATATTGAATACTGTCATTAACAAATGTAATGAGCCATTAACATACCCAAATTCTTTTGTAATTTTACCACAGTTTAACAAAATTCTTGAAAAGTTATACAATAACAGGTTGAATAAATTTATCCATGTATGTGATCTCTTAAATCCCAGCCATGCTTTACTAGAATAAATAGACAATATTACAGCAGCCATAGATAAAAATGCCATGCGTGTTTACTGATGTCAAGAAAGCATTTGATACAGTTGATCACGGCCAGGGTTGAAAAAAATCATGAGTTTTTTTATAAAAAAATCTTATTTTTTATTTAAATCAGATTTGATTTTTTTTTAATCTGGTATATAGACATTTATATAGACGTTTATATTTATAAACTCTTTCAAACGCATTCTGTTCAAATCGATTTGGGTACTTGTCTTAACAAAGGGTACATGATTTTTGCTTATATAAAGTTATATAATTGTTAACATAGATTTACAACAGCAACAAAACTGTTAGTTTAAAATACATGTATAATAATAATATATTTTATTTGATATAGTGCCAGATCCAATTTAAAATTGTTCATGGCACTCATTGGGACAAATCCACCCATTAGACAATGTCCACAAGACCTCACCCCCTGTAGTTGCATAATCTGTCTTGGAAAGGAAAGCATGCTGTGTGTCTGTGGCTGTAGCAGTGATAATTATTGTTTGCTGAGAGGGTGGATTAGCACCTGTCCAGGGCTCTGTGTACTCTAAGGATCTCTAACCAGACTGCAAACTGGTACAGTATTAAACAATTGTAGCCCAGACTGTCTCACTTGAGTCAATATACTGAATTGGTAACAACTAGCACAAGCTCTAAGTGGACTTTAACTCAGGGCTTCTGACTTGAAATGATACTTCCTCTTGAAGACAAGTTTGTGAGGCTTCACTGCATTCAGAAAGGGAATAGCTCAAACATACACACAACTTTGTTGATCTTGATGCTTGTAAACAATTATTTGTGTTAAATTCATATAAATCAGCGATAAAAAAATTGGGAATCCCAAAAAATCATAAATCAATGATTTTTTTTGAACTGATTTAAATC
Source organism: Lamellibrachia columna (assembly GCA_963662155.1). Lineage (NCBI taxonomy): Eukaryota > Metazoa > Annelida > Polychaeta > Sabellida > Siboglinidae > Lamellibrachia > Lamellibrachia columna. The sequence continues at coordinate 54,610,313 of OY759262.1, forward strand.
AACGATTTAAACTAAACAACTATGCTAAGTACTACAAAAACGGGAAATTTATTGGATTTGTGGTACCACAAATGAATGGATAAGAAGATACTTAAATAACAAAAGAATCCGTTAGCATTGATTCCAGTGTGTCCAATGTATTAAATGTATTTTGTGTTTCTCAAGGGTCAGCATTAGGACCACAACTTTTCATCGTGTATATAAATGATATATGTAATGCATCAGACATGTTGAAGTTCATATTGTTTGCTGATGACATCAATGTTTTCTGTGCTGATAGTGATATAACCAGACTTGTTAAAACTATTAACGCAGCATTGGACAAACTGAACATGTGGTTTGCAGTTAATAAGTTGTCACTAAATGTAAGTAAAACAAACTATATAATATTTGGAAAGCACAAATATGATAAAAATAAAAATTTTATAACCATAAGTATTATTCCCTATAGAGTGATGAGTGCGAAGGCTTGGGTGCGTGTCTATTACTAATATTTGAGAACTAATAGTATTAGTTCTCAAATGTGGACCAAATCATGATCTGCCGCTATGGGTGAAATCAGCTTCTAAATCAGACTGGTAGCTAACCCGCAGTGTGGCGACACTGTGAACTATGGGAAGAATGCTGGGCGCTTCTAGGGAATGACTTGGGGAGCCATGTCATCGATCACTGATCTATTTCATAACTAGCGCTAGTTTTGCGCGGTGTATTCTATCCAATCTACATGTGATTCAAGTTGTTTTGATGGTGCTAAATAAAATTAATGTAAGCCTATAATGAGGTGTTGCATTGTTTGTTTTGCACTTAGCAAAGATGCAGTTTCAGCGCATCTACCAAACCAAACAACACTCGATGAGGCAGACACTAAAAAAACCATGCTCGTTCGCGGTTTTTGTAACTCCAGACAAACAGCGTCAGCCAGCGACCATTCGATTCTTTTAGCCATCATTAAATAAACTCTGCTACGTTGCAGCTAAAAACACACTCTGTGAATTATTTCTAAAGAGTCCGCAAGGTGACGCCAGCCGCAGCAGTACTGCTGTCATTTGCGTTTAGCGTTCACACCTGAAAATCTATGTTTTTGCGCATTGTTTTACTTCTCAAAAAGGGGTGTGTGCGTCTGTTAGGTAGTGCGCTACTATTGGGAATTATATGGTATTAACAATTCAAATATCATCAGAGTTAATGTTACAAAGTTCTTAGGTAGAAATATATTGTATTATTATTATATGTTGTTCTAAGTATTAGTATTGGAAATAAAATTTCATATTATCTTTCCCTTAATAACAACCCAGCAATACCCATCCAAAGTTATCATATCATAATTATTTGATAGAGTCACATCCATCACCTTTCAGGAGAGATCTGTTGGTCCCTTCGATCTAGTGTTTATGCCAGGGGAAGTAAAAGATCCCATGCAGGGAAATGGGAAAAAATCTGTGATGGACTCACTCTAAAGAAGGACACTCTTAAAAATAAACCCTGAGTGCAATATCCTAGAAGGACTTTGCTGAGTAATTATCCAGATCCGTGGGAATTTGAAGTGGGACAGGGTTGTGATATCGATGAGGGTGCATGTTGTGAGGGAGTTTTTTTATTTCAGATTTTGTATCTGTATTTCAGTTTGGTAAACTTTAGCGTCAATTAGCGAGGCCTTGTTGCTCAAGCCATTCTGAATTGTTGTCAGAAACTTATTGGGTCTATTAGACTGACCCCACCAAATGTAGTCAGATCCTGAGTTCTGTATCAGTGTTACCCTGTGAGGTGTTTTATGCTTGCGTGAACTCAAATCATGTGGAAGAATTGTGTCAGGTGTCAACAGACTTTATGTAACACTTTGTTGGCGTAGGAACTTGACCCTGGTGGTAGTTTAAACAACAGTAGGTCTAATTCGGTAGACAGCGTGTCATGGCAGATGCTTGGTGTTAACAACTGGGCGACCAAATTAAAGACAAATAAGTGTGCCATGGTTTCTCTTATAGGGGTTGCTAAACACAATATAGCAAACATATTCTGTTATATATATATATAAAATACAGTTTTTAGTATATACTGGCTACGGTGGGTGGATGATGCAGCTGTGATTGTAATACACAATCACAAAAGGGTGGGTTTGTGTGCAGACTCACTCACTCCCTGTGCTGTCAGGCACACGAGGCAGCTCGAGCAATGAACACCATCCATTTCTAGCTTTGGCCATTCTTTCTAGACTCTAGTCACATATTTTGTTAAAACACACAACATTTTTTGTTTCAACCGCATGCAAATTGTTTTTTATTTTCTCCTTATTTTGTGGTAACTACCTTCTACTAGTTGGGTAATTTTCTGTGCATATTTGTACCACATATAATATTGTTTGTACGTTTATGAGACACCCCATCTTCCACGTAAAAATTATGCTTTAAAATTCCCAGACACATGCCTGGTTTAGATATACCTGTTGGCTGCTCCTTTGGGCGACCATGGTTTGATACTGATCTGTTGGGAGATGTCTGCACAATTTCTTAGTCGTTGCACCTCCTTTCACTCAACTGTAAAATTGAATACCAACTCTTGTTGATGAGAAGTTAACCTGTGGCACCCAGGCTTTGTACCCAGTCATCAAAAGAAGTAAATTCCCACCCACCTGTAGTAGGGAAATTGGAGCTAAGCTCGCCTTCTGCACGTCAATGGCATGCTAATGGTTAAGTTATTAAATTGCATAAGGGCTGAACCTAACATTACCATATCATGGAAGTCAGCCTGATCAATCAAATGAAAGTTAGTCAATGAAAGTTAACAGGCGGTAGTGTGGTTAGGTATTGTATAGTTTGGTAAGGGTAAGTTTTACGTACCTAATTTATAAAATACAATTGATGATATTTTGTAAAACATAATTACATAATCAAACCATTTTTATGCACCCCTTTACATGCATTCAATAATTGAGTGAGACAAGGTGAGATGATTGCACCTATGAATCTATAATAACCCTGATTGCAGAATACAAAAACTGATGATTGTGTTTCCTGTTAACGATGCTATGGTTAAGTTTCCCAGATTAATTAATTTATAGTTTATACATCGTGAGGGTTAAAGTGCACGTGGTACGGATGTCTGTATCTTTTATGTTTTGTTACATGTTCGTTTGATGTTCAGTTGATGCGTTGGTCTTTCTTTACCATGTTTATACACTGGTATAGATCTGGAAATGTTGTTATTGACTTATGGAGAATGGGTCATGTGTTTCTCATTGTATGTGATGTTTTTATATTTATCTGTTTTAACACGTCAATAAAAATAATTACACCACAAATAAGAAATTTATGACGCTCGGCAGAATTTAATCAAATTGTGCCCATTACTTGTTCAATAACTGGAATAGTACTGAATGAAAAGTACTTTAAGTAATTCATGTCAGCTTTATGCTTTCTCTGCTCAGTCTCTCGTGAAAATTTATACAAAATCATTACCTTTTCACCTGTCACCTTGTCGATCAATTCATAAATCCAGCCTACAAAATAGTTGTGAGACGGTATTTCACTTGAACAATAATTGTGTAACACTGTAACAGTTGTTGTTACTGTGTTACAACATGGTTGTTGGTTTCAGTTACAAAATGAATGTTGGTTTCAAACTCGGTTTCAGTTGGACTCATGTTACACATATTTTGGATTGTTGATTTCAGTTAGGCTTCTGTGCTACAATTGTTGGTTTCAGTTTGGTCGCTGTTACATAACTATTGGTTTCTGCTCGGTCGCTGTTACATAATTATTGGTTTCAGTTGCGGTGAAATTAATAATAAGTACTGGGTTTATTTTGTTGGTGCAATAAGAAAAGATCTATGCGTGCCTGTTGTATTGTGTGTGCTGTTTGGTGACAGTTGCCTTGATATATGATAATGTCACAGCTTCATTGGACATTACCAGTGCCATTAACTGTCTGTTGTTGTTGTTCTGTTGTCGTAGAGATGATCTCTGTTAATGCGACGATGGGTGGGGGCACCAATTAAGAATACGCTAACAACCAAATTGAGTTTACTACAATAACAATCTAATAACACATTCCAAACATTAAATCAACTGACAATGAAACACTTAACTCATCTTGTCTCTCTGACACAGTCCCTGGCACACCCCAAACTTTAAACAGCTAACAATAAACCTCAACTACCATAACACTGGCAGACTCCCTGGCCAGTTACGACACTACCTGATGACACACCAGCTACTCCTGGGCAATCACTCCTGCCTCCCCACAACTCTCACAGTCTCCTCTCTACCTAAACTTATATTACCTTTTGACTGACCCCAGGAAAGATGAATTAGCCAATGGGTATCACCCATAATTCCCAACAACCTCTGGATAATTCCTCTCTAGCTGTAAATGATTTGAATTGATAGCCAAGAGAAGGTGTCAGGTTGTGATTTCTTGTTTATGAAATTGGTGACTCCAAAGAATCAGTGGTCATTAATGCTGCATTAGGATTAATTATCTACTTACTACTACAGACATCTGATAAAGGGCCCAGCCATCACCCTGTCACAGTCCCTCAAGGGAAGTGATATTAGCCATCTGCATGTTACATCACCAACCTACCCTTCTATGTAATTTCTATCATTCATACATATATATATATATATATTATATATATATATATATATACATACATATACATATTTAAATAACCCCTACCACACTGTTGCTACCATGCAGCATCTTTGGTCTACTAGCTGTCTTTAAATAATGTAGTGATCAATGGCACTGACACAGCCAGGTCACAGTGACCTAATTTCATAAATAATTCTTGGTTGGTTGTCAGTGCAAGTTCATAGAGTGTTTGACTATGTTTCTCTTGGTGTATTGTTCCTTTCCCGCACCCAGCATGTTCTACTGACTGACTAGTCTGTATGTATATTGTGGTTACCAGAATCTAACAGCCATTGCTGTCTTGTTCAGCTACTGGTAGTCTGCCTTTTTTTAACATTACGGCAAAGTGACCTTTCTATGCTGGCACTGGGAGTGGTAACTTTAAATGTCGTCCTCTGTGGTTCTCTTAGAATTAATGAGACAGGACTGACATTAACGTGATCATCCAAGCAAGGCGCAAGACCCAGATTTTTACACCAAACGTACTGTGCCTGGTCCGAGTCTTGAACCCAGAACACTGGCATGTGTTACAGACCTCCCTACACCACCTGATCGAAGTGGAATACACCTTTTAAGGTCATTGTGACAGTGTCACAGGCAATTCATAGATTCTGTGATATTTGCGATTCATCACTCCTGTCTTCGCTTATTTTTTTGTTTTACTGAATCCTATGTATTTATTCTAAGTCCTGCCTTAAACAGGTCTATAATATGTTGAAGCTTTTAGTGGAATGGTTTCCAGCATGGAAAACAAGTAGCATGTGTCAAGACTCTGTCAATTTAAACCTGTCCTGAAGAAGTTGGCCAAATTACACTAAATTCTTAGCTCGCCGAACTTTGCAATGCTAAACCCAACACCTATAAAAACTCAGACGGACCCAACCCATTAACTATACAAAACGTGTGTTCGTAATAATACTGCCAGTTATATAAATACCAGCTTATCAGTTGTAGCTGATTGTCAGGCATCGTATTTATCTCTTTCGAGTTGACTGAAGTTGAGTCACAATGCTCTCTCTCATAAAATTACCATTTTCGAAGTCTTCCTGGGAGGTGACGTGAAAACAGAAATGGTCAGAAATACGAAGTAACAGAACAAAATCTGTTTTATGCAGGAAGAAATCAGACAAAGAAAAGCTACAGGAACTAATAATAGTTTGGAAATAAACAATCATGAAATAATGCCAGTATTGCAGGTAAAGGTCAGAACAACAAAGTTATGTGTAACATCTTAAATTAAAGACATTCAGAGTTCTCCGATAGATATGACTGTCAGCTATCTGGGTACTTGTATGGGAAATGTCAACACGTATATCAGAATGTTTTAAGCATACTCAGTCCAGCCCATATATCTATTGTGGCTCTGAATATACAGTTGTGCATGACTATTGTAGAATTACACAGAAGGGGCCTCTCTTGCCACGACTGCATGGTTGGTAGTTTATTCAAATAGCTGTATAGCAAACTAGTTCGAAGTTGGTACCATATTTCACATACTAATTGCTTGTCAAGAAAGTTTTTGTATTTGTTCCGAATATTTCAACTGACTCACTCTGTCTTCGCTGGTGGACTGATGTTGTGACAGGCGTGTCACATGACCAGCATCATGTGACACAAGCTTGAGGAGGTTTTGTTTCAAATAGTGATGTCAGTCTGTTAAAAAAAAACGAGTGAGTCGTCAAAATATGAAATAATTGTAGAAGTTTCTTGAGAGGTAATTGCCATGTCAAATGTCATTATTCCAAGAAACTCAGTTTTTTTATGGTTCCTACTTCCTACCATCCTGACCTGGTTTTTTTTTAACTTTTCGATAACATCGTAGAATTGTCTCGCTTCACACTGGTGAAGCACAAAGCTCCCATTCCTCAGCCAGAAAAAGTCTGGCTTGTTGTTTTCTGAGCTCTGAAATAACCAGATCTTCGCCAGCGTACTGCTTGCTCATAAGTGAAGGTCAGCATGTTTTGCTCTAGGGTTTCACTATCAGTGACAGTAAATTTATCTTTTTGTATCTCTCATTTTGTATACTTGAAAATATACAACTAGATGCAAGGTGTGCGTCTGTGCATCTTCTGGGTAAAGTAGCAAGAATGACAAGTGTTTAAGATTGCAGGCAGAGGCCATCAATATGATCTATGTGAGTGCCCTTGAACGTGTTTCTCATGTATGCTGGGTGTCATTGCCAATTAACAAAAGTAAGTAAGAGAGCTTCTTCCGACTGTTGCACCGTCTGAAGTCGTCACCATGTGCCCGTGGCAGAATGTGAGAGCAAGTGTTGGGTTGTTTCCCTACAGGTAGGGCGTCCCAGCAGTGAGTGGCCTACAAATCCATACACTCACCTGTCTGATTTACAATGCTACCTTTGCTTTCATGCAGCTATTTAGCAGGAAGATATTTGCTAGAAAAAGCAGCAACTACTGTACCAGCATCTGGCCATCTGACTGTGCACTCTGTAGAATGTGGTACATTGATCTGTAAAAATGTCCTCATCCTTCAAGCTGCAACCATCACATACCACACAGATGTACACATGCTGACATGACTGTAGCAGAATATAATTTATTTGGCCCTCTTGCATCAGCAGCCTTTTGAACTGTAATCAGAAAATTAAACGGTTTTTCTGGGAAAATGTTATGTAACACGCTAAGCAAAACAGCAGCTTACCTTCAACAAGGAAACCAGTTTCATTTAGTGTCAAACAGCTACATTTTTTAATGTCCCCTAAATGCACAGTTAATTACATTACATTCTAAACATACCACTAATGACATGACCTAAGCGAATCAAGGTCAATGCCCTGTTGGTCAGTACCCCCGTCCCCCCCAGACAAAACACCATTAGTCAAAGGTTGAATATTAACAACATAACTGGCAGCATAGATTGATTGTTAGCAACAAAGGCTTTAAAAGTACAACATATTAAAAATATGATTATGTAAATATTATTGGGCTAAATATTAAAACTTATCAAAATCTTATAAGCATCCCAGTGGGAAATATCTTGAATGAAAAGTGGTCAAAAAGATGTCTGCAGAACTGCAGACTCAGAGTGTACAGTGGTATGTTGTGGATATTTAAACATTCCCAGGGTCAATAGAGGATTGTATACACAATACAATTCGTACAAGTCACAATTGTTCTGTCTTACTATCATTCGTGTTGTACAAAAACCACCACTTGTAGTTACAACTTAGCAACCAGGGGGCACCTCTGGTTCTACATACTGGCCTGGTTCCAATTCGTTTTGTGACTTCGCTGAGCCTGATGTAAACAAGTGGTCACGTTTGTTAGTATACTATATATGTGTCAGTAATGGTAGCAAAAGATGATTGTATCAACATTTAAAATTACTACCTATAATGATGTGTAATAAACTTGAGGCAACTTTGAGCCACAGTTATACAAGTTACAGCTTACAACAGTCCTACACTTTGTACAACTTTGTAGGTTTGAGTAATTGTCTTTTGTAGAGGTTATGATCTGTAAGTGGACCCATCAGAGATCATTTCCAGCATTCTCTGTCATTCAGTATTTAAGTCATGGTGCACCAGTGCTAGATTCTCTTACAAGGTGTCACTTTTTAGATACTTGTGTTCTATCAAATTTGACCCAACGCATAAAGCTATGGCTGTACAATTTTGCACATGTTTGTTTTAAATACAAAACAACAACATTGCAATTACATTTACCAAAGCTGAAAGAAACAACACATCTTGAGTTTAAATATAGCTTTGGCTTGTGCTGAAAGAACATTGCCAGTGGTTAATTATGCGATACTTTGCACTCTGAAGTGGTGCCACAATTTAAGCGTAAACAATTTAAAGTGTTGTAGTGCCAGTTAGCTCTAAACCCCTCGTGAAAAATAGTGGATTTCTGTAGAACGTGGAAGTGAACAACATGTTTGGGGGGCACTTAAGGGTTTTGGACGAGGGGATTTTTTTAAGACAGTTATATTTCTTTGTAACGCTCTGTGTTTCCAAGAAGATGTAGTTGACAACATAGTTGTTAATGGTTAAGGATGCAGTGCAACAACCCAACCTGGTGGTAGGTAAGCACTTCAGTTTGCACTGGGACAACATCCCCATTGAAGACATCTGGAAAATTATTCACAGTAACTGATTAATAACATGCCTGGATGCCACTCGTGCCAGAGGTTGTTCTGCCAAATTGTATTGTCCACTGGTGTCCAAAAAGCTCTTTATGTAGATCTCAACATGATAGTGTGCAACAATATTCTATTCTTTACGTGTGCAATGTTGTGCTGATCTGCATGTTGATAAGTTTGCATAGTATTCATTGTTATAATATAGATAACAGTTTGGCTAGAGAACATCATCAATAAATGATGTAAAATCTAATGAAAGCATTTGAAACATCAACGTTTCTTGTAGATAGGTCATTAATCTTAAACAGAAGTGTAGATGAGTTTTAGCATCGCTACACTATGGAGATTTGTTGTGAAGTTTTACTACTCATGTTGAAGGTTGACTTGCAATTGGTGCCATCTAAACGTTGCGCATTTACTCAGATAGGTTTGATTTTTGATCTGCCAGCCACTGGGTCACTAAATATGTTTTGAGAATGGTGCCACCCATAACCAAACTAATGGAACATATTAAAGTATCCACTACGACATGCTAGCTCGTTTGTGCAACTTTTGTATGTAGTTTTTGTAAAATCATCAGACAGACTATTACATTTTTTTATTCTGCGTGCATAATTTATTGAAGTGAAAATGGAAACGCTGAAAACTCATGAATTTCGCCCTTGGTGAAAATTCATAACTTTGTCACGTGATCGGCGAGAGGATGGAAGTCACACCCCATGATCAGCCTTGACCCCATAAAGTGTTTACTGTTTTGGATATCCACTATTTTGAGTCTTACCAGATCTAATGACTGAAGTCAATTCTTTTGATGATTTGAACAAACGTGCACTTTTTAATTAAACCAACTACGGATATTACTTAAACTATTCACACATTATGAGAATGCAGTTTTAGGTAATATGCAACATTAGTAGTTTTTTGTGTGCTAAATATGAATCAAAACAACTATAAATTTCTATGCATAAAAATAATTGCATGAGTCCTTGCCTCAAGGGCCCTCTACTGACTCTGGTTGAAGTGGTGGTCATCCATGGTGTAGCATTTGGAATATTGCCAGATTTAGTCATCAGATTTATTTATTACCATTTGACAATGAGGGAACTCCTACCAAGACTTTCAGTGTATAAACAAACTACAGCTGTGTAAGAATTGTTTATATTTGGACCCTCCCTGATTTGTATTGATTACAACTTTGTTATCATTTCAGAGTAATTATTTAGGTATATTTTTTGCTATACCATAAAAACGTAACATAGACCCTGTCAAGTTAATTTCCTGATTTTTTTTATAGCTTTATTACCCTAGTAATATGGTATGAATTTTTATCAGTGTGAAAGAAGCTGTTAATTCATATAATTCAAGTTGCTCATAAGTGGACTGGGTGAGCATGGAGCCAGTCAGTGAGTCAGGCTCACCAGACAGACTCCCCATGTGACGTCTGTAGGGTGGACTTGTCATGACAGTCAGTGCTATAGATAGATAAGTTGGAATGACACTAATGGCGTGATAAGATTTCATCACTGTCTGTTGACTGACAACTCACTGCTTAGCCTACAGAGAATTATCCCATGTATCTAAATATAAGTTACTAAATGCTGTCGTCTCTATATTTGTGTCTTGTTTTTTCTTGGAATATTTGTGGAAATACGCACTGTCACAAATATACAATATTTGTGACAATAAGCACTGTCATAAATACAATCTTTGTGATAATGAACACTAATAAATACAATCTTTGTGATAATGAACACTAATAAATACAATCTTTCTAAAAGGTAGAGGTAACTTATAGTTATACTGCACAGTATCCAGTCAAAGACTTGACACTCCAGCCCTGGTGGACTTGTTCATTCTTCCATTATCAACCCGACTTTGTGACAATACATTCTCATATAATCTGTGTGACAATGCACACTGTCATATAATTTTGTGACAATATACACTGGTATGCATTCTTTGTGAAAGTGCACACACTCATGCAATCTTTGTGGCAATGCACCCTTTCATGCAGTCTTTATGACAATGCACCCTTTCATGCAGTCTTTATGACAATGCACCCTTTCATGCAGTCTTTATGACAATGCACCCTTTCATGCAGTCTTTGTGGCAATGCACCCTTTCATGCAGTCTTTGTGACAATGCACCCTTTCATGCAGTCTTTATGACAATGCACCCTTTCATGCAGTCTTTGTGACAATGCACCCTTTCATGCAGTCTTTGTGACAATGCACCCTGGCATACAGTCTTTATGACAATGCACCCTTTCATGCAGTCTTTGTGGCAATGCACCCTTTCATGCAGTCTTTATGACAATGCACCCTTTCATGCAGTCTTTGTGACGATGCACCCTTTCATGCAGTCTTTGTGACAATGCACCCTTTCATGCAGTCTTTGTGACAATGCACCCTTTCATGCAGTCTTTGTGACAATGCACCCTTTCATGCAGTCTTTGTGACAATGCACCCTTTCATGCAGTCTTTGTGACAATGCACCCTGGCATACAGTCTTTATGACAATGCACACTTTCATGCAGTCTTTGTGACAATGCACCCTTTCATGCAGTCTTTATGACAATGCACCCTTTCATGCAGTCTGTGACAATGCACCCTTTCATGCAGTCTTTGTGACAATGCACCCTTTCATGCAGTCTTTGTGACAATGCACCCTTTCATGCAGTCTTTGTGACAATGCACCCTTTCATGCAGTCTTTGTGACAATGCACCCTTTCATGCAGTCTTTGTGACAATGCACCCTTTCATGCAGTCTTTGTGACAATGCACCCTTTCATGCAGTCTTTGTGACAATGCACCCTTTCATGCAGTCTTTGTGACAATGCACCCTTTCATGCAGTCTTTGTGACAATGCACCCTGGCATACAGTATTTGTGGTAATACACACTGTCAAATGTATAATCTCTGTGACAGCAAACTCTATTATACAATCTTTGTGACACCGCACACTGTCATACAATTGTGACAATTCACAATGTCATGCAATCTTTGTGAAAGCATAACTTTGTCACAGACATAGATGGCACATTCACTGTGCCAGTTGCTGTGGTAAACATATGATACCACAGTTCCCTGATCTTTGCCAACTACTGAATGTAGTTGTACCACTGCTCGAGCACAAAGCAGACAACTGAGACAAATGCGGAAGATGAGACAAGGCATGCGATCTTGTTGTGAACGGCTTGAAAGAACATCGCTCAACATGATCTGGTTACAAAAACTGGATAACGCAAGTTGAGATATGTCATTGTCAAGTTGTGAATACATGAATCATAGTTATGTAGATAAGGTGTCATTAGCCGTTCCCGCCCTACCCTGTAGATGTCTTGATAAAAGCAATGTCATGTTGACCTGCTTCCATCATATGGCAGTTCGTTGGTTCAACTTCCTTCAAATTCTGTGTTTCATTTATTCTTTATCCGTTCTTCTTTCTGTCTATCCAGTATATTTTCTTCTCCACGGTCTGTTTTCCTTGCAATATTTCATTTACCAGTGAAGAGTCCATGACAGGTTGTTCGATGTCCCTGTGTGGGTTTTTTTTACTTCCCCTGGCATGGACACCAAGTAGAAGGGACCAACGGCTTAGTGTGTCATCTGAGAGACAGGCAAAGTGGGGTGAACAAAAGTGGGGTCGCATTAGCGGGGTCCGCATTAGTGGGCCATTCTTGGAAATTTTAGCACTTAATAGTGTGACTCATGATCTCGTGGCCCTGGAGTTGATCTCTCCGGTGCCTGCCATATCGAGGGTCTGAGATGCTGAAAAGCTACAAATTGGCACTGAGATAAGCCAGACTCGGCACGCACAGTCAGTGAACTTGGTCCTCTTTCTGGGGTGCACTGTTGGGCCTGGTGATTAGGAAATAGACTGGTTACAGCTTTTTGTGTGTATGTTTTTTGTGATTGTGGTATGGGAAAAACTGTTTTACGTAACATGATATTGCAACGTGAATCTAGGGTATGCTGCATGGACTAGAGACCTTGGACTGCCATCTGTGTTAATTGGTAGAATTCACCTGGTAAATAGTTTTTGTTTTAAATGCAGATTGAACTGGTAAAGTTTTGATGAAGTCACTTGTGAATACTAGTTATGTTATTGTAGTCGGTTCTACTTCTAAATTATCCTGGATTATATTAACAGGAAAGGTACTTTCAGCTGTCATGTTGAAGATTCTAGTTGGGTAATACTTTCTTGAAGCTTTTCCTGTATTGAGACTAAGTTATCAGTTCAGCATCATTGAAGGTGGTACGAAGGCAACTGATGGTCAGTTATGCTCACACTTAATACAGTCACAGTTAATACAATGTCATCTTCTCCCACCTCTGCATCTTCCTTTTACAGTCTCCTGCATTCAGACTCCCATTGTAAATACAACTTTTGCAGTCTCCTGCATTCAGACTCCCATTGTAAATACAACTTGAACTTTGCTTAATAGAATCACTTCAGACAGAGCAATTTGAATCTGTTAAGCAGCTGATTCATTGAAGCGACACATTTTTGTGTCGGAATAGGGAATGATTCCATCCCAGCCAATATATCTGATTCTGATAAATGATTAATTCTGTTTTCTGTTAAGCGCAGTCAATGTATAACACATCTGCGACGTCTCATAACCATATTTGCAGCATAAAGAGGTCATGTTATGTTTTACACAAATCCAATCAAAAGTTTTTCCCATCTGCCATAAGTTTACCCGGTACAGTTTTTTTGGAATAACGTTTCCCACAGGCACAGAGGTATGCTAAGTGTTTAATGGCAGGAAAAACTAGTACGGTTTCCTGCTAATCTCAATCTTTGTCTGTCATCATAGCTGAACTTTCTATGTATAATAAGACATTATATATAGTCAGTCCAGGTCAGTACACAGATGTACTATGTCGGTTGTAAAGTAGTCCATCATTAGGTTAATTGGAAAAGGAAGATTAACAAGCCTTTTTCTCACAAGATTTGCAAGGAAACAAGTTAGGTTTACAGTTTGTCATTAAATAAATATGCAATGCATTTGACGTAAAATGTTCCTTTTTTGTGCAATGCTTTTTAATAATTTCTTATGCCATTGCTAGCATGTTTAGAATTGCATCAATGACACCGTGGGAAATGTTGTCAGTCAATTTGAAAAAACTGGAAGAACATGGAGCTTGATGGCTGACCAAGTACATGAACTGTGTGTATGTGAGACTAGGCTGGTTATCTTATGAAGACACATCAACTAATAGTTATGCCACTGCTAGATATCTGATGTTTGCATTAGCACAAAAGTCTTATGTCCATGTAAAGGTTTTTCAGCAAAACACATTATAGACCACAATCACATAAATGGAGTTTGTGCTGCCATCAAGTTGAGAGTTTGTGCTGCCATCAAGTTGAGAGTTTGTGCTGCCATCAAGTTGAGAGTTTAAACATTTACACTGGCAGCCAGTGTTTAATTGTGATCAGTATAGCTGGGGGAACACAGTCAATTAACCCACCAGGATCAGGGGAAAACATTCGCTGATAACAGCGCATGTTTGATCTTTAAACATGTGGTTCGCTGTGTATAAATAACACTGTATTGGCCCTAATTGGTTTGTTCATGTCTTGAGTTGTCTGTTTCATGATGAGGAATTAGAAGTGCCAGACTAGGAGATGAACTTATATTTTGAAGTGACTGTTATAGATGTATGCATGCATGCGTGCACACACATGCACGCATGAAGGTTTAAATGCTTTGGCTAACACTAAAGCATTTATCTCGCCTTCAGATTTGATTAAATATTACCTGGACGTATACATATTGGCAGTCACCGTAGCAAATGCAACAGTTTTACAATGGATCCCAATTTTTAAAGGGTTTTGGATCCACATTCCACAATGCTTGGTGCAAACACTGATGTTGTCATTGACTAAATGAAAAGAATGGCTGATGGTAGTACAAGGCGCCAGTCGGCTTAGTACACGACTTTGTTCTAGTGTGCCTGTTTGAAAAAAATTTGTAATAAAAAACTAATTGTTGGTGAAAGTGTTTGAAGAATGCTGCACTGGAGTTAATATAATATGTTAATGTATGCAGCATGTGACAGCGTGACTTAAATGTCACATTTGTGACACAGCGGAAAGGTGTGTTATCGGTATGCAGTAAGTGTTGGCTCACCTTGCTGGTCAGCCAATGAGAGGGGCCTTGCAGCCATCACCTGATGGCCATAACACAAGACCCACATGGCAAGCAGGATGGTCTGCATTGTGTGCTAATGTGTCACGGGGGGGGGGAGTCTTCTAGTAGAACATTTTTTTTACAGTGAGCCGGAGAGACTGACTGGTGTTAGATTAGTTACATGGTGTTAGATGTGTTTTGAAATGTCCCCCAAGTCTGGGGTGGGGGTTATTTAGAAGAAAGACAGTGCTCATTGGATAGCTGCTCACAGTTTCTACGTCATCACATAATTAGCTGTCACAGTAATCGTTTGTCTGGGCTGGATCTTTTGACCTGGGACCATGAGGCATTGTTTAGAGATTCTCATTAGCCTAGAAGACGAGTTATAAGACAGACACTGTCTGAGTCGATGACAGGTTGCACTTTACCCTCCTGTGGTTCTACCCCTGACACCAGGTAGCAGGAAACTACTGCCTTTACTGTCTTATCCAAAAGACACATTTTTCCAACTCCCATTCCATAAGCGAGTTAGCAAGTTGTTGTTGGTGTTGTTCAATATTGTTGTTGTTTGTGTTGTTGTTGGTGTTGTTGATGTTGTTGCTCTCCTTTTTATCCATGGAGTTTAAAGGAAGCAGCCTGGTTGTTGAGCATCCTGTGGCTTGACCACAGTCCCTCCTGGTCACTAGGTCACCTTTTCAAACCTACCTACTCACACAAACTGTTAATTAACCATGTAGGAATATAAGTAGACGTATTAGCTTAAAATTCCATCCATGGTTTAAGTAATGCGCACAGTTTTATTTAGCAAAATTTTGCGAAAGGTTCTAATTAAAGACAATTTAATAGTTTGTCCGATGATTTCATCAAAATTAAATAACAATTTTATTTTGTTTTACAAATGAGCTTGCATGCCATAGTCGATACTAGAATGGTTAACTTTTTTTGGAAGATGATTGGAAACAATTTAATTGAATCTTTAACTGATACACCATAGACCTTGTCACTTAGATCTGTCAGACTGTCACCTACATTGTCCACCTGATGTCAACCCACAGATAGGATCTTGATAGACACTGTTATCATGCAGGCAGGTAGGTGTGCCCCCCCCACTCCGATTATAATGTCAGTGATCAATCATGTCTGTAAATTTGACCATTTTAAACACCAACATACAGGACTGTGTATACTGCTTTTTCTCTCCAGTTTAAAATGAAGGCATTCTGTCAGCTGATATTTTGATTGCTATTATCTAGCCTAAGGCCGATCCATAATGATCAGTTGAAAGTGTACACTTCTTACCCAGTTTCCCAAGCATTATGGGGGCTATATCACATAGAATAGAAGACACAAAATGTGCATTATATATGCAGCGTGCCAGACAATGGGAATAAGTGAAAATAATAAGTGTTAACAATAGTAAAACTAAATAAGGTGTAACGGGATACTTTAATGAGTTGTGGTGGTGAAGGGGCTTGCTGTAGGGGCTTGTTGCGGGGGGGGGGGGGGGGGGGGGGGGGAGGGTTTGAAGGGGCTTGTTGCAGGGTTGGGGGAGATGCTGCAGACCGTGGGAGAGATACTACCAGTGCAGTGTGAGGTAATCTGTGTGGGAACATGATTGTTATGTGAATCACATGTGACAGGTCCATCAGCTGCAAGTAGTGCATGAGACCAGCTGTGGTAATTCGCATAGCCACATACAGGGTACTGCTGCTGAAGGGGGTAATTGCCCCCAACAACCAAAGTACATTCTATCTTTGGGTCAGGTCATGTATATAACTCTCATCAGTCATATGTGTACACAATGTGGTGTCAGTATGTTCCTGTTAGCTTCCTGTTGTGCAATACTGTCTACTCAGGGTGACTCAGGCTGGGGGGAGGGGGTGTGGTTGGTTGGAGGTGTGTGTGGTTGGTGGGGTGGGGGTTGCACACTTATCAACTCGTTTATGAAGACAGTTTCCAGCTTGTGGTTCCTTCTTCCTGTAACTTTGTCCCACTTTTTTCATATCCTGGCCACTCGTTCAAAATTGTTGGATCCTTGTCTCTTGATTGACAATTACAGGAGTACCATCTAATTTTAAACTTCACACGCCATTGACTGAAATTGAAAAACATCAGATGTCAAAAATAGTTAGATATGCTATGTACAAATTGTACATACAAAGTGGCCTAGAGATAAGGGAACGTTTTAACTAAGAGATACACATATTTACAGAACATGCATGATCCAGTTAAACGTTTTATTTTTTTATGTATTATTATTAATAGACAAAAATGTAAAATTTATTCTGTTTGTAAGATAACATGTGGGAGCAGACCACAATAGAGAATTGCATTGGTGGCCATGTTAACGTTTTGTCTGATTATAAGAAAACGTGACCATCAAAAATTCTTAAAATTTTTCACAGCAACTGCCATCATCTCGTTGACATGCTGACCAAGTTTTGTAAAAATGACGGACCTCCAGCTCTTAAAATGCCCAGACATGCTATGCCCGTCAATTTTGACAAAAACAGCCGTTTATTCATTCGCTCACGTGGCCCAGAGCAGAAATATTCCCATAAATCCCTCCGCCTGTTAAACTGTCAAAAATTGCACTATTCCACAGCCGATAGATTCTACAAACAAACATGTGAATATGTCTGCTCAATTGTACTTATGTCACATCATATGAATTGTTTAAATTCACATATCGCAATTTAATACTCGCTACATTCATGTGAAACAACAAACAGGAAGGTCAACTGTGGTCTTACCCCTGTAGAGTTTGTGGAGTGTTTATGTTTAAACAGTTCGTTTGTTGGTAATAAAGTAACATGCACAGTATATTGAAATTACAGTGTCCTGCTGGTAAGTGACATTTGGCCTGCTATATTTCAAATGTTGAGCATAAGGATTGACGCCCCCCCCCCCCCCCCACTCAGCTGCATTGCCATGTACCTCCCAACTTGACCAGCAGTGCTTGGCTCAATCCTGGTGATAAATACACAGAATTCGTGTGCACTCCTCTGATGTTTATTCAGTGCATGCATTTGAGCAAGTAATTCCAAATGGCATCATGCGGATGGTAATTTCTCCAACACCATAAATTCCTGTAATAAACTACAGAATTTGAAGTGCAATAAAAGGCAAATTTCATGGAAATTCTAGAATGAGTTGGTGCACAGCGCACACCTTCCGACTAATATCGATTTTTCAATCGGTGGTCAGCGATATCGCCGTATGTGCTTAGCATTAACTTAAACTCATGAAATCACGAAACAGTAAACAATTTCTGCACAAAACGAGTGTCTGCAACTGAGTGACACGTTTACCGTTATGTTTTGCTGCACCCTTGCTACACAGTTTTGTTATGTTATGTTTTGCTGCACCCTTGCTACACAGTTTTGTTATGTTATGTTTTGCTGCACCCTTGCTACACAGTTTTGTTATGTTATGTTTTGCTGCACCCTTGCTACACAGTTTTGTTATGTTATGTTTTGCTGCACCCTTGCTACACAGTTTTTTTATGTTATTCACACCTTCCTACAGAGAGCACCATGATTGCTTTTCTGTTTGGTGTCTTTGAACATTGCATGATGGCATGGTATAAATTTTCAGGAATGATGTTTTCATGTCTTTGATAAACTCACCTGGTTCACACCTGTTTTTGCCTGCAGAAACGTGGCCATACTTTACAGAGGTGTGGCTTACTGGGGCCAATTTCAGGTGGGAAAATATCATCTTCATATGTCCATAGTTAACAAAAGTTTAATTCTGTGGCTAAATTCCAGTAGTGCCCAGTTACACTCTGATGATTTATGATGAAGTGTCATTGTGGTTATGCTTGAGTAGCCTTTGGCATGAGTGAACACAATCGGACACTGGGTGGTTGTGTGGCACGAAAGGTTATTGATGGGTTTACAAGACAGAGTTGTCGGTTTTTCATAGGTGAAATCAGGGCTTCACGTTTGAAAACGACAGGCGAGCGATAAATCACTCGCCTAAATATGCCAAATTAATTTAGGCGAGCGATTTGTTAGTTGTTTTTTTTACTGTGTGATGGCGCCACCATTTCCCATTCGGATTCTGCCGTTGTCGCCATAAAATTTTAATTGGTATTTGTTGGCGCTATGACTTTTGTACAAAGAAATAAATGTTTACTTTAGTAAACCCCATTTATTGTAATTGGTGAAACGATTTTGTATTTCAACATGTCATCGATCACCGTAGGCGTAGCCTAGGCAAGAATCAGATGTATAGTCATTAATGCAGCTTAGTAGGCAACACCAATATAAACTGGTGTGAAATGGCATACTTCCATTGCATCATAATGCCAAACGCACAACTCAAACTCAGTGTCAAAAATATGAATTCGTCATCCGCACATGAAACAGTGAATCAATGTTAAGTGGTACCGGAGATGTTCGTCGTGAATTTATGTATTCAGAGCGGTTAAAAGACGGAGTGGAACAATTATAAAAGTTGGCGTTTTCAATGTTTAATCAATTTTTACACTCCGTGTCAACTCATGGGTGTTCGGTAGCTCATATCCAGGTTATTATTTTCGATTCCCACTCCTAGTCGGTCAATCAGATATTAGTGAAATATTGTTAATCCCTTATCTATTCCATAACTGTACATGTTTACGTGTACTTTATTCAGTTCAACATACAACAGTATGTGACATTTAAACATAATACACATCGACGCTAGTCCACTCATTTGATAACTTCTTTATAAACCGCGCAGCCAGCACATCATGGCTTCGATGGCGTTCTTGCAATCTTGGTGCAGCGGGCTGCGATCGCCATCCCCAGTGACGGATGATACGTGAACTCCGAATATTGGAGTCCGAACACTGCGTTATAAAGAGGGTAGACTTTCCTAGTAAATCTAATACTTAAGAAACTCCTTGTCAAGACGAACACTTGCAGGCAGCGAGCGATTTTAGCAATTGACACAAGCAATAAATCGCTCTCTAGATTATTGATTTGCGCGAGCGATAGGGAGCGAGAGCGATCGCCCTGTGAAATTAAAGGTGATCTAGCAAAATAACTTGGGGGTCAGATCATTGTTCTACTTCCGGGATCATGACATACGAATAAAGTGATTTTGAGATGGTACCCACTTTCAAGGATTTTTTGCACCCAGAAAAAATTGGGTGGGTGTGGTTGGTGGGCGGTGTGTGAGTGGTTGGTGGGGGGTGTGTGTGTGGTTGGTGGGGGTGTGTGTGGTTGGTGACTGGGTGTGTGTAGTTGGTGGGGGGTGTGTGTAGTTGGTGGGGGTTATACACTTATCAGCTAGTTAATTAAGACGTTCAAAATTGTTGGATCCTTGACTCGAATCTTGTCTCTTGATTGACAGTTACAGGAGTTCCATCTAATCTTGTCTCTTGATTGACAGTTACAGGAGTTCCATCTAATCTTGTCTCTTGATTGACAGTTACAGGAGTTCCATCTAATCTTGTCTCTTGATTGACAGTTACAGGAGTTCCATCTAATTTTAAACTTCACATTCCATTGACTGAAATTGACTGAAACATCAGATGTCAAAAACAAATTGGATATGCTATGTACAAATTGTACATACAAAGTGGCCTAGAGATAAGGGAACGTTTTAACTAATAGATACACATGTCATTACAGAACATGCATGATCCAGTTAAACATTTTATTTAAAAAAAAATTATTAATAGATAAAAATGTAAACTTTATTCAGTTTGTAAGATAACATGTAGAGTTTGTGGAGTGTGATGTTTATGTTTAACTCTTTTTATCCCAGAGGCCCATCCGAAATAAGCCTCCTAGTTGCCAAGCAAATTTGCTTTCGCACTGATTTCTTGTTTTTTTCTGAGCGTTCCTTGTTCATGTTGTCTTTGTTATGCTTTATGTGTCGGCATGTACCATAAACTATATATGAAAGCTAATTAAATTATCTTTTGAATGGTGTGAATTTTATAAATGTAGATCCATTTTAACTTTACTATATATATTTTTTATAAAATTTTTAGTTCATTCAAAAATAAAATTTATAACTACAGTCGACTTCAGATGCCATAATGACAATGATTAATTATTTTTTAGCTGCAAGTATCATTGAATGAAACCTTCAGAATTTAGTTCTGATTCAAATGGTAAGAAAAGTAAAAAAAATATCCATTACAAAGTTATGGTATATTTTATAAAATAAGGTAATCACCAAAATCATCAAACATGCTACCATTTTTTATTCACTTTGAAAAATATCAGTTTTACAAGAACGACAGCTAAATTTATTGCATTTTTCAACTGTAATACTTGTTATACTAGTAATGTCTATTAGTGACCACACAAGCACAAGATGTGTATAACGTTTATTTATTTTTCAGATAACAAAACACAACTTGAAAACAGTTATTCTTGGACCGCCATCCATACCACATCCAAGAGCGTCTCTGTATGAAATTGTTGAAAATTCGTCTTCCGTTGGAAACCTTCAAAATCACAGTCGATTTCTGAATCCTCTACTAGCCAAAGTTGCATTCAGTTGTCATCAACTTGTGCCAATCAATTAGTTAAAAAAGCCACTTGATTACTGATTAAAATAACATCTGCATCATCTGAGAATGCATCAACATCATTGCCAATGCGCACGGCGTGAATGGCGTCAGCCATTTTGTGATAATAACGGAAATCAACACTTTATTTAGTAATTTACTACGATCGAAATCAACGTCGAAGATTTAAACAAAACAGCATATAACAACTGGAAATGTCCTTGGCCAGTACACGTCCACAGGCACACGCACACGCACACACACACACTTTGTGATGTCAGGAATATGTGTATGTATACTCGATAATTTGTTAGGCCTACGCTATGACTACACAAAAAGTCGTAGACTGCCCTATTCAAAATGCTGAGCATAAGGATTGACGCTCCCCCCACTCAGCTGTACTTAAGTAGTCCGGGCTAGTCGGCAAAAATTTCCACCGACTACTGCCAACCAATGCATTGCCATGTATCTCCCAACTTGACCAGCAGTGTTTGGCTCAATCCTGGTGACTAATCCACAGAATTTATGTGCACCCCTGTGATGTTTATTCAGTGCATGCATTTGAGCAAGTAATTCCAAATGGCATCATACGGATGGTCATTTCTCCAACACCATAAATTCTTGTAATAAACTACAGAATTTGAAGTGCAATAAAAGGCAAATTTCATGGATATTCTAGAATGAGTTGGTGCACAGCGCACACCTTCCGACTAATGCTGCTTAGCATTAACTTAAACTAATGAAATCGGCAGCTATTACCCATGAAAAAGTAAAAAATTTCTGCACAAAACAATGTCTTTGCAACTGCGTGACACATTTACCATTATTTTTTGCTGCACCCTTGCTGCACAGTTTTGTGATGTTGTTCACACCTTCCTACAGAGTGATTGTTTTTCTGCTTTGTGTCTTTGAACATTGCATGATGGCATGGTATAAATGTCTTTGATAAACTCACCTGGTGCACACCTGTTTTTGCCTGCAGAAACGTGGCCATACTTCACAGAGGTGTGGCTTAGTGGGGCCAATTTCAGGTGGGAAAATGTCATCTTCTTATGTCCATATTTAACAAATGTTTAATTTTGTGTCTAAATTCCAATAGTGCCCAGTTACACTCTGATGATTTATCTGTCAATCCGTGACTGATGAAGTGTCATTGTGGTTATGCTTGAGTAGCCTTTGGCATGACTGAATACAATCAGACACTGGGTGGTTTTGCTGCGGGATAGTTTATTGATGGGTTTACAATACAGAGTTGTCGCTTTTTTCATAGGTGAAATTAATGGTGATTTAGCGAAATAATTTAGGGCCAGATCACTGTTCTACTTCTGGGATCATGACACGAATAAAGTGCTAATGATTTTGAGATGGTACCTACTTTGAAGGATTTTTTGCACCCAGAAAAAATTGCTTATGGACAGGGAAAAAGGCAGCTTGCACACAGGCTTAAATGTCTGGTTGTTTGTTGGTCGTGTATGCACGTGTCAGTGATGTGTCAAGGTTCCGCTGCCTGCGAACACAGACTTTGGTTTGTTTGGCTGACAGATGTTGGTGACAAGACTAAAATGAAAACAAAGTAGTTTTACTAAAACTGATTTGTAACTGCAGACTGTGGAACTGTTGCAACTGGTTTTAACAGAGAAAGCTGTCAAGTTCTGTAGCCTGCTGTCGGCATGTTTACTGTGTAGGGCAATTTCACTGAATATAGTTTGTATACGTGCCGACTTATTTATGAGTGCGGCTGTGGTGTCAGTGCATGGTTTGAGCAGTGGTGTAAGTGGCGCAGCTGTCAGACTTTGCTTTATGTGTCACTGGCGCAATGATGAGCCCGGTCAGTGCCCGCTACTATCAGTGAGTAGCTGCCCTTGGCTCCATACAGGCGTGTGTCTGTCGTACATGTGTCTGTCTGTCGGACTACCGTCCAGCCAAGGGTCTGTACCAACCACACTGTATGGAGTATAGTGTCTGCTGACCATGTGCAACTACTGTCTGTATAAGAGGAAGGATGACATCGCCGGTAATGGTGCGGGGAACGGTGTGGGTAATGGTAGTGCCCTACATCGAGTGATCCCAGTGAAGCGGGCTGCGGAATCGACACCACCACCGACTCCACCGGTTGCTGCCAGCGAGGAGGCGCCCACATCGAGTGGGGAACCAAGGTGGGATCAGTGTTGGTTTGTTTGAGTCGGTCCCTTTCTCAAGGTTTGGGTGGCGCATGTAGGACGTGCAGGGTGTGAGAGTGTTGAGGTCATAATGGAGTGTCCCGTACTTGAGGGTGTACGGTGGTCATCTCCTGGCGCACTCAGTGCCAGCCGCTATGTCCTGTTACCAAGTCCACCGTCTCTAGTAACAAGCTGGCGTGTCATTCTACAAAACACAGCATGCATGTCTGTGTAGATTTGCCGCACAATTCAGTTATTTGTTGCGTGGTGCCAGCGGGGTTCATTCATCAGGTGACCCGACTATTTTTGTCACAAAGACACACTGTAATAAACCATTACCATATGGAACAGGCAAATTTAGCCCATTGTTAAATCAATGCCAACCACTTCACCACTTCTGTACACTTAAACTTTGATAACTCGAATACCTAATGATCAGAACTGAAACCAACCGTTGGTCCCACCTGGATGCATGGCCATGTGTAACTCATCCACAGATAACTCGTGTTTCCTGGGTTCCTATCACATTGAGTTAACCATGTTGCACTGTATTATGAACTTTACATAAGTATCATTTACAAAAAATTGCTGTTTCAAACAGCGATTTAAAGTGAACCTGTGTATGATTGGCATTGTTTGGAATCTGTTTCAAACAGGGATTTAAAGTGAACCTGTGTATGATTGGCATTGTTTGGAATCTGTTTCAAACAGGGATTTAAAGTGAACCTGTGTATGATTGGCATTGTTTGGAATCTGTTGAAGTGCAAGAGTCGTCTTTGAAGGCAACGTTAGGCAAATTATATTATAATTTATATATGTAAAAGGAGTTTAGTTGGCTTGGTTTAATCTTGTTTGAGAGAATAATATCTCACATTAAACATGCAACAGTCAGCAAGTGCTAATTAGAATGCGTGTGTGGAATTTGGGTAATTAGGGGTAATTTATTATTATTCCAGTTAATTTATATTATTAGATGGAAAACTTTGTGAAGGTTGAATGTCCCATCCTTGTTGATAACTTCTCTCCACAGTTATGGTTGATTATAAATAAAATTGCACTTTTTGGTAGGGTAAAAAAAAAACACCCCATTTCAGGACACCAAATAAGCGCTAAGCGATGCATATTTTGCGATTTGCTAGTCAACTGCATTTTTTTATCGCAAACTTTGCGATGCAATATTCGTGAATAGTGGTAAGTGGTAACTGTCGTAGCATCATAGGCATGGGCGCCGCCATTTTTCTAACGCGAAACGGAAATGCGATTCTACCAATGCATAGTTCTCTAGCACAATACTTGCTGGAGGGGTTACATCAGTTCGTTTGCATGTGTATGGCAGCATACGGAGTTGTTTTGAAATGCAAGCTCAGAGATTCCGCTAGCCTAATAAATATTCTGGTATCCGGTACTGGCAACGGATTTTTTTCCGGTACGAGGCAAACGTCTACCGGTACCCAGTCTTTCCGAAAACAAAATGACGCTACTAACGCACACAAAACACCTGCAATGATGTCTGCGAGTTCAAAACCTAGCGTTCCATATACGTTGTACACCAGTCGGAATCACAGGCGTTTGTAGTCGCAACAATAATTTGACGACGATCAGTGCTCCTGATTAAGCATCTGCCACTGGTGTCTGTGTAATCTGTTAGGAAATCTACGGGTGCTCACTACAACTGTTTACCATAGAAATAGATCCCTGGGCCTGGCTCCCCTTGCAAGACAAACACCTGAATCCAATCACAGCCCAACTTGTTTATATGGTAATTATCATCTAGCCAGTAGGGTTGGTGGCATGAAAGGCAGGAAAACCTAGGGGATAACCCCAGAACTTGTTGGCTTGACACCGCAATAAACAAATGGCTGCAATCGTTCATGGCGTATAGACTAGCTATAGTGGCAGAGCGGGAGACAACTTGGTCTTAGAAGAAATTGTGTTTTCCGGTGCGCATTTTGAATATTCTGCGCAACATTTTAACATGTTGCCGCTGGATGTATTTTCTGAAGAAAAAAGTATAAATTATTATTTTATTTGTAACAAAGATGCCAACCCTCCCAATTTCGGCGGGAGGCTCCCTATTTCACGTTCAACTCCCGATTCCCGATATGCCATTTTATGGCATCAAAACCTTGCGATAACAATGCCTTTTCCACATATAAAATCCCATTAATTAAAACAGGCTTCGTCGATCACACAAATGAATGTATAAAAGTGCAAAATCATGAAATGGTGTTGTTTTCATAACTCCCCAAATCACAAGTATTCGTGTTTGCTATGCAAAACTCATTTTGCATAGCAACAATTGCTATGCAATTTTTTAGATTTATTTCGTGCTCTGCATTTCACGTGTCATCACCCTCCACCCCAGCACTGATGACACTCCATGACTTACCTGGAGACACCATTTTTATAAGAGTTGTTAGTTCTAAATTAGAATCCTACTTTAGGGTCAACCTATGATAGTTTTATAGTTAGTTTTATTGACGCTGTATCTGGAGTGCTCTCCAGGCTGGTTCTTATGCCATTACGTGTCTTCAAACATGTATTTAACCCATTTTATACAGATGCTAGTGCAGATATGTATGAAGCCAGTGATCACAAGTGATAGATACACAAAACTTCGTGTCCAATCACTGTGCTGCATTTAATAGGTTACATGTAGCGTCGGCGAAATTCTGCGCAAAAACTACACACAACTAAAATTAGGAAAGTATGAATGATATTTCATAGATAGCTGCAACCAGTTCATGACCAGATCCAAGAAATAATCTTTCTGCATCAGAAAATAACAGGCTTTCAGTTAAAATGCAGATAACTTCGTTATTTATCATCCAGTTTCAACATTGATAAACCAGTGAATGGCATCGATTTTGTGATTCTGTTGAGTTTCCAAATGAAATTTTTTTTTTTTTAATATTGAAGTAATTAAATAATCCAGAAGGCATGTAATGCTAAAGCAAGGAGTTTCACTGGCAAGTGTGACTGACTTGAGCTGTATTCCAGATTAAAAGGTAATACTGACTAGTCATATAACTGATGAGTTAATCAAATCATACAGTTTGTTTCTTCTGCTATGTGTGCTACTCCTGTGTTTTGGTGGTTCTTGACCCATTGTGGACGGACGGACGGACGGACGGACGGACGGACGGACTGATGGCAGTACTCATACTGGCCTTTGTATTTTGTTATCTATTTGTGGATGGATCTTGTTTTTTGTGAATCGGCTATTAGTAGAATTTTGGATTTCATTAAGCCAGCCGCTATGTATGTTGGTTTGCTTGGTGCTTAGTGTTCATGTTTTGTTAGGCTTAGTGTTCACAGTTATTTTTGAACACCAGAGCGAGTTTTGTCACAAAATAACCTTTGAAAATCAGTGATCATAAAAATGTTTGATGTTGTTCATCTGATGAGTTGTTTTTGCAAGGACATGTTTTCCTGGCTGAACCAGTTAGAGGGTGCATTAGGGGAACCCCCCGCAGGGGTCTTCTATATGGACCCCAGCTCCTGTGACATTGATCACCATAAATCAAATCAACAACCTCAGGACAGTCTGATCTGTATTGACTGACCAGCTAACTCACTGCTCTAATGTACAGAAGTAGTTACATGGACAAACATTACCATCCTTATCCAGCAGAATGGCTGATTGCTTAGCCCCTATGTGGCTCCTGGAACCAATATTTGTATTAAGCTGGCGTAGAGACATATTTCAGTAATGCCAATTCATTTGAGATAAATTATACAGTTTTTCCATAGGCTCCTGGATGTAGATATTCCTCCAAAACCGAATCCTGCTTAAACGTTTTGCACATTTTGAAGACTTTGTTTTGATGTGGCAACATTTTAAGCTGATAAGTTTATTTTCCTAAATACGTTTCAGTATGGATGTATCGCATGTTAACGTCTCAGATTGAAAGAGAATCCTGAAACTATGTCAAATAAAAAAAATATTTACCTACTTGGCGCTGTCGTGAAACGTAAACTGGGAAATAGTGACTGTCCCTGACCTCATCAGGGAAAACTAAGGCAAAAAGCCTGTATTATCAGCTAAGATCAGTGAAACACAGGAACTGGAATAGGTCCTACTCAACTTACAGCTTCTGGTACAGATTCAAAATAACTTACCTGCCAGTGACGCCATGCTCTGGCATGTGAAGTGGGCATTAGAAATTAAAGTTTTACTTCCACTGTTATTTATAATTATATTAAACAGGCACGTACACATAGAAATGTACATTTCAGTTAGTTCAGGTGAACACACCTTTTCATTCTCTTTAAGCCAGCACTTCCCTCCTGTTTACAGGTGAATACACTTTTCCTCCAGGTGAATAAATTACTGGGAGACCCGCCCTTCATGGTCCACAGTAAAATTTTTGATCACTAAATGAGTGACTGAACATAAAATGGGTTATGGGATTTTCCCATGGGAATTTGCGTAGGGATGCTTTTAATGTGGCTCATTGAGAATGGCAGTGATTAATGAAGAAACATATACATTCATCTGTCACATTAATTAGCCAGCCTAATTATTCAAGTTAATATTATGTTTACAGGTAAATCTGTAGGCACTGATGTTTGAACACATATAAAGGCTATGTGATATGCAAGACGTTTAATCACCAGTTCGTAGTTGGTTTACATGTAGCACTGTGTAGTATTATGTACAATTATTATATAGGTACATTACAAAAGTTACAAATCTGCTAATTAGGACTGTCAGTCTGTCGTGATGTCATAAAATACATCAGTCAATCAAATTTTTTGGTAAATTAGGAAAAAGTTCAACATATTGCTAATTACATACCTTTAAATCAGTAGTTAGATATGTCATGTTTAGAATATTGCATACAGTAACTTGCTGACTGTGCAAATGCTAGCAATTTTTATTAAAAAAAAGATGTGTCAGATATTTAACAAGGGCAGGCTAGATACAGAGATGAAGCTCTTAATAAGCCAGTGGGTCCTGTTTGCTATCTGGAGCATGTTGCTTACGATCAGTCACTTTCTGTTTTGTTACAAAAAATATACAATAGATTTCTCTTGCAGAAACTTGTGCTGCACATTAATATAGAGTTGTTGTTGCTCTCCTCTGTCTGGGTGACGCAGGCACTGATACCTGTCTTAGATTTTTTCCCCTTCTTCATCACTAGTCCCGTTTCACTGCCGTCTCCACCACCTGTCTCCACTCCCCCCTATCCCTCGCCCTCATTCTCCACTCGCACCAAATATCTCTTCACGCTGTCCTCCCATCCCAGTCTTGGTCTTCCTATTCCGTACCTCTTCCGTACCTCTTCCATTCTTTCCACATGTCCAGCCCACTTTAGCCCACAGTGCTGCCATCCCCACAAACCGCTCCACCAAAATATATAAACTGTCTCGTTGGTTCAGTTTCCCCACAAACCGCTCCACCAAAATATATAAACTGTCTCGTTGGTTCAGTTTCTTCCCATCCAGTCTTACATCTAGATCTTTTTTCTGGTGCCCGATCCAAAGCACTTCCGTCTTCTCTAGACTTTCAGTCCATATCTGCCAAAGATTTCCTTCCACTCCACCAACTGTTCTTGAAGGTCTGCATCACTGACCGCTACTACTGCCAGGTCATCTGCGTTTATGAACTTGCAGAGAATGTCCCTCGTACTCGCTTTCCTGCTGATCACCTCCGCTACTGCAATGAACAACAGTGGACTTCAGGCACTCCCCTCTCTCAGGCCGACGTCCACCCTGAATTCCTCCGATATTTCCGGTCCGCTCACAACTCTACCTTCTGTCTATTCTTATGTGCCTTCGACCACCCTCACCTCCGCCTCTGGGACACCCATCCACCTCAACGTGGCCATGGCCATATGTCTCGGAACCGTGTCATATGCCTTTTCAAGGTCTATGAATCCCAGAGCCATATTCTCCTGTCCCTCCAGTCTCTTTTCCGCCACTTGCGTCTGAGTGAACATCCCGCCCGCCGTGCCTCTACCTCTTCTGAAACCTTGAGTAATACATTCTAATTGTTGTAAATCATTACAGCATAGGCCAGATATTGAGAATATGTCCTGCATACATAAGGTAATAGGTGTTTATGAGAATGTGACTTGCATACATAAGGTAATAGGTGTTTATGAGAATGTGACTTGCATACATAAGGTAATAGGTGTTTATGAGAATGTGACTTGCATACATAAGGTATTAGGTGTTTATGAGAATGTGACTTGCATACATAAGGTAATAGGTGTTTATGAGAATGTGACTTGCATACATAAGGTAATAGGTGTTTATGAGAATGTGACTTGTATACATAAGGTAATAGGTGTTTATGAGAATGTGACTTGTATACAGTTAGAATACATCCTGTGTAGCATTCCTGCATGTTGTAAACTAATGACCAAGGTGTGATTGCCCAAGGTTATAAGTCACTATTGCCATTTCCATTGTAATCTATCATTGAAGGTGTGTGTGTGTATATATATATATATATATATATATATATATATATATGGCACATTTCTGTCAAACTAATTTGGCTCGTGTTTGAAAAATTGCACTTGCACTCATGTGTCTGCCAACACTTGTGCATATACTGTACCTGGATATGTTTCTAGCCAACGTGATAATACTGCCCAGACTCTTACGTCTTGAGGGCAATTCAAGAGGATTTTAGTTTGTATGTCAATATAGATGAGTTGCAAAATGAGGTATGTGTACATGGTTCAAGGGTCATGACTAAGAAATGTTGAACTAAATGTCAACTATTTTGTTCAGTTTGTTATTTTGATCAATTAGTTTGACCACAGCCCCAAAACAATATACGTTTGGTGCAAAATTCCACAAACAAAGCATTTTGATTCATTAACAGCTTGAAAAAAAAGAATACAGTTGTTCATCAGCGTCATTCAAAGTGATGGGCCATTATGTGTTTTAGGCAATGACTCGATCTTTCTAACTCTGTTAATTATTAATGGCAAAATACTGAAAATAGACCTGTGCGAAATGAGTTCATTTACATGGGAAACTGTCTGCTTCATACTAGGAATTTGGGTTTCTTTTGACAATTGAAGGCACAGTGTTCTTATTTGGCAAAAGTCAGTACACAGGTGCTCTAGGACATTTCCTGCCCCTGGACCAACCTTGGCCAATATGCTGTAAAAAATTTAGAAAAATTATGAATGAAATTGTTTTGTGAGTAAAGTACATTGTATATATATATATATCTAGTGAAAGTAATGCCATGCACAAAGATTCCAGTCTTCAACACTGTGGCTGTTTCTTCTCTACCACATTTGAAAGTGTTGACATCCTTCAGAAAACAGGGTCAGCGGGACATGTGACAGTGCGTTCAGTGTGACATTTCTGTATTCAGTGACAGTGCCTTGTGACAGGTACACGTGTACCCAGCCAGACAGGCAGTGTCATGACCACGCCACCAATCAAGGTCACTCCAGCTTTACGAGGACTTTATGCACCTTTCAGAGTCCACACCCATGTTTCAAACACAAATAATGCAGTACAATAAGTTTGGTTCTATTTTTGCCCTGCTGAACTTTTGGTGTATTAGTGCATGTAGAATTGTGGTTTTGATCAACATATTGGTGGTTCCTGGTTATGTAGTGACTCGATGGAGACTGCTGACTGTGGCATGTTCTTGACGTACTACGGTGTCAGTTTTTACATGACGTATCAGGGTGCTCAACATCAAAAGCTTATTTTTAATTCTACAAACAAATGCAAAATGTAATTTGCTCTTTTGCTCTGTGTGGTTAAATCTAGTTAACATTTTGACCAGTTAAGATATAATACAACTAGTGTTGTTATCCTGGGTTGTAGACAGTACACGGTTTTCCAGAGGTGTCTCCTTGAGATAGCCAAAACAGTTTAATTCTACCACTATTGCTACTACTGCTAAAACAGTTTTGTATTTTTTTATGGATTCTTTCATGTTTCGTCTTCTGTCTTTTCCAAAAGGCCTGAACAATAAATAAATATGACAACAAGGGAGTAAAACTTATTCGCACGTATTCATTTTCAATATATTCTAATTATTTTTGTGGCATGATTTATAGACATGAACATTCAAAGAACATGAATACAAGTTTTGTGATCCTTCTAAATGAACTGAACGGTATATAATGTATAGAGTAGACTATTTAATAATGATTATTAGTATCTACAATGAGTGACAATCTGATACAATGCTGGTTTTTTTAAATATCCATACTTTCTGTTTACTGTCTTGTGTGTGCAGCTAGTTTTGTCTAGTTGCGTAGTTTATGTTTGATCTGTCCTGTTTGTTAACACCTGACTACCTACTTCATCAAGTTCACAATACACCATGAGATAATAAAACATCATCCTGTCACCCCGGGTAGGGTTCTCAAGTTTCTGTGGCATGAGGGCATCCCTTGCAACTTTGTAAATCAGTTGCAATCGTCAATGAGGATTGGTATTGTGCCTGCATCGGTGTGGATGATTTAGCAGCATCAGACTGCGTATTAGCATGGCTGTTTGTAGCGTTTTGCAGAAACAAAGTTGTCTAATGTTGACTTGTCAGGAATCAATTGAATGTCTTCGCGTAGTTCCTGGACCGAAACAGATAATGGTGATGGACGTATCAGGCACGGGCTGTCTCATGTGAAGTCTGTAGTTCAGACTTCATGACTTCTTCAGCAGGTCTCATGAGGTTTTAATAATAATTTTTTTCTGTTATGTCACCAACAACCAGTACTTAGTACTCAGAGTTTGCAGTACTTACTGTTGCAGTACTTGGTGTTCCCAGTACTCGGTGTTCGCAGTACTTGGTGTTTGCAGTACTTAGTGGTTTCGTCAAATCCTATACAATTTTGTGTTTGAAAAAATCAACACGGAGGACGCTCCCAGTGATTTGCTGCTCAAACCAACCAGAATATGTCTTCGTACACCGGGGATCCGTCCATCACTTCGTATACCAGGGATCCGTCCATCACTTCGTACACCGGGGATCCTTCCATCACTGACACGTACATGTTCTACCAGCAAGCAACTGGAAATTTAAGCCAGCACAAGTGTCGTAGGCTGCAAATGTGCCTCTTTCCCTGTTTGTAATTGTTTTTACCTGC
This sequence comes from Lamellibrachia columna, assembly GCA_963662155.1. NCBI lineage: Eukaryota > Metazoa > Annelida > Polychaeta > Sabellida > Siboglinidae > Lamellibrachia > Lamellibrachia columna. The sequence continues at coordinate 54,642,935 of OY759262.1, forward strand.
TTGGAAATTTTTTTTTCAGGGTGCATACAATCCTTCAAAGGGTATCTCAGAATCACTGGCACTTTATTCCTATGTCATGATCCTGACAGTAAAATAATGATCTGTCTTCATATACTAGCAGAGAGACAGGAAACTATGCAGACATCACCTTTGCCTGCCCATTCACAGAGGTTGAAGTTGGGGCCCATTTCAGATGGTTTACAATTCATTACAAACAATGTTTCTCTGCCCCCACTCGGGCCCTCCACTCGATGCCCCTACTCAGGCCCTCGTCGCCCCCAGACTCAGGTCAGCTGGCTTCCTCCTCTGCATCCTCCATTCACTGTGCCTGGCAGAATTGTTTTGGGCCTTTTTGACCAAGCCACTGCAGTTTGCGTCTTCTCACCGTAGTCAGACAGTTTTTTTCATGGTCCGCCAAAGGATTGTTCGATGAGGTCATCTTGGTTGATCACGTGGTCTGTATATGGAACGCAGAAGAAGTATGGCAGCAATGCATTTCCAATGCATGGATTTTTCTGACAAGCTTAGCAGCGAGATTCCTTGTTCGCACCCATAGTGGAATATTGATATTATGAAAGCTCTCGGGAACCGTACTTTTGAGGTATTGTGTAGAAAAGACAAGAGTTTATCACTGTGTGGAGGGATGTTGCTTATGCGCAGTTCTTTGATACATAAACCAGTAATAACGATCACCACTTCATCAGTGGATTGCTGATACCAGAAATTTGAGCATGCTTTGTGGGCAGTAAAATTAATAGTTATTTAATTTTTTCAAATTCCTTCTTAGCCAAATTACTTCACCTAAGATTGCCCTGTGGTGAAAGGAGGATGATTGAAGAGATTGAGTTGACATTAGATGACACAGATAGACAATGTTTGTGACATCTGGTGACACTGTTGGACTATGTTTGTGTTACCTGTCATGGTACATCAGTTTGTGTTCAAACAGGCCTGTAGATAGCTGTTGCCCACCCAAGAGTCCTTATCGTTGGCCCAGTTAATCTTGGCTAACATTATGCTTTCAAACTCAAGATGTATTGCATCCTGTTTACAATTGCGTGACCGCTGGTTCAGTGTGTGTCTTTGTACTTAACAGGTTCGTGTAAACGCTAAAGTAAGCCTATTCACCTTAAGTCATGGACAGTCATAAGGATTACTGCAAAGGTGAACATAATGTTTTCTGTCAACAGCTGGTTCAGTGTGTGTCTTTGTACTTAACAGGTTCGTGTAAACGCTAAAGTAAGCCTATTCACCTTAAGTCATGGACAGTCATAAGGATTACTGCAAAGGTGAACATAATGTTTTCTGTCAACAGCTGGTTCAGTGTGTGTCTTTGTACTTAACAGGTTCGTGTAAACGCTAAAGTAAGCCTATTCACCTTAAGTCATGGACAGTCATAAGGATTACTGCAAAGGTGAACATAATGTTTTCTGTCAACAGCTGGTTCAGTGTGTGTCTTTGTACTTAACAGGTTCGTGTAAACGCTAAAGTAAGCCTATTCACCTTAAGTCATGGACAGTCATAAGGATTACTGCAAAGGTGAACATAATGTTTTCTGTCAACAGCTGGTTCAGTGTGTGTCTTTGTACTTAACAGGTTCGTGTAAACGCTAAAGTAAGCCTATTCACCTTAAGTCATGGACAGTCATAAGGATTACTGCAAAGGTGAACATAATGTTTTCTGTCAACAGTTGCAAAATCTGGAACGAACTCGCTTTAAAATCATCTGAAAAACCTCTGTAAAAATCAATAAAATAAAATTGGTCTAGTGTTGCTTTTTCGTTATGAGGGGAATTCGAAAGTGGTTTATGATAATATTATGCATATAGTTGTGTTTATTGATAGGCAAATTCTGTGGCATATTTTGTTTGGTAAGGGATTAAAAATACTAAATTTGCCACAACCAGAATTTCTTCTTTCTAAGGATGCTGATAGGACATTTGAGTATTGAGTATTCCTTCTCAGGGGTTGGTTTTCTGTTAGTGTTGTTTTGATCTCTAGCTTTCACCATTGATATTTGTTGTTTATGGTCTGGTATGCCTAGTTTTGATCTCTAGCTTTCACCATTGATATTTGTTGTTTATGGTCTGGTATGCCTAGTTTTTATCTCTAGCTTTCACCATTGATATTTGTTGTTTATGGTCTGGTATGCCTAGTTTTGATCTCTAGCTTTCACCATTGATATTTGTTGTTTATGGTCTGGTATGCCTAGTTTGTAAACTGGTAGTTGTACAGGTCTGGATGATATCTCCATTCTCTTCCGAGGTGGAACTTGAGCTTACTGACTGTTGTGGCCTTAGCTGTCTCCTCCCACCGGGTTCTAAAAGGTCAGATTGTCAATACTAAATCTGAGAGCTGGTCGAGTTCTGGATGAGAGCGTCTGTGCTTTGATGTTGTCCCTGGTATAAATGCATGCACCCCTTGAACATAGTTCTTGAAGACTGCTGGTGACTAAGTCATTCTGGGATTTGAAGTATCCCTGGATTTCACAGGTTTCCATTCTTTGGCTTTATCTCATTTAGAGCGATATAATTTCCAAAGATTACTACATACTCTCATTTAGAACGATTTATACTGTCGTAATCTTTGGAAATGATGCAGAGTTTATATTCGCTTAGTAGCAAATTGTCGACATTGGTGTAGTATATATAGAGTGCATTGCAATTACTGTGTTGTAGTGTGGTGTTGTAGTTCTATGTACATGTGTTGTGGTGTGGTGTTGTGGTTCTATGTACATGTGTTGTGGTTCTATGTACATGTGTTGTGGTGTGGTGTTGTGGTTCTATGTACATGTGTTGTGGTTCTATGTACATGTGTTGTGGTGTGGTGTTGTGGTTCTATGTACATGTGTTGTGGTTCTATGTACATGTGTTGTGGTTTTATGTACATGTATTGTGGTATTGTGCTTCTATGTACATGTGTTGTGGTGTGGTGTTGTGGTTCTATGTACATGTATTGTGTTATGTTGTGGTTCTATGTACATGTGTTGTGGTGTTGTGGTTCTATGTACATGTGTTGTGGTGTTGTGGTTCTATGTACATGTGTTGTTGTGTGGTTATCTACTCAACCACAATTATTTCAATCTGGAAGATTCATATCTTCCCAGCGTTCTCATCTCTCCTCCACATCATCTCTCTTCATCATCATCTCCTCATCATCTCTCATCATTTCTCCTCATCATCATCTCTCCTCATCATCTCTGCTCCTCATGATTCTCATGATTTATCGCTTTCACTAATTGCTAGAATTGCTTGGCCATGACTGGAGATGAGTGTGACTCCCTCTTGTGGCTAAACATACATTCTTTCGAAAGAACGTAACTTCCTGTCCTGGATGGTAACAATATCAAGGGCAACAGCATCTGGTTGTCGATCTTTGCGAAATGGAAGTTAGGCAATGATATTGGGTTCATGACTGAGACAGTTGGCGGGTACAATATGGTCAATATTGGTGAAAAGCAGGCTCCGCCAAGTGTCTTGATAATTTTGAATGGTGGTGCCACCAGCACCAGATACACACATCAAAACTGACAAATTGCTTTCCTAAATTAGTTTGGTATATATATGCGAGTGAGTTATCACGTGCCTGATTGTTTCAGATGTGAAGCACTGCAGTATTGCACAGAGTGTCAGTGTTTCGTAGCTCACAAAAAAAATGTTGGGTTACACCTAAAATCTTGGGTAATAGTACTAATACATTCCCTGGATGGTGTTTTATGCACCCTAACTGTTTAGACTGACAATGTCTTGCACTAGGTGCCCCAGGTTGCAGGTACACGAAGTCAGGTGACCATGCTATGTTGAGTCACCTTGCAGGTGTCAGTGATCTACCACACCAGGTGTTGAGACTTATGCTCTAAGTGCTCCGCTGTTACGATGACAGTGTTTGTTCTCTTTGATGTATCTAATGACCTCTGTTGTAAACAGGTAAATAGACTTCCACACATGTTGTCTAAATACAAAGAGTTGAGAGCTTCTTTGGAATCACTTAGATGTTGTTGATGTTTACCTGGAAAACGAATAAATTAATTTGAGTTCATATATTGAATTGAAACCCTCTCATTCACCAGATGTCACTACTGTAGCCATGTTGATTTATTGCTCATGTTGATAGCGTGCTAGATTATAAATCATAATTCCAGGACAGCTTGAACACTGTGAATAAGGGAGTCCATTAGTATTCCACACCTTTTTGGAAATTGGAATTGACATATCTGGCATTACCTTCTGTTGTAAAGAAGATATTAAATGACATCTGACTGCTGTGATTGTAAAAGAGACAAACGGCCTGTGTAATTTAGAACAGGCAATCTTGATCAGTATCAGGAGATTTGACTTGTTTCTAGGTCACTTTTCAATTGCAGATAAGTTCGTGCCACTCATGTATACAGCATTCCGTCAAGGCAAGATTGTATCAGCGTTGTACATTTGTATAGATTGTGTTTGTGAGCATACAACTTGCAACAACTTTGTAAAGGAAGTGTTATGTTATATGCAGCTTAACTTGTATCCTTTGTTTGTTCATAAACATTGCTCGTAGGTAAATACGAAGGTTACCTGCCGCATTAGGGTAGCTCAAATTTATTTACTCTGTAAAAATAACTAAAACAGTTGAGTTGGAAAGAGCTCTTTAATAATAAATTAATAAAATTAATATTTGTAATGCAACGTGTATCCTGGTAAAAACCTGCTCAAAGGTGCTAACAATGTTAAACTGTTTTAAATAAGTTATAAATATGTTAAATAAATGAGTCCAGGTCAAGGTCACTGCTACTGATAGTGTTATAAAGACCGCACACAAAAAAATTCTTTAAAACTGCCTTGAGTAGGGCAACTGATTGGGAGATTTAAGGAAAGACAACTATTTAGATTTATTCCCCTTATTACGTACATTCAGACGTCACAACAACTGGCTAAACATCCGCAATGTAGCAAATAGCAGGTGCTGTGCTTTTGTGCATCATAACTCGATGGATGCTTCAGAGAAGTTGTAAAAACCTCTGCTGGAAGTATGCCAATTGCGCACGGAAGGCATCAGCTGCTCCAGGGAGTTGTGGGTAATAGAAAGGATGCACTGCCCAGGGGTACTCTGAAGGGGATAAATTTTATTTTTTTCACCAACATCAAACAGTGGTCGATGCTGGTACCAGAATGAAATGTCATTACTTTGTTGTGCTCTGATAGTCTAATAACCTTGTGGTATTTCCATAAGTTCTGTCAGCTTGAATGATCGCAGTATGGTTAAATAGATACACTTCCTTTGATAGTAACTATGTTACATATAATATATATATATATATATTATATGTAACTATTACAGTAACAGAAAAAAAAGTTGTCCTCAGCAAGTTTCTATCAAATAAATCATACTTGACCAGTTGTAAGAAATAATTATGTAAGTTGCAAGGAAAATTCGGTGCCTTGCTGTCCATAGAAAGGGAAACATTTCTCACACATTTACACTGAGCACTGAATAGGAATTAATTGTATCTGTTGTGCTACTAACCTTTTTTCCCAATGCCTTTCTTATTTGATGGCGCACACAAACAAGTGCTATAATCGTCAACATGTCCATCTGTGTTGTCGCTTAGACAAGCTGGGATGACAGTACATATTACACTTCCCTACTGAGAGTTGCCATTACCAGGGTTTATAGCCTTCCACCCAGCTGTGTCAGCCATCTTCCACCCAGCTGTGTCAATACATTCTAAGAAACTGTTTTGATGGGCCTATAGCCAATAACTTTTTTCCACGAAAAAAAACATCAAAGGGGAAGTATTTTGCAAATAAAACTTTGTCTTTGAACCTGATACACAGTGGCATATTTACAATCTTGGGGGGATCCAAAAGAGGCCACGTTTTTGTCACCAATTAGTTTGCCAGGCTACCATTATTGTAGTAGCGCAACAGGTTATTCGTGGAAAATTCTTATCCCAAAGTCATGGTCCCTTAAATATGCTACTGTGAACACATGCATGCATGCACGAACAAAATGCATGTTTTGGCAAAATTGTAGCTACACTTAGATGCTAAGTTTAATACTCGACCCAAGTGTGATACTTTAAAGAAAGTGAGATGGTGCGTTTGATGCTCTAAGGTTGTGGCTCACAGCCTGTTAAACTTACAGGTCTGTAGGACAGGTGGTTAGTTCATCAGGTAACTTATATGTCTGTATTACAGGTGTTGTGGTTCTATGTACATGTGTTGTGGTGTTGTGGTTCTATGTACATGTGTTGGGGTGTTGTGGTTCTATGTACATGTGTTGTGGTGTTGTGGTTCTATGTGTTGTGGTGTTGTGGTTCTATGTACATGTGTTGTTGTGTGGTTATCTACTCAACCACAATTATTTCACTCTGGAAGATTCATATCTTCCCAGCGTTCTCATCTCTCCTCCACATCATCTCTCCTCTTCATCATCCCTTCATCATCTCTCATCAGGTAACTTACATGTCTGTAGGACAGGTGGTTAGTTCATCAGGTAACTTATAGGTCTGTATGACAGGTGGTTAGTGCATCAGGTAACTTACAGGTCTGTATGACAGGTGGTTAGTTTATCAGGTAACTTACATGTCTGTAGGACAGGTGGTTAGTGCATCAGGTAACTTTCAGGTCTGTAGGACAGGTGGTTAGTTCATCAGGTAACTTACAGGTCTGTAGCACAGGTGGTTAGTTCATCAGGTAACTTACTGGTCTGTAGGACAGGTGATTAGTTTATCAGGTTTCAGGAGCCAGTGAAGAGGAAGTCCAATGATGTTAAACTTACAGGTCTGTGGGACAGGTGGTTAGTTCATCAGGTTTCAGGAGCCAGTGAAGAGGAAGTCCAATGATGCAACATTCAGTTGTTGGTTGTTCTTGTCCAACATATTTAATAATCACCGTGTTTCATTACATGTATAAAATTGGTTAGAACTTAATAAAAAAACTTGCTGTTTAGTTAGACATACGTTGAGACAGTTGTCAATTATAAGTAATCAGCCACTCTGATTTATAGAAGCTAACTAATTGGTTTAATTGTTGTACACAATTTCTTCAGACATTTCTCTGGCTAGGTATTGTCGTGGTGTTTCCCAGCAGTGTGCCTGGAGCTGTAATTTATTTCTCCTTCTAGTCAAAAAACATGTCTGTGCAAGATCTATGTGGCAGGTGTAATAGTTTTCACTGAGCAGACATGGAAAAGAAAGCAAAACCCAATAAAAAATGAAAGAAGTCTTAGTAATGCAATATCATTAGAAAAATGTTGTTGCAATGACATTTGACATTTCTAAGCAGTGTCAAAAAATTATATTTGAGAGTCTGCATTGGTAGTGGATTTTTATCAAAGTCCTGGTGAACTTTTTTGTAGTTGCTGAGATCAGAAATGTAGCTACCATCGTTCATTATCCAATGCACTCATTCAGTGGTATTCACAGTTATCATGACTTGGCAAAAAAGCAACAGAAGCAATTTGTGTTATCATGATGACAGGCTTGGCGATTTCTGCAAATAGGCAGCAGGTTTGCCAAGTGTTTTTCCGTGAAACTTGCTGTATTATTAATTGAATTCTATAGATAGGTTTTTTGCCCACATAATTATGTTGACTCCCTAGGAAACTGTGCATGATTAATCTGACATTGAGGCTGGCATGAACTTCAGTGATAAACACTAGTAGAAACATGAACTAGTCTGATAAGGCAGGCCATGATTAGTTTACTACCTGTTGATCAACAGGTTCCGGGGCCAAGTGTTTGGTATTGGCTTTGTTTGGCGCTTGGCATGGTTTTTAATGAATTATTGCTCTAAGATAGGGCATGGTTTCTTGTGTGCTCATAAAGACAGTTTTTAATGAATTATTGATCTAAGATAGGGCATGGTATCTTGTGTGCTCATAAAGACAGTTTTTAATGAATTATTGCTCTAAGATAGGGCATGGTTTCTTGTGTGCTCATAAAGACAGTTTTTAATGAATTATTGCTCTAAGATAGGGCATGGTTTCTTGTGTGCTCATAAAGACAGTTTTTAATGAATTATTGCTCTAAGATAGGGCATGGTTTCTTGTGTGCTCATAAAGACGGTTGCTTATTTATTGAAATGAAGCGCTACTGGTTAAACAGTGAATATATGGACAGTATTTTAATTTAACATAATTACTTCTTAACTCCAGTTCTAAATACATGTGTACTATATACAAGACATAAACCTTGATAATATAATGACAAATGTTCTCTGACACCAACGTGGCCTCTGTCATTCCAGACTCGGTCAACTGTCTATAATCATTACTTCTTGGCATGTTACATTTTAAGCACAGCACTGAGAGATAATACTAATTTTATGTGAGTCTGCTGGAGCAAGGGTGTGACGTATTGCTTGACATGCACTTTTCCTGGCTAGGTCACGTCACAGGTACAATACACTCTGGCACTGCCAGAGACATACACAAATAAATTTATTTATGTCTCTTTTCTGTCTGTGCCGAATTACAGATACTTGTTATTCTGTCTGTGGTGTTGACAACTAGTCTACTGAGGTCATACCATGAATTACAGATACTTGTTATTCTGTCTGTAGTGTTGACAACTAGTCTACTGAGGTCATACCATGAATTACAGATACTTGTTATTCTGTCTGTGGTGTTGACAACTAGTCTACTGAGGTCATACCATGAATTACAGATACTTGTTATTCTGTCTGTAGTGTTGACAACTAGTCTACTGAGGTCATACCATGAATTACAGATACTTGTTATTCTGTCTGTGGTGTTGACAACTAGTCTACTGAGGTCATACCATGAATTACAGATACTTGTTATTCTGTCTGTAGTGTTGACAACTAGTCTACTGAGGTCATACCATGAATTACAGATACTTGTTATTCTGTCTGTAGTGTTGACAACTAGTCTACTGAGGTCATACCACGAATTACAGATACTTGTTATTCTGTCTGTGGTGTTGACAACTAGTCTACTGAGGTCATACCATGAATTACAGATACTTGTTATTCTGTCTGTGGTGTTGACAACTAGTCTACTGAGGTCATACCATGAATTACAGATACTTGTTATTCTGTCTGTGGTGTTGACAACTAGTCTACTGAGGTCATACCACGAATGCACTGGTAGTTAGTGTTTCTTAAAGGTATGTTCTTATATAGCAAGGTATCTTAAGATAATGTATTTAATAAAAGAAACTTACTAATAAACCATCGCAAGAGAAGCACTAACCAACAAAAGACACAGGACCTAGAAAAAATGGCTAAAGGTAGAAATGGCATCGACTACCTTCTAGGGGTGAGTGAGTAAGTAACATAGGGAGTGAGTAAATAATATAGGGAGTAAGTAATATAGGGAGTAAGTAAGTAATATAGGGAGTGAGTAAGTAATATAGGGAGTAAGTAATGTAGGGAGTGAGTAAGTAATATAAGGAGTAAGTAATATAGGGAGTAAGTAATATAGGGAGTGAGTAAGTAATATAGGAAGTAAGTAATATAGGGAGTGAGTAAGTAATATAGGGAGTGAGTAAGTAATATAGGGAGTGAGTAAATAATATATGGAGTAAGTAATATAGGGAGTGAGTAAGTAATATAGGGAGTAAGTAAGTAATATAGGGAGTAAGTAATGTAGGGTGTGAGTACGTAAGTAATATAGGAAGTGAGTGAGTAAGTAATATAGGGAGTAAGTAAGTAATATAGGGAGTGAGTGAGTAATATAGGAAGTGAGTAAATTATATAGGGAGTAAGTGATATAGGGAGTGCGTAAGTAATATAGGGAGTAAGTAATGTAGGGTGTGAGTAAGTAATATAGGGAGTGAGTAAGTAATATAGGGAGTGAGTAAGAAATATAGGGAGTGAGTGAGTAAGTAATATAGGGAGTGAGTAAGTAATATATAGGGAGTAATATAATATTGTGGTAAATCAGTATTGTTCATTTCCTGTACAAAAGTTGATTAACACAGTAGTATGCCAGAGGAACAAACTTGCTTCTTTAAGGATCATCCAGAAGCTCCAGATGGCATGCCGACAGGGAACCTGATTGTGAGTCCAGCATTTAAACTACAAGTGTGTTTATCATTTCTTAGGATCATTCGGACAGTGACAGGGCCAGCTCGTGAACATCTGGCACAGAAAATATCTAGTGCTTGAAGGAAACACTAACCTGTTATGTAAAGATGTGGCGCAATGGGTGTTCCAACTAACTTGTGCCGCTATCATTGATGGGCAAGTAGGTCTTCTAATCATTGAGTACTGTCTTGTATAAAATCACCAGTAAGCTGGTTGTCAGGGGTTGGATTATATTGTTTCTTACTTACCTTCTTCTTGCCCAGGTGTGGCACATCTCGCCAGCTCCCTCTGTCTTGGGTCCTCCTTGTCACTGTGTCCCATGTCAGCCCAGCAGCCTTCAGTTCCCTCTGTCTTGGGCTCTCCTTGCCGCCGTGCCCCAGGTCAGCCCAGCAGCCTTCAGTTCTTCTTCCATTGTTTGTCTTCTTGTTTTTGATCTGCCCCTTTTCTCTTCCCTTCTGTCAGTCTGGGATACAAGTCTGGGGTACAAGTCTGGGGTACAAGTCAACGTTGTTCTTGCTGGTAGGTCATTGGTCGTTTTCTGGATGATGCAAATATTTTCTCGTAGGTTATATATATATATATATATATATATATATATATATATATATATATATATATATATATATAGTTAGTTGATTACAACAACAGTTGAAGAAGTTGTGCAAGTCATGTCGTCATTTCATACGTTCCATATATTACATAATATTGATCGATCTGATTAGTTTTGATTGATATCCAGCCTTACAACCTTATGTGTGGTTATGACCATAATTCACGGTGTGATATTATCTATAAAATGGTATGTTGCTCTTCTATCAGTGCCCCAATTTCTTACTCTCTTTATAATGTACAATTTCTCTTATTTGTTTTATGAGTCCTTGTCATTGCGACCGATAGAGGAGAGCCTTGTTATAATCCACAACAGCAGTAATCTTCCTTGAGTTATAGACACATCTCCAAGTACAATGAGGTGTTGTGTTCTATGTGGCCTATATAGTTAAACACGCCCTGTTAGCACCACAGTCAAAGCCAGCCACTTCAACAGAAAGCAGTGGTGCCTACACATGGCTGTCATTGGTGCACAGTGGCAGGCAGCCAGTGACCTGTGCCAAGTGCAGATCTGCCTGCAGATTAGCTGCATCGGTCTGTAGCACTACCTGCTCTGTTGATTCTGTTTCTCCGTGGCGACCTCTCTGGCACATACCAGGATACTACTGCTCTCTCGGACACCCTGGAATATCTATGCATACATCCAATGGATTTACCCTGATAATAGTCGACAGTAGATGACCCTTCTCTTGGTGGACGTTTCTCACTCAACATGCCGTACAGGTAACGTTTGTTTGCTTGTTTGTTTGTCCTTGCGGCTGGACTCACTTGTTGACCACTTCATACCGGTCAGTCTGAAGAGGCCAGTCAAGGACAATGTGGTGATCAATCATTCTGTCTCAAGGGTGGTTTTACATTAATTCCTAAATGTTGACTTTTATTCTTGTTATATAACACATTTAGATTATGTTATGTAACAGTCTGTCGTGGCTCAACAGATGTTCAAATAAATAAAAAATTTATGACAGAAAGTGGGTTCTTTTCCTAAATTTACCGGCCTTTCTGACTCAGGTTCTTAAATGTGGACCTTTGTTATATAACACGTCTAGATTCTGTTATGTAACTGTCCATTAGACTCGGTAGATGTTCAAATAAATAAAAAAATTATGAGAAAAACGTGTCTGCTTTGCCAAAATTTGACAACCATCAACACAGACTGTACTAAACACCAGAGGCATATGTTTGTAAATTTTAAGTAACTTGAAACTGGTTTGTTTGAGAGAGAAAAAACAGTTTACTTACTTAACAAATAACAGAATCATAATAGTTAGAGTAAAAACTGATCATATAAGAACAACCAAAATTGGAATCGCTGTCACTATGTTGATTTTGAGTAATGGTTGATTTTTTATTATTCAGACATTGTTTATATTCTGAAGCAGTTGTGGTATATTTATTAATAATTTGTCCAGTTCAAGGGAATATCAAGTGGGTATCATTATTTAAAATTCAAACATGACTTGATTTAAATGCAATATTCTTTATAAAATAGATGTATAAATGCAAATATATTCTAAGTGATATTTCATGAGATGTTTGTGTGAATAATTAAAATAATAAATTAGTTTTTTTTATTATCAGATGATAGGTGACAAAACATGACTTAGAAGTTAATCGCTCTGCTAATCTCAATAAGGATAGGTAGCTAGTTGTCAAATATGTGAAATTAATTTTGACAAATATTTTTTATTGTATAGGAAATGTTAATACTTTGAACAATCTTGACTGTTTTTGGATAAATGTTTCTGTTATACTGGGGGTGTTATTAGATGGGTTGGTTGTTGCCAAACAATTAACTGTAAATTACTGTCATTATATCCTTGTCTCACCATAAATAAACATAACATGGGTTTTGGGGTATAGTAATATAAAGGATCACTGATATGTGTGACACAGTATTTGATACAATATAATAATTATATTGTATCTCTTTATACAAGTTGAGCAATCAATTGTAGCTTAACCTTACCGATCTTTTATGTAGTTTATGATTCATATGGTTTGCGTCTGCGTAAAGTTGCGCTTTGATCTAAACTGGACTCTTAAAAGTTCCTCTGGGGGAAAATAAATAGTTCTTGTTCGATCATTTTGACATTATCTGGTAGTTAAGTTCAGTTATTTTGTGCATATTGAATCTTTTTCCTTAGTGGTGAGCTTAACACTGGCGTGTAAGATATACAGGATGAGAGAGAGAGCGAGCTCATAATTATAGCTCACTTCCAGGAATTCTCTAAACGGATCCGTTTGCTGCCAAGCCAGACCATATGCAACAGCAACAAATTACCCTCAAACTTGTGTGGCTAAATAATTTAGATACCAGGAAAAAATTAGGTAATCTATAAAAATTCAGTTAGAATAAAAACTGGGGATTGATTACATAACTTACCCATAAATACAGTTTGGGGTTCTAAGAAAAACATCTGGATGCATAATTAGGGATATTATTTCTACTTCGAAGTATCAGTCGCCCTTTTTGTATTAATCCATTTTCTAACTTAAAAATCTGCAAAAGTTATCATCACAGTAAGGGACCGTCCAAGATTTGGGGTGGAAATGCAGTTTTGGAAAACATGTCTATAGTTTTAATGAGGAGTTCGTTCCAGAATTTGGGCACAACCACAAAGAAAGCTTGCCTGGGTTAAGCTTAGTTTTAGGGACAAAAAGTTTGAGAAAGATGATCTGAGGATGTCTGATAGAATGTGTTGTTGCTGGAAAGTGATTCTGGTTTCAGGGTATGTGTGTTGTTTGGTTAGCTGGTCTACCTCACAGACGCTACAGCTTGAATATCTGTGATGTTTCACATTCTTTCTCGGTCATACATCTTCCCCTGTCTAGCTGTTGTCAGTGACAAATTTCTAACTCACTCTCAGCAATAATAATAATAAGAAAATGTCTATTGTGCCTTAATCCTTGGAACCCCCCCACCCCCCCCCCTGCTCAGAGGTGCTTCAAAATAAACGGCTTAGACAATCTTGAAATCGATATTCAGTGTTAGAGTTGTCTTTGATGGGTGGGTGCGCTGGGGGAGTGAGAGGGGTAAACAGGGTTAAAAAGAAAAGATAAGTCTTCAGATGACGCAAAATTACAAGTTATATTATATTTTCCAACTGACCTAACATTAACAGGGAGTGAATTTCACTGATTTGGTGCAGCAGCCAAGAAAGCCCTAGTTCCAATATTTGTTTCAACTGTGGAAACAAAAAGTTAAATCAAACTACCAGTAGATGATCAAATCTGTATTTCTACTTTTTCTTTTAGGTTATTTCGTCAATCATTCCACCATCTAGTATCGTAATCAGACTGTGTGTTTTCACTATGCTTCCTCCAGTTTTACTTATTACTTTTTCAGACTTTTCTACCAGTTTCATCCTGTATTATCAAGGGTTCTTCAACAAATTTTCCTGTATTTTCTTGAATTTTTTTCTTATCTCATTCATTATTTTCTACACGTTTTTGGCAAAATAAAATGTTCTCCTTTTTACTCGTAATCTGTACTATCTTATCTCGTCTTGCCCATTTTTTTTACTCCAGGGTTCTTTCAGTCTTCTCCGTTGAAGGTGCAAAGTCTGTTTTATTGTAAAACCATGTATACACTATATCTATTGTAACGTTTTTATTGTAAAACCATGTATACACTATACCTATTGTAACGTTTTTATTGTAAAACCATGTATACACTATATCTATTGTAACGTTTTTATTGTAAAACCATGTATACACTATATCTATTGTAACGTTTTTATTGTAAAACCATGTATACACTATATCTATTGTAACGTTTTATTGTAAAACCATGTATACACTATACCTATTGTAACGTTTTTATTGTAAAACCATGTATACACTATATCTATTGTAACGTTTTTATTGTAAAACCATGTATACACTATATCTATTGTAACGTTTTTATTGTAAAACCATGTATACACTATATCTATTGTAACGTTTTTATTGTAAAACCATGTATACACTATACCTATTGTAACGTTTTTATTGTAAAACCATGTATACACTATATCTATTGTAACGTTTTTATTGTAAAACCATGTATACACTATATCTATTGTAACGTTTTTATTGTAAAACCATGTATACACTATATCTATTGTAACGTTTTTACTGCCCAAATGTGTTTTACTGAAGCATATTTTTTAATATAATAGGAGCGTTATCTGTTTGTGAAAATCTACCTCGCCATTCAACACATTCGTGGAACAGCTGGGGACAATTTCCAGTACATGCGAAGAAAGTCTATCGGGATCAGGGATTCATGGGAACATGTGATGGGCATATCATTAATACCAGCGAAATTGTGCTCCTTCTGAGGCATTCAAATAACAACCAAATTATATTAAACAAAGTTATAATTATATTAAACAAAGTGTGGTTTACATCTGGTGTGGCAAGATGCTAGAACAGTTATAGTTTGTGATAATTGGCAGGCTCCTTGAATCTAGTTGAGCGTGTCTAATATTTGCTGCATCTAATTGTATATATCAGTCCCCGTTAAAATGTCAGTATCTTTCCTCCACACAATCTACAGGCAAAACACTGACACGTGAGATTGTCTGTGCAATGGATTCTGCTTAGCAGAACGCGTGTAACAGAATCTGCCGTTTAGTAGAAAAAGACCTATTGACTACAGCGGAATCATTCTTTATTCGCACCGTATGTTAAGCGTAGTCCAATGTAATTTTCTTTTCCCTCTAACGGCAAATACGTAATCACAGATAAATAAATAAAACTTGAGGACAAACAGTCCGTAGTGTGTTAGGTGTGATGACATACACAAGCCTCAGCCTTTATGTTTTGTTATATTAGTGTTTATTTATTCCTTCCCGTTTATGGCACTCAAGTGGAGAAGTAATTTTCTTGTATTCACGGTGTTCCATTCAGACTTGAATAGAATAAAAGCTGACTGCCAGCTTACAAATTGGTTCTCGCCCCAACTGTGTGCGTATGTAATCAACTGCCACGGGGAGGCCAGTGGATTACATGGCTGCGTGATCGCCATTCTTTTACCAGTTATATAAACACCTGCCCGTGGCAGTATTCTGATTCCTTCACTGATACTTTGTGTGTAGATGTATAATTATCTACAAGGTCCAGATGTAACTGGCCCCCAGCTAAACGTGGTATATGTTGTTGGCCGTGTAAGAGAGAATGTGTCATCAGGGCGAGGTTGACTTAGCAAGCAAAGTGACTAATCATAATAGTTGTGACCAGCGTCAGCCGAATGCTTTCTGTCTGATACACTGACCAACCAACATTGCCACTGACATTGCCACCGACATTGCCACCGCTTGCAGTTGGTGGCAGCTCTGGTCATCACGGCGATAAATATAGTAAACAGTATTGACAGTTACGAAGCCATTTCCCATGTTGTAGATTCTTTTTCGTTTCATTTTTGTTTCATATTGTACAATTATAGTTCCATTTGTGGTAGTATAGTGGTAATATAGTTATCAATATTAGTGTTATTGATGCTACATTCGTGGATGTTAATAGCTGTATTTATGAAGAATTCGTTATCTCATATATCTAAGATTCTTAAATTACGTTTTTGCAGTAGTATTGATGACTGAGAAACAATGACAAAGGCATTAAAAGCATTAACCAATGCTTGTTCTGTTTAGATTAGTTGCATGAAACATGTACGCATGTGTAACAAGTTTAAGTTAAACTGACCCGTCTTACTCATTGACAGTAAATAGAACTTGGCCCAATGAAATATGACTTGAAGCACATAATTATGTATGCGGTGATCGATGAAGCATGACCTTTGTAGATATGTCCCAGTTTCGGCCTACTGTGTTATCGGAGATCTACATAAACAACACGACAATGGCGGGTGGTGATCAACCTGTACTACTGTGTTTGATTTGGAGAAGTCATCATTATCATCATAATCTAGTCATCCAGATAAAAGTTGTTCCTGCATAGCTTTGCCAGGTTCAATAACTGTTGTCCTAAATTCAGATGCTGATTGTTTTGGAGAAGTTAAATCAGTTGTGTGGTTCCCCGGGTCTTATGTCCACGCATAGGTTGCCAAGTTGTGTGGTCTCCCTGGTCTTTTATGTCCACGCATAGGTTGCCAAGTTGTATGGTCTCCCTGGTCTTTTATGTCCACGCATAGGTTGCCAAGTTGTATGGTCTCCCTGGTCTTTTATGTCCATGCATAGGTTGCCAAGTTGTATGGTCTCCCTGGTCTTTTATGTCCACGCATAGGTTGCCAAGTTGTATGGTCTCCCTGGTCTTTTATGTCCACGCATAGGTTGCCAAGTTGTATGGTCTCCCTGGTCTTTTATGTCCACGCATAGGTTGCCAAGTTGTATGGTCTCCCTGGTCTTTTATGTCCACGCATAGGTTGCCAAGTTGTATGGTCTCCCTGGTCTTTTATGTCCACGCATAGGTTGCCAAGTTGTATGGTCTCCCTGGTCTTTTATGTCCACGCATATGTTGCCAAGTTGTATGGTCTCCCTGGTCTTTTATGTCCACGCATAGGTTGCCAAGTTGTATGGTCTCCCTGGTCTTTTATGTCCACGCATAGGTTGCCAAGTTGTATGGTCTCCCTGGTCTTTTATGTCCACGCATAGGTTGCCAAGTTGTATGGTCTCCCTGGTCTTTTATGTCCACGCATAGGTTGCCAAGTTGTATGGTCTCCCTGGTCTTTTATGTCCACGCATAGGTTGCCAAGTTGTATGGTCTCCCTGGTCTTTTATGTCCACGCATAGGTTGCCAAGTTGTATGGTCTCCCTGGTCTTTTATGTCCACGCATAGGTTGCCAAGTTGTATGGTCTCCCTGGTCTTTTATGTCCACGCATAGGTTGCCAAGTGACCAGCTCTCAACACTTCTTCACTCTCCAACAGTCACTTTTTATTGGGCTCGCCTCTGTCTGATTGTCTCAGAGATCTTTGGTGTTTCCAGGTATAATTCTCTGTTTGTCATGGGTTGTGTCCGGGAGATATTGAGTGCATTACTTAGTAGTCGTGTGTAGCGTCCATCCAATTGGTCCTGTATTTTTTTTGGTGATAACCTACAGTATGTTTCGGCCCAATCAGTGAGAACTGTTTCAACCAGTGCTCTAGAAATAACTCTTTCGTGATCCCTTTCAGTTGGTTAAAGGTATTGGAGATGTAAAACTGCGTATGTGTGGAATGAGTTTTGTACATCTGCCACACCGTACACCTTTCCTGTGTGCAATATGGATTTTGGGAATTTTTTAGGTTTATTGCTGTATTCTGTTTTACACAGAAAGATGAGTTTTGTCAGTATGGTCGAGAGAGGAAAATTCCGCCGAATGACAGTGTATCGGTTTATGTAACATCTGGTCATGCACGGCGTCAAGTGTACAACTGGTGAAATTAGCCGTTCTTGGCAGCATGTCAGCTGGGGGTATTTCTCCGTGACGTCTCCCATGACGACCGTGACGTAGGTAAGCATTTGGTGGTCACTGAACCGTGATGGCGACTAGCTGGAACCACCATTTTCGGGTTGTAACCTTGACTATCTATTGGAATGAAGTGTCTGATTGATGTCCATGTTTACGGGTTAAATCAGTAGTAATCTTATGAATGTGGGGCATCGGTGCATAGCTCGTTTATTTGTCAGGTGAAAACACATGCCAAGCACTACACCACCTTCTTGTAATGAGAGTTTTTATCTTATAAAACAGTTACTTCTCATAAAAAATTTTTAGTTTAACCACCCTTGACAGATAATTATAGTCTACACACGACATCTCATATAAAAGTGAAATGGGTAAAGCAGCTAAATTATGACAGACATTTTTTGATGATGTAATTTTTTTTCATCAGACGTCAACCTTCTATTGATGAAATCTGTCAAAAGAAATTTACTAGAAATGTTTTTAAGGTGTAAAAGATGGATGTTCTTCCAACATGTATGGACTGCTTGTTATAAAAAATTGCTGCACATGAAAAAAGCCTGATGGATTTGAAAACATTTCCCCGACCGTATTCAGGTGAATGTCACTTTCTCACCTTTCAACAGGGCTGTCAGTACCTGAGTGGAGTTTGAGAAACCTTTCAGTGTCTGTTTGACCATACCACTGTCTAGATGTATGTAGCTCCGTCGATGAGGTAAGACCATCTAGCATTACTTGTAAGCAGAAAGAATGTGCAGACAAATTGTCGTTGATAAAGCAGAAGTTTATTTACGTCTTTGCTGCGTGGTGTCACTGACTGAATTGTTAGTAGCTGTGTTTGGGCTGGATTCATGGTCGAAGGATTAGACAAGAGTTGGTTTGCTTTGGCCAGTGATGCCAGGCTTTGATTTTCATGGGAATTTGGTGGGAGCCCGTCCAGTGGACCACCGCTCCGCTCATTGTTAGGAGCCCACAGAATTTTTTATGTACAGCGCTCAAATGGGGTGGAGCAGGCCAGCCTGGGGTGAGATAGAAAATTACATAATAGAATCTGAATTTTCACCCCTCTTGAATATTCCCCCCATGCCAATTTCTGCACTATAATAATTAACTTTTACATGTTTGTTCCTTATTGGCATACGTGTGTAGTTGTAACTAAACATTATGTTAGGTTGTTTTATTCATTATATGAACATTGTGGCTTATATTTTAGCAAATTAAAGGCAGCTAATGTTTAATTGATTTTATGTTTGATGATTGAATTGCGCTAGCTTTCATTGAAAAGTTTAAATCACAATTATGTGGTAATGAAATGATCAGATTATGACATACAGCCTCCAGGAAACATAATTGTGACTGACATAGTTTTCATACAATGATAATCTATGATTTTGAAGTTCTTTCAATGGTGCATACCATGCATATGATAAACCAAAAAAACTCAAATATGTCAAATGCGAGATTTGGTAGATTCTGACAGCAGGTATAATTTTATATAGAAATATGTGCTATATAGACTCTAAGTGCTATTCTTAAAACATGCATTATTGGTAGTATTTACAGAAGTGTCAGAACAGCCTTGTTACACTTCGCAATTTACAGCTGCGACCAGTTCAACGAAAAAAACCATTACATAACCAATCACCAGTTGGTTTTGTATGTTGGACATAATTATCATTGATGGTTACATTTCTAGCAACACTGGCTCGTTTGTTCACCATTTCTGATGTTTGTAAATTAGAAATACAAATTTCCATCCAATCTACAGTCGTAAAGACGTGTTTATGACCTCACTTTGTCGCACTTGAACAGACAACCTCAAATTAGGCCATCTGCTTGCCGCTAAGCATCAACAACACTAAGAATTGAAAACAGAAAATTAGTCTCTTTATTAGCCTATGGGTTAATTCGTCAGTAGTCTTGTTACCTCGTTCGTTCATACATAGCAATTATATTTGCTACACACTTTAGGTTAATTTTCATGTTTTTTTTAATGGCCAGTTATCCTAAACTATGTTTATGATATAATATGGCATCCTGTTCTGTATTTAGATTTCTTAGATAATATCATAAAATAGTTTTCTTCCATATATTTTTAAATATTAAAAGGTTGCTTAGTAAAGCTAGCACTTCAAAAAAGGTAGTACGTAAAATATTGTATATGACATGGTCATTCACTGGCGTGGTCATTCACTGCCATGACATGTTTTCACTCTGTACCTGGGCAGCTTGACCTGTCGGACACAGTGGACTCAATGCTGGACATACCCTAAAAGGTTTTTGCTTTGTGTGACAAAGACAGCTTGTGTCAAATACTGCTGACTTGACTAAACAGTAGTCCTCTTAAACGGCCCTTTTCACCAGAGGCCACCCCTCACAGTTAGCAACCTCACTGTTAGCAACCTCACCGTTGGCGACCTTGCCTACAAATTTTAACATCAACAAACCTTAATCGTGATGGGTTAAATCAGTGGAAGAAACAGCTTTAAATGTTATAGTCTTCTTCTTTGTAGTCCATCGTTTTCAATGATGACTGATGTTGTGATCGTGGTTGATAGTGATACTGATTTAACACTAAGATGAAAGAATGTGATGCATGAACATAGGTGTGAACATTACCGCTTTCGGGTGGGAAAAGCCGCTTTTTTCCTTGGTCTCACATTCCCACCTTTTGGACAAGATGTCCCACGTTGTTGTAATTTTAAAAACAAACAAAAATTCACAGTGAAATCGATTTATTTCTTACACACAATGCCATTTAGGGCACATTTTATTTATTTGGTCAAGTGATTTCACATTTTCTCATGTGTGCATTCACCACGAACGAGAACTGCACGTCAAAGTGGTGAAAGAGTACATTAAAAACAACGAAAGTTGAGTGAAGGAGGGCGTTTACCACTTTCATGAGCAGATGTTGACACACGAAGAACCTGTGTGTGAAGGTTTTATAGTGAGGAAACTGTTGCACTGAAGCAACCCCACTCTCTCGGCCTCTGATGTCCAGGTTCAGCAGTACGAAGCTGTTACAGCTGAAGACGTCCTTGGCTGCAGTGGATGGCTAATGACTTCTTTGCTGCAGCAATTTCCAGGTTTCTAATCAGCGTGCACGTTTGAAGGTAGCATTAAAAAAGCGATCCAAATCATGAAGAATGAATTAGTGGCTTTGCTCAATTAGTGGCTTTGCCACTTCCCCACCGATGGTGCTGGTGGTAATTGCAAATGACTCGTGACAGTTGAGAAAAGCCCCTTTGATAGTTGCTAAGACCTCCATAATCGTCATGATAAAAAATACCACATCTCAATAAGTTTTAGAAGAAAAAAAATTTTGAAATTGTTTTTTGATTTGGCCTAATAGACATGAACATGTTACTTAATGTGCAGCGCTTGTAATAGACGATGTCTGTTGTTCTTACAGAAACACGGAGAAGCGGAAGGAGAAGTCTCGTGATGCTGCGCGATCTCGCCGCAGTAAGGAGACGGAGGTCTTCTACCAGCTGGCCCACCAGCTCCCTCTACCACACAACACAAGCGCACAACTCGACAAGGCGTCCATCATGAGGCTGGCCATCAGCCACCTCAAGCTGCGTGAACTGCTTGGCGAAGGTACAACAAATTTGCCAATTTTTTATTTTGCAAGATTTTTTACATTTAATTTTTAAATGCCGCGTAACAGTGGAAACTGAGTGACACCCGTGTCCCATAATTTTCTTAAATGTCTCACGTGTTTACCTATTAGACAGCTAATTTCATTAAGTGTAGCATATATTATTATGATATATGTATCACTGAATCATGATATGGCCATGAGAAGTTTAAGAATCGCGGATAATGCTGTTCTACTTCATTGGAGCCACACTTGACTGCCTCTGTGTCGCTTCTTTGCATTGTGTCATTGTCTTATAAATGAGGTTTCAAACACAAGCAAATAATTCATTAAATACTATACTATTCATGCAACTGACGTACTATTCACCTGGTGTTGGTATGCAAACTTGCATCCAGAGAGAATTTCAGTCAATTCATTGACACACTCGATGCTAACATGATATGAGATTTGCGTTGTTTAGACGGAAAGTTCATTGGCATTATATCAATTTCATGCCGATTTAGTGTATTCTTGATTCGATTTAGCATCAACTGGCAACGACCTTATTTGCATCTGCTGCCAGCGCAACCACCATTGCCTGATACAATCAAAGTAATTAACTTAAGAATAATTAGTCTCTTTGAAGCATTTGTATAGATGAATGGACGTTCTCAAAATGGCACACACAAGGTGTACTTATTCATTCTACCTCTGTGGATTTATTTGCAGATTTACAGATTTCCGAATTGTATTCAATGTCCAGCATAATTTTAACCCATTAGGCCCCAGGATTTTATTAAAACATGCCATGTTCCCAGGATTTCTGGCAAATTTCGAGCGATTTTACCTCCTTTTGTTAAAAAATCTGTAGAAAAAACTATTCAGTATTGACAATTACAAGTTGTGTTTATTTTAAAGAGTAGTAATTTCTCCACATGCATGTATACATAGAAATAGGATATATTAATAAAATGTTGACATTTGATCACAATTTGCAAAGACAAAATAGTACATTTGTTAAAATTTTGAAAGTTGCGACTGACATTTGACAATGATCCCATGCTATAACCCTATGCCACTCAGCGAAGAAAATGTAGCTATATGTGTTAGCTTTGCACCACTGAAAACATTACTAAATTCTGACGGTTATTTTTCAGGTTACACCATATTTTATCATGACAAATATAGAAATAAAAATTTTCGAGATAGCGTGAACAAAACTGATGAAAATCAAGATTTCCGAAAGGGCACCACATGCACGTAACGAGCCGTTGTTGTTGCAAAATATATCCGCTAGGGTGTGGCAAAATTTGGTAGCGTTTAGCTCAGTAGTTATTCGCCAGGATTTTTTTTAATAGAGGGTCCTGTATGCGGCCGGCGGCGGCCGTTTCGGGACCGCACAGAGCGGCCGGCCGCGGCCGTTGTGGGGGTCTAATGGGTTAAAGAAGTAACAGTAATTGAACATAGTTTTAATGTTAAGATTGGAATGAACGCTCAAAAAGAGGGTTATTAAGATCTGCAGTTAGGGAAAGTGTTTGAAAAATATAATATGCACCCCAACTTTGTAGCATTGACCCCCAATTTGCCCACTTCCGATAGTTTGATTCACGATTTACAGTGTTCCTTGGCCTGGTGCATCTTTTGGTCCAAGTAGTGCCTCTTTGGTTTATATTAATCACTCACTCCATAGCGCTATTTGGACCGCAAAAGTGCACAAAAACACAACGTTTTAAGAATATATGTATTTTATACGTGGAATGATTGAATGAATGCATTGGCATAGAACAAAATGGGGTAAGAATTGTCGTTTAGTGACATAAATAATTTAGGCCAATCTATTATTCCTGATTACAGTGTATTTGAACCAAAAAAAATTGTTGGGGAAAAATACATATTAGCCATGGAAAATTACGGTAGTTAGCAAAGTTTAATAGAAGTTGACTCTGAGGGTGTCAGTTGATCGGTTGCCAGACCTGGCAGTTAAGAAGAAGTGCGGTTAACACAAGTACAACTACTCATAGATATAACTGGCTCAGCATTCAGCGGATGAATAGAAGCTCGCTGGACTAACTATGACCAGTTAAACCTGGCTGGAGGCTAATCTAGGGCAAGTCAATGATAACATCATCACGAACATAATGTCGGTTGTTCTATGTGTGTCATAATCTTTCCCCAGGTGTGTTTCTGCTTTGTCAATGTGTACATAATGAGATGATTATTCACTTCAGTGCAGAGAGGGTACAACAAGGTTTTTAGTATTAAAACTCCCTAATCGAGTCATTTAGCCCATTGTGAATCCAGTTCGTTGTTGTTCAGTTGTTAGTGCATGGAAAATTTTACTAATGTGTAGTCAGTGTAATAAAAATTCAAATAGTACATGCTATTGTTAAAATAATTAAAAGACTTGACTTTGATCGTTAGATCGGGTAACTTGTGAATAGGTTAATAGTCTTATTGCCCTTTTCTCAAAAATTTTTGTAATGGCATCCGGTCAAAAATAATTTAATAGTTTCTCTGGTGATTTCATCAAAACTAAATAAGACGTTTGGACAAATGAGCTGGCACATCGTGGCGCATACTTGATACGTTTGATGTTTTTGTGAAATTTCATTTAGGTAGAACCTTTAAAACTTAAAAGGAAATTGTAAAACAAACTTATGTTAAGAAGTACAGGACTATCCTGTTATTAAAATAATTCCTTGTAGAATGGCTCGACAGTAGTTTTAACTTTATAAACTTTGACTTTATAACTTTTATAAACTTTGACACATAAAGGAAGTGGCAAGCATTGCAGGGGGTTGACTAAAAATGACAAAGCTAATATTAATTACATGAAATGCCCAACTAGTTCCACATCAGTTACCCAGTGAAAATCATTCCATTTCAGTTATTTTTTATATGGCCCCCTTACTATTTCATATGTCCATCCTGTGGCCCATTGTTGGTCAAATGTAGTGGTCAGTTAGTGTGTGGTTGATGCACTGCATGACTGTGTGAGATGTCATCCTAATGTCACCCACAGTTGAGTAGTCATCCAGGCAGATAGCATCAAGGACAGCAAGCAGAGAATGTGACAGTGACCTGTGTATTTCAGAGTCTAGTTCGATACAATCACATTTGAGCGATAGCGATCGCTCCTGTAAATAGTCATTATGATTCTGAGTAAGTTGCAGTTTGTTGATGTGTGTACAAAACATATCCGCTGCGCCCCGCTACACATGAAGTGTTGTGATTGCTCCTCTACATCCGGAAAGCCAACTTTTGTAAGAAAGCAGTTGCATTTAGAGCTTGCAGTTACATAAGGTGATGAGGACACGATAGAGGTCAAGACCACCTGGCCTTTGTTACAGTGGCTCTGCACCAGGATCTTATCTGATTGGAGTGAATTATCTTACTTTATTGCCTCTTTTCCATCCAATTATACACCATTATAATAATCTAAGCAGGCAGATTATCTGCAGCCACACAAGCAGCTGTCTATTTCTGTGTGCAGTAATTGCCAAGCAACGAAACCTGAAACCACAAAGTAAGGTCAAGCTTTGGGTCAATATGTGTGGCCTGATTTGGTCAGTCTGAATGACAGGTTTTGGTCAGTCTATACATATAATTATAGCCTGGTTGGGTCAGTACATGTGTCCTGCATTGGGTCAGTGTGTGGGTCAGTCTGAATGACCTCGTGTATTGGCTAGTCTCCTGCATCTTTCAATTATCCCTAGGCAGCTAAGATCATCAATTTCATAACAACTTATTGTATCTAAAACAAAACTTTACTTGGGTAAACGTGCTTTCTCTGTCGCTGCACCTACGGTCTGGAATGAACTCCCTATCACTTTGAAAACATCTGAAACTATAGGTATTTTCCGAAAAAAACTCAAGACATCTGTTCCAAATTGCATTTCCACCATAAATCTTCGGTTGTCCCTCGTTCTGATACTGACTTTTGCACGACTCTGTTCACGATTATGCTTAATGATTCTGTTTTGTTGCACCTCTGAGCTCAGGTTCCTGAGGATATAGGCACTATAGAAGTTAATTATTATTATTATTACTTGAGCTGGCCAGTTTATTTCAGTCCAAGTTTTGACAAGCCATGATTATGAACAGTAGAAATGTAATAACAATATAGTGCCAACAAATGATAACAAACAATAATAATGTGTAATTTTATCACCGTTGGTAAGCATCTAGAAGATAGATAAGGGTTTGAGTGGGTGATGGGACAAAATTTAACGATTTACAGTAACTGCTTTAAAATACGCAGTGGCAACTGATTATAAGGTACAGCTTCCGTACCAACCGATGCCATTACCACGCAGTAAAAACATGACCGAGATCACTCCAGAGGACACAGAACTGTACGTGTGTCATAGGATTGTGACTGGGAGCCAGGAACATTCTCTCTCTGTCTGGGAACCCCCACCAGGGTAACATTTAAAAAGTGGTCAGGGTTATACAGATACATCAGTCACCCAATCATGCAAGTCACGTAGTTTGAGTTGATTTATTTTCTGTTGACACACCACTTTGACATTGATTTGCAGACATGTTGAATAGTCATTTTTAAACCAGATTTTTTGCCAAATATGTTACACTTTAATGTTATTTTATTTGAAATTGAGATAATTTACAAAGTTTGTGTTTGTGTTTGAATGACAAAGTAGAACTGTCCAGTTGTCAAGGGATGGGTGGGTTTGTGTGCGATGTGCGTGCGTGCGTGCGTGCGTGCGTGCGTGCGTGCGTGCGTGCGTGCATGCATGTGTGTGCATGTGTGGGTGCATGTATGTGGATTTTGGAAGGAACAATGGATATATTTAGGGATGAAGGTGAGGCTGGATTGACAGATGGAGAGATGGGAAGGGAGATGGGTGGGAAGAGGAGGGATGAAGGTTATGTAGGCTGCATTGACAGATGGAGAGATGGGAAGGGAGATTGGTGGGAAGAGGAGGGATGAAGGTTAGGTAGACTGGATTGACGGATGGAGAGATGGTAAGGGAGATGGATGGGAAGAGGAGAGATGAAGGTTAGGTAGGCTGGATTGACGGATGGAGAGATGGGAAGGGAGATGGGTGGGAAGAGGAGGGATGAAGGTTAGGTAGGCTGGATTGACAGATGGAGAGATGGGAAGGGAGATTGGTGGGAAGAGGAGGGATGAAGGTTAGGTAGACTGGATTGACGGATGGAGAGATGGTAAGGGAGATGGATGGGAAGAGGAGAGATGAAGGTTAGGTAGGCTGGATTGACGGATGGAGAGATGGGAAGGGAGATGGGTGGGAAGAGGAGGGATGAAGGTTAGGTAGGCTGGATTGACAGATGGAGAGATGGGAAGGGAGATTGGTGGGAAGAGGAGGGATGAAGGTTAGGTAGACTGGATTGACGGATGGAGAGATGGTAAGGGAGATGGGTGGGAAGAGGAGAGATGAAGGTTAGTTAGACTGGATTGACAGATGGAGAGATGGGAAGGGAGATTGGTGGGAAGAGGAGGGATGAAGGTTAGTTAGACTGGATTGACAGATGGGAGATGGGAAGGGAGATGGGTGGGAAGAGGAGGGATGAAGGTTAGTGAGGCAGGACTAAGCAGCCCTACTTACAGTTTGTGTTGTGGCATTTTGTTGCAGTGAATGACGTCAAATACAGCACGAATGAGATGGCGCTCCACAGTAAGTTGGACCAGCAGTACCTGAAGGCTCTGGAGGGCTTCTTCCTGATCATAGCCAAGGAGGGAGACATGATGTACCTGTCTGAGAACGCTGCCAAGTACCTCGGTCTCACACAGGTCAGTCTACAGTGTCTCGTGGCAGACGTCTGCTACCTGTTATTACCATAAGATCACCTACTGACATCCTCCTCTGGATCCTCACCTTCCCGTACAATTCACAGGTCCTTTGTTGTCCACTGCCTCACGTTGTCTAACCATGCGGTCCATGTTCGTCGAGGTTCATTCGTCCCCTCGATTAATGCCTTCATAGTACTGCGGTGAAACAGTCACTTGCAATCGGTGGCCATTACAGCCTTTCCATGGCCCCTTGGATAAACTATTCAATGATTTTATTTCAACTTTCACAGTGCATTAAGCATCAATTAACTGACCTCCTATGTGAAATTTTTGAAAAATACCTACCTTGTTTTTCAGAAAAACACCCAAAACTGACACTTCTCAATTTCTGAGATTTAGAAATGTTGGAGTGTTCAGAATATTAACCACAGTATTAATACATGAGCAGTTCATTGCCATTAATTGAAAGATCAAACGCAGCAGTACAGAAAATATTAACTTTTCTTACTTACTCATGCCCATTAATACCACAACAATTTCTGTCAATTTGTTCAAGCACAGTTTCTACCATAGAATATTTTTCCGTTATATTTTTTCGTTATATTTCAATAAAGGTATTTTCCCAAGCACAACAGAGTTTGCAACAGTAATCATGTGTTATGAGTTCAGAAGTATCGCAGCGAGGCAGGCTGAGTGCTACATCTGTAAAAAAGATACATTCTGCGGTTTCCCAGCGAGTTGACTATAAATCTCTCCCTAAAGTAGGCAGGTCGGAGGAGCGTGGAGAAGTTATTGTTATTCCCTTGTGTTGTGTTCAGGGTGTGAACCCAGAGTCTTGTAGTAATTGACGCCTGCTTCAGATTCCAACGCAAAAACAACAGCTCTGACTGCTATCTGGACAGGCTGTCAATCATTCCCTAGAACTAACTGGACAGGCTGTCAATCATTCCCCGGAGAAAGCCAGCTAACCGCGAAAGAAGTTGTTTTGGCTGTTTTCCCTAACCTATGTGCACTTGGGTTTTCATCCTGTTTGGCACATCGGAGTTGAACTCACTGCAAAGTGAGATAGAATCATACGTGTTTCTTGGGCTAAAAACACAGTAACACTCGGTTGTACCGCTCGCCAACATGTGCAGTATTAATGCATTCAAATCATTTAACAAGATTGCCATCCAAGGCAAAGGCCCAGATGGCAAGTGGACAAGGAAGCCATTGGCTTATTGTGAGTCGAAAATTTTTTCATTTATGCATAGCACGCCCTCCGGAGATATGTGTCAACTTTGTTTTTAAACATACTCATGCTACTAGCATTTACATAATTGTTAGATAATTTGTTCCATTCATTTATTATCTGTGAGAACGAGTACTCCCTGATATCCAATCTACACTGATTCTTTACTAATGTTACCTCATGTCCTCTAGTTAGATCTCCTCGTAACCTCTTTGTCACTAGGGTTGTTAAACTAGATTCTTTTTGGTTACTTATATAAATGCAACTTGTGGGTTTAGTAGGATGAGGATTTCGTAAAATACCACTAAAATATGTTTATTTATGAATTATGGTGCTATTGGGCAGTGGTCAAATAAAACAGTTCCTTGACCAGCTAACCCAGGCTACACATGTGATTGGTCAGTTTTCATTGATGCTGAATTTTTATTGTTCATGCATATATTCCTGTACGTAATCATGTGTTTTTGGTGGACGAAAAGATCTCTTTCATTCAGCCTGCGGAACACTGTTGTTAACAGAAGTGACATTTAACGACTAGGATGTTTTACTTATTATTTATTTAACTTGTTTTTAATTGAACTTATCTGCTTAACTTATATGTTTATTTAATGTGTCAACTTAATTTAGTCGTTTATTTAACTTATGTTCACTTGTCTTTCAAACACATTTTTTATTTTAACTGTTAAACTTATTCTGAATTAACTAGTGTTGTCTTGTTAGGTTTTTAACCCGGACACATGGCGCGTTACAAGTGAATAATAATTAATAAATAAAAAGACAGGGCTCTGTTTTTACCCCAGACATGGTTGTTGATGCATAGTTGTAGTAAGTGTCCATTTGTATTCTAGTCCGGTCAAGTTGATCTGATAGGACACATTTTGTTGTCAGTTAACTCTCAATGCTATTTTAGCTGGGCACACACAAGTTTGGAGAATGAATAGCGATATCAGACAAGTGTGTTTGAGAGAATTAGGCTAAAGAGATCTTGAGAGAGATTAACTCTAAGTGTGTTCTTTATGTGCTCAACAGGCAGGTTTCTGTTTAATAATGGATGGTCATTCAGCTTGGACACTGGTCATTTGAAGGGGCTGGCCCTATTATAAGGTGTAGACAAGATGGCTGTAGAAACCACCCTATTAACAGGTGTGGTTGTGGGGGGCGTGGACCCCCCAGGCTTAATTTGGCATTGGTACAGCAGAGCAGCATTCTTGTGTTATTGTCTAAATTGTCAGAGAAAGTTTGTGACACACATTTCAAATGAAAGACCTACCACATTTGTATGGTTGAAATTTGTAATTTGGGCTTGAAGTTCTGTATAAAACCATTTAAATCCGATTACGAGCAATTCTTCAGACAATAGAGAAAATCATTTAATAATGTTCTGAAGCTAGTGAATCATTTTAAAAGGCTTGTTTAAGTTGTTTTTAATAATTTTGAAAAGCTTGTTTAAGTTATAAATAAATGTTGATATTGCTCTTGAAATCGTGCTGCGCTGCAAATACTTAACATTGTTAAAATGTAGATGATATTGTATGCACTTCTATAATGTATTGTGTGGTAAGCGTTAAACATTGATTAAACATTTTATATTAACTGCCCCTTGGTTAATGGACAACGTGCATTTGAATAGACATACTTGCTCGGCATTGCTCATCTAAGTGTTTAACATGGCTTATTTGCAACGTTGCAACATTGGAGTTTAGCCAAGTGCTGTGAACATTTGCCATCATGTGTACAGTGCATGCTACTCTTGACAGGACGTTGACAGTAAGGCACACAGTTTGAAGCAGGTCTAACTTGTGTGTAGTTATTAGTGGTTGCATTGAAGAGTCCCGTAGACAGGCCATATCATTTTTTTTGTCAAGCTAAGCTTCCAGGCAAGATGTTCAAGGTTTTAAAACAACTGTACATCCTTAAAACCAGTGTTACCTACATCAACCCCGGACACTGTTTGTATTTCAAGTGACTAACCAGCGTAGTCGCTGACACAGTGGAGAACAACAACAAAATTTTTGTTTTACTTACATAAAATAAACCACGTTTCACGGACTAAATCGAAATGGTCACTGCCAGAAATCTTGATTAAAAAATGTGATTTCCTTCTTGATTAATATTCTTTATTAATAAATATATTAATTCACTGAGCCATGTGTGTTGCTGAAAGCTTCTCTATTTAAATTTTTTATATATTATCCCTAAGTGCAAATCAGTGAAGTTAACCAGGAGTGTGAATACAGGCCCACCTTTAGTGAAGTGAATACAGGCCCACCCTTAGTGAAGTTAACCAGGAGTGAATACAGGCCCACCCTTAGTGAAGTTAACCAGGAGTGAATACAGGCCCACCCTTAGTGAAGTT
Organism: Lamellibrachia columna; assembly: GCA_963662155.1. Taxonomy (NCBI): domain Eukaryota; kingdom Metazoa; phylum Annelida; class Polychaeta; order Sabellida; family Siboglinidae; genus Lamellibrachia; species Lamellibrachia columna. The sequence goes on from OY759262.1 coordinate 54,673,911, forward strand.
AACCAGGAGTGAATACAGGCCCACCCTTAGTGAAGTTAACCAGGAGTGTGAATACAGGCCCACCCTTAGTGAAGTTAACCAGGAGTGAATACAGGCCCACCCTTAGTGAAGTTAACCAGGAGTGTGAATACAGGTCCACCCCTAGTGAAGTTAACCAGGAGTGAATACAGGCCCACCCTTAGTGAAGTTAACCAGGAGTGAATACAGGCCCACCCTTAGTGAAGTTAACCAGGAGTGTGAATACAGGTCCACCCCTAGTGAAGTTAACCAGGAGTGAATACAGGCCCACCCCTAGTGAGCTGTAGTAACGTCAACAAATTAGAATGATTATTTACATTAACTTCACAATAGGATACCACAACCATCTTAATGTTGGTCAGATTATTAGAGAATGTTTGTTCAGTTATATTTAATCGCCGTGGGATAATCAGTATGTGTGTGTAAACAGAAGTATAATTACAATAGTAATGTAAACATGACCTTAATATAAATTACACATTACATAAATTGCACAAGATATGTAACAATATTTAGTAGGCACGTCAAACGAATCCGCCTGTTGCCATTTTGTATCAGCACCAATGTTAAGTAGGTAACTTTTAGAGTCATTTTTACCATTAAAAAACAATATAAATTGCCAACATATATATATATATATATATATATATATATATATATATATATATATATATATATATATATATGTATGATATAATTTTATTTAAAAGCTAATGAAATAGTCTTTCCTCTACTGTTACCTTTTAAGGAATTACTTCAGTAGTTTTTGCACATAGTTGCTTTGAAAAAGGGAAGAAAATTTTTTCTGTGAGCGCGCGTTGCTGCTGCCATGTTTATGCAAGTTGGGCATGTAACATTTTGACCTCGTTAAGCCTGTTAAAGTGCACGGATTTAAACGAGATAGATGAAATTCTAGCAAGTATTCCAATATATATATTTTTTATTGTAGCTCTATAATAACGTAACACTTGATAGTGACAAAGTTTGGTGATATTTGACCAATTGCTGATCATGGAAAAATACGTTTGTTCTGCTATACTGTAATGACTGCATGCGCATGTCTGCTAGCGCATTTTAGCGCCAGCAGTTTTAAACTGACCTAGCACTTGCGGGCATATTTACCCTGTATTATCGCTCACCAAGAAGCGATTTTTAAAATACCTTTTGTTATGCATTCCTTGTCCTTTACTGTGGAATGCACTTTACATAGACTGCCATTTGTAACACTTCATGTGGTCAGTGCTCATTTTATTTTATTTATATTTCCTTGACACCATTTTATAAAAAATAAGTTAATGAAAAATAATTGTGTTGTGAAGTCAAGCATGTGCACTTGAAGAACATAAAGAAGTACAGTACTTTAGGAAAAGGCTCAAGTAGCAGTTACAGGCAAGTACACAAGTACACAAGTACACAAGTACACAACAATTTGTACTTAGACTTACAACCACATACAAATGTACTTAACTCCAAAACTGTTTACCCCTGTTGTACATATGAGGTGGTAGTTGTAATGTTGTTGTACATATGAGGTGGTAGTTGTAATGTTGTACATATGAGGTGGTAGTTGTAATGTTGTTGTACATATGAGGTGGTAGTTGTAATGTTGTTGTACATATGAGGTGGTAGTTGTAATGTTGTACATATGAGGTGGTAGTTGTAATGTTGTTGTACATATGAGGTGGTAGTTGTAATGTTGTACATATGAGGTGGTAGTTGTAATGTTGTTGTACATATGAGGTGGTAGTTGTAATGTTGTTGTACATATGAGGTGGTAGTTGTAATGTTGTACATATGAGGTGGTAGTTGTAATGTTGTTGTACATATGAGGTGGTAGTTGTAATGTTGTTGTACATATGAGGTGGTAGTTGTAATGTTGTTGTACATATGAGGTGGTAGTTGTAATGCTTATGTTATGTGTTTTGCTTTGTAGATAGTTTCACAACATAGACACAACATACAACTACACACTTGGGTTATCGCACCTCACATGTGTACCACAACCAAAATATGTTTGTGCAGACATTTCAAATTTGTGTAGACATTTCATATATATTTCACTTATACAGTAGATACGTGTTTGATGTTCAAGTTGATCATTTATATGTCACGGATATCAATGGATATCACCAATGGAATGGTTTTAGAAAAACTCAAGTTAGAAGGTGAATTAGAAATAGTGGCCTTGAAAGTCAGCAATGCCAGGACGGGGTAACTAGGCCCATGAGAAGAGCATTTCAGTTTTGACTGCAGCAATGCCAGAACAGGTTAAAATCCTTTAAAAAACGCAGTTAATAAAGTGTTCTTAGACAAATACCTGGATGATGCTTTCCATATGCCAGTGGCAGTTAAATATAAAAACAAGGACATGTGTACAAAATAAATTATCTATTCACTTAAAGTTATGAATTTTTTTTTTTTTATTGTGGCAGTCTTAAATTATGAAATTATCCCCACACAATTGTACAAGAGTAACATTTTTACATTTCTGAACTTCACAACGAGTGGTCTTTACAATGATACTACACTTGAAGGATCTTTAATAACAAAATCCATTCTTAAATGTGTGCATTTTGGAAATTGGCGTAAAATTGGCAGATACACTGTGCTTTTCTTGACAGTGGCAACCTTTAAATATTAATATCTTCCCATAGAATTAAGCTAGTCAAAATGTTTGCAAATTCTTAAAGAGTGGCCTTTACAATGATACTGCACTTGAAGGATATTTTTTTTATACTGTTAAAGTTATGAATTTTGAAAATTGGCTTGAAATCGGCAGACACTTTTCTTGATGGTGGCAACTTTTAAATATTAATATCTTCCCACAGAACTAAGCCAGAGTCGAAATGTTTGCATTTCTGAACTCTCTGACATGCCAACCTTTAGTCAGTTCTTTTCTCGTACAGTGATCACCTAATTAGCCTACAATTAGTATTTCATGATTACCATAATATATCTGACCACATTGGCTAATTATATTATAATTGTATTACAGCTCACGACACATTCACAATGGATGCACCAATGTCTTGCCAATGCGTCAAAATCTGTCCATCAAACTCAAAGCGATTAAATAAAGTATAGAAACCACAAGAGAAAAGCATTCCACCTGTCAAATACATAGATAGCAGAGATATTTTCTTAAGAAACTAAGATATTTTGCGAACATTAAGAAGCACGATGCATTGGAAAAGACGACAACGAGTGAAAAAAGGCAGAAATAATATATCAAGCACATCACAAAATGGGAGAAATACATCACAGATGTCTTCAGAACTTTGACAGTGGCAGGTAGAATAACTGGAGAAAGATATTGATTTGCAAAAACATTTGGCCAGCAACGTCCAGAACAGTATATGCAAATTGAAGAGATACCAATTCTACGTGTCGTGAAAAATATTGACATTTCAAAATCACCACCTGGTACTGAAGTGATGAAGAAATTGCGAGATGTTGCTAACAACTAAGCGGGTTCTGGAACTGTTATGTAACGGTGCCCCGGCTGGACCTCCCGGACGGACATCCTGGTTTGTGACCTCCCAAGAGCCATGACCTCCTGGAGCCTTGAGCTCACAGTGAGGAGACCTCCCGGAGCGGGTGGGCTCCGCAGGTGTCTGGCTGCTTCTTCCCAACCTGTTAGATAACTAATATCGTTGTATAACCATTTTAACAAAGAATGACCTAGCCTAAAAAAATGGCTGTTGTGGGCGGAATGCACCGCAATGAATAGAGATGTCTATTAATACAGTCGTTGTGAAAATGTCGTGAGGCCAAATCATCTGTCAGGCATAACAAAGGAGCTATTAAATATGTGTGTCTACTTGAATACACTTAATGCAATGTAGCGGGTCATTTGCATCGCAGTTTAAGCCTGAGCAGATAATGTTTTGGATCGTCATTGAAGCAGATTTATCACCGATAACATATGTAATGCGTGCATTCACGATTCAGTGGTTACGATTGTTTGCATTTTCCAGCGGTCTGAAAGATTGTGTGCAATGGAAGTCTTGGCGCACTATGAAACATTCTTCGGCTTACTATTTAGTTTGTTGCGTCTGCGTGGTGGTAATCAGTAGATGTCGTGTTTCTGATCTCTGGTGTGCGCAGGCAGGAGCGTGGCATTCATTGTCTGTAGTCTCCAGTTGTGCGTAAACAGCCTCGGGCAATGAACAGCGAGTTTTTGTGTCGATCTTTTGACCTTCACCCTGCCAGTTTATGTAACAAAATGTTTCAGCAAGCAGCGCCCTGTCACTTTGGCCCTGTCACGGTGTCTGTCGCAGATGTTAGACCTGTGAAAAATTACACAATGATGCAACAGCTGTCATTAAATGCCACATACTTTCCTCGTAGTGTTGGCAGTTTTTCCTGGAAGTGTTGTTTGTTTATTCATGAGTTGCTGGCAGCTTGTCGCTGTTTCTTCAGTTAACCTGATGGCCGTGGCAGATTCTGGCAGTAGATGGACGCCAGTTGTCATCCCTCGATTATCTTCAACAGTCGGCAGACTGCTGATGTCCAATCGACAGCCAATTGCACCGACAATGATATTAATCAAAATGCATTTAAAAAACGTTATTACATTCGTTTAATCTGCAGGTTTTGTAGTTTGTCAACCATTGTGATCTATCAGTCTTGCTAAATCCAAGTTCGTTATTTTCATCTCCTGTTCATTATCAGTCTTCTATAAATTCTTTAAATTTATAAACAGTTTGTGCTTCATGTAATGCACCTCAACAAATGGAAATTAATCTTGTGCATCATAGCATTTGGTATAAACATTGCTAAGTTTAAGCAAGATTAATTTAGTCAGTTTGGTTAAAACATCAGTTGTTTTAATCAGATTGGCTATACTTTGTTCTTAGTCAGCTTCCAATAGTAATATATTGTTCGTTTTCATGAGTTTTGGCTGGTTTGGGGTCTCTCTTTGTTAGATTGAGCTGGTGGCCACAGTGTGTATGACCTATTATGTGCGTGTGTTGTAGATTGAGCTGGTGGCCACAGTGTGTATGACATATTATGTGGGTGTGTTGTAGATTGAGCTGGTGGCCACAGTGTGTATGACCTATTATGTGGGTGTGCTGTAGATTGAGCTGGTGATGAAGTGTTTGACATGCTATATGGATGTGTTAGGGTTGAGCTGGTGGGCCACATTGTGTTTGACCTGCTATGTGGATATGTTGTAGATTTAGCTGGTGGGCCAGTGTGTTTGACCTGCTATATGGGTGTGTTGTAGATTGAGCTGATGGGTCACAGTGTGTTTGACCTGTTATGTGGATATGTTGTAGATTGAGCTGGTGGGCCACAGTGTGTATGACTTCACACACCCATGTGACCACGATGAGATCCAGGAGATGTTGTCGGAGCGGCCCCACCACTCCGACTCGACGGAGGAGGAACGCGTCTTCTTCATGCGCATGAAGTGTACGCTCACTAGCAAAGGTCGCAACATCAACCTCAAGTCAGCCACCTACAAGGTAAGATCACCCTGTCTCGTTCAGTGATCGTTACAACATTGTAGGACACTGACAATTTCCCCTGAACGTTTTCTCTCTGGAGATTATACGTATAATCTATACATTCTGTGGGACCAGTTCAAACTCAACAGAGGAATGGAACTGGGCCAGTTCAAAAACAAACCTGCGTCAGTTTATGCCTTTGTGTCTACATTACTATGATAAAGTCTGAACGATAATTTCATAACACAGCTAATAAAACTCGATGCAGTCAAGAAATACAAATCCTAATAACTTTGTACTGTCTTCAGCAACTAGCTTTCCATCATTACTTTCCATCATTACTTTCCATCATTACTTTCCATCATTACTTTCCATCATTACTTTCCATCATTACTTTCCATCATTACTTTCGTGTAGAGTGTTGACGGAAGTACAGACCCAGACTGAATACCCGTAACCAATTGAAGCAAAATCTTGAAATTTTACTCGTATGTAACACTTTTGTGACGACCTTATAAGAATTGCTCATATTCACTAGGCTCGCGAATATGCAGACTCGTTTTCATTGTTTTCCAACGCGTTTGTCTGGTTCATAACTTAAAAAAATTGTTATGCCCCCTCTGTGTTGGCCCTACACATCTTGTTTCGTTGATTGCACACGTGGCTGCCCACCTTCAAAACTGTCCTCTCTCTCTCTACTTCAGTTACAGGAATACACCTAAGTGTTATGTAAATAAAAATAAAGTTACGCCACAATAACAGATGTTCAGCCTAGTTTATAATTAATCGGTTTATTTTATATGAGCAGTTTAAAGCACATCACATCATATTGGTAACTCAATTTTTCATAATATACAACACATAATGCTATAGGTCGTGGGAAATGGCCTTATAAGGAAGTGCAGCTTGTACAGCATTAGTAAGACCACTAATAGTCTAGCATCAAAGATCAAGTCAGCTGTTGTCGGAGATAAGACATATCACAGCTGTCTCACATTATGTAATCGAGAACCTTTAGGCAAGCTTTTTCACTGGTATGCTGCCTTCCATGTGGATTACTGTACACTGCCAACTTCCATGTACTGACTTGGATAGGTCATGTTGACCTATGGGCTTGAGTGAGACATTGTTAGGTCGCAGTGACCTGAAGTGCCATTGCTAGGTGAGATGCCTACAATGCAAGGTCACAGCGACCTCCATTAGTGCACAACAGCCCATTATTGAGAGATGGTTTATGGTCGTATTACATGTCACATGCTTGGTCATAAGTGACCAAAATACATTATGTCTGGCACTACAGACTGGATGAAACTAGTTTGAAATTATTAGTTATAAAAAATTAATTGTCTCTACAGTTGTAGAGGGGGGAGGGGTTTTCATGCATTTCTTGTGGAACTTAATATTTTTTCTGTGATGTCACCAAATTAGTGTACCAACCATTTGCAGTATTTCTGCCACATTCCTGTTAAATGTGACGTAGATTGAACAAGATCCAAAGTTGTACATGGCTCGTGAATGATGGAGCCGTTTGGAAGCCATGAGTAGTTCCACCACGTTGGTTTTGTTCTTATACATTTTGTTCCATACAGTCAGTAGATCATTTCAACACAGTTCTTTTTCCATTCTACTTTGAACCATCTAGTTTCTCCGGCCTTAGGTTTGAAAATATATTTCTATGACGATGTGATCAGCTCCTGAATCTCTTGACCTCTGATCTTATCAAACCACATTCTTCTCGGAATTTTCCGTAGCCAAAATCTCTTGGTTTTGAGATCACTTTCATTTATGTGCAGTGTCCACTATGTATAAGTTACATTTATGTGCAGTGTCCACTCTGTATAAGTTACATTTATGTGCAGTGTCCACTCTGTATAAGTTACATTTATGTGCAGTGTCCACTCTGTATAAGTTACATTTATGTGCAGTGTCCACTCTGTATAAGTTACATTTGGTTTTTAATTACTGGTGATTCACATGCTCGATGATGATTTGGGGTTGGAACTTTGAATAATTAGAGAACTCATAGAAGGCAGGGAAAAATGTCATGTGACCGGGAATAACTTGGAGAAACAATGCTGGCACAGTCTGTGTAGGGATAAGGTTGGCTTGTGTAAATAACTGAGTGTATATGGCACAGGCAAGGACATGTTGTCACCTCAGTGCTATGGACAATCAACAAGTGTCTTTGATGGAGTCTGGTGGAATTTTAAGCGGTGCGTATTAGTGAACTAAAACACCAACGCTGCTGACATTGGCACAAAGCCTGGTCACCCCACGTGGCGCTCCGTCAGGCTCACCCATGGCAACTGCTGACATTGGCACAAAGCCTGGTCACCCCACGCGGCGCTCCGTCAGGCTCACCCATGGCAACTGCTGACATTGGCACAAAGCCTGGTCACCCCACGCGGCGCTCCGTCAGGCTCACCCATGGCAACTGCTGACATTGGCACAAAGCCTGGTCACCCCACGCGGCGCTCCGTCAGGCTCACCCATGGCAACTGCTGACATTGGCACAAAGCCTGGTCACCCCACGCGGCGCTCCGTCAGGCTCACACATGGCAACTGCTGACATTGGCACAAAGCCTGGTCACCCCACGCGGCGCTCCGTCAGGCTCACCCATGGCAACTGCTGACATTGACACAAAGCCTGGTCACCCCACGCGGCGCTCCGTCAGGCTCACCCATGGCAACTGCTGACATTGACACAAAGCCTGGTCACCCCACGCGGCGCTCCGTCAGGCTCACCCATGGCAACTGCTGACATTGACACAAAGCCTGGTCACCCCACGCGGCGCTCCGTCAGGCTCACCCATGGCAACTGCTGACATTGACACAAAGCCTGGTCACCCCACGCGGCGCTCCGTCAGGCTCACCCATGGCAACTGCTGACATTGACACAAAGCCTGGTCACCCCACGCGGCGCTCCGTCAGGCTCACCCATGGCAACTGCTGACATTGACACAAAGCCTGGTCACCCCACGCGGCGCTCCGTCAGGCTCACCCATGGCAACTGCTGACATTGACACAAAGCCTGGTCACCCCACGCGGCGCTCCGTCAGGCTCACCCATGGCAACTGCTGACATTGACACAAAGCCTGGTCACCCCACGCGGCGCTCCGTCAGGCTCACCCATGGCAACTGCTGACATTGACACAAAGCCTGGTCACCCCACGCGGCGCTCCGTCAGGCTCACCCATGGCAACTGCAGTTGACGGAATGGCAGCTTTGTCAGGCTCTGTGTACAGTTTTTAGAATGAGCGACCTGATTAACCTGTGCTTGTGTACAGGTGCCAGGTATTAATTAGAGTCATTTCTGCATTGGGCTGTCGCTGTGTAGACTGCCGAGTCATGGTGTGAATAGCATGATTTTTTTCATAGCCATTTCGTGTTAAGTGGAGTTGCCGTTTCACCTACTGTATTTATAGACTGCTGCATCATTGCCATTAGAGGGGATATTTGTTGAGAGATATATTGATAGTTTGGGCTTCTCTTGATGTTTAGGCTCCCATAAAATGAGATGTTTTCTTGGAAGCCCGCAGGGACTGGTGTATGGATTATGTCCTTCCTTCATCCATTGTCTCTTGCAATCTGATCTGGTTTCAAGGCATAGGATGTTTGTTTACTTATTTATACATGTTCATACATTTACAAAGTCAGTAGATCATTTTGTCAGCTGCACTAGCGTGGTCTACAGGACTTCAAGAAAGACACATTCTAGTTTTTCATCACTTAGTTATTTGGTTTCAGAGCAAGCTTCCAGCCTCTATTAAATGTTAAATGACTGGGATACGTGCGTGCGTGCATGCGTGCGTGCGTGCGTGCGTGCGTGCGTGATAACTAGTTAGAGAGCAGCTATTGCTTTTGATGGACTTTTCTGAAGGAAAAAAGCAATAAAATATTTTCTCTGAAATTTCAACAGCATTTCAAATGACTGAAAACATTTTACATCTTTGAATAGTGAGATAAATCTTGGGAGAAAACTGAAAGAATGCTGAGCAAATGAAAAATCTGGCTCCAACAATAAAGAAAATCTAATATTTGCTATTCTTTTTTTAGTGACCCGCTAGACACTCAATGACAGATTATGTTATTGTAACAAGATATGTTGTTTATGTAACGCCTGGACCTGTGCTGCCACCTATTGACCTAACCTACTGGCCTCTGTCTGCAGATTAGCACAGGAACAGTTGTCCCCCCCTGGACTAGCTATAAATAACAACTAATTTGCACTAAATGTAATTGCATAGATCAGATTGTTTGATATGTGCCTGTAGCTGAAGATTGTGTTTGAGTTACTTGTTCAAATGCTAATAATAAGAAGTAGCAATGATTACTACTGAGAATAGTGAGCCCGTAACATTAGTTACTTAAAATAGTTAGCCCATAGTAATAATTATTGAAAATAGTTAGCCTGTAGCAATAATCACTATGTACCTGTATTTTGACTTGGCTTGATACATATCTTTTGAAGGTTCGTTTCTTGTGGTTCAATTAAACTTGTACGGTTCGTTTAATTCTAAGAGAGACTGAAGCAAAACACACTTGAATCAATCGTTTTTATTATTTTTGGAAGGATTCCGGTACATTATTTCTGCATCCCGGTACATTATTTCCACATCACGGTACATTAGTTCCACATCCCGTTACATTATTTCCGCATCCCGGTACATTATTTCCACATCCCGGTACATTATTTCCACATCACGGTACATTAGTTCCACATCCCGGTACATTATTTCCACAACCTGGTACATTATTTCCACATCCCAGTACATTATTTCCATATCCCAGTACATTATTTCCAAATCCTGGTACATTAGTTCCAAATCCTGGTACATTATTTCCACATCCCAGTAAATTCCACATCCCGGTACATTGTTTCCACATCCCGGTACATTGTTTCCACATCCTGGTACATTATTTTCACATGTGGCTAATTTGTGGTCGTTAAACTGCGTATCAGCAAATGTTACTTTTTTGCAAACTGTTGGATGTTTTCCCGTTGTTTTATTCTAAGATGTGGATCTTTTATTCTTTAAAACTAATCGACTATGAATTCCCTGGGCGTCTCATCAGTAGGGTGATGATGAAATTGTTCACCAAAAATGTGAAGAACCTTAAATAAAATAGTGAAGAAGTGGAAGAAAGACGGAGGGAGGGAGGGATGAGAAGAGGACAAAGGAGGGAGGGAGGGATGAGAAGAGGACAAAGGAGGGAGGGAGGGATGAGAAGAGGACAAAGGAGGGAGGGAGGGATGAGAAGAGGACAAAGGAGGGGGGAGGGAGAGATGAACAGCTGGGTTGGCTAACTGTTGTCAAACAAACAAGCTGACTGTTCACAGATGTTGACATTGACAGAAACAAGCTGGCCACCACCCAACAGGGCGGGAAGACTTCGCAGGAAGGAGCTGTATTTGATTACACAGCAGCAGCAGCAGCAGCAGGGTGGCCAAGTATTGCAAATTTATGGAGCAAATTCACACAATAGGCCTGAGGCACCCAATTGCATTTATATGCAGAATCCTGCGGAAACTGACAGCAGACTTGGGCAAGGTGTGCCAGATATTGGACGCACACTTCCTGTAGTGTTAGTTGGCCAGTCCTGAAGCACTCTACAGAGCTGGCACCGTTGACAAAGCAAAGGCGACTGCTGGGAATGAATTAGACCAGTTCTAGGAATCTCATCTTGCTTGTGTTTGTAGTGACACCAGGTGGTCAGGAGATTGGTTTCATAGGAGAGAAAGGGAGAGTGTTTTTTGGCTAGATGTATTTATGTAATGAACTATTCCGAGACACTGGTACCTGAATCAGACTCTTCGGTCCAGGTCGATTACAACCTTCACTAGTATTAGTAGGTCGCACTATTGATGAAATGAGCTGCGCTTACATAAGGCTGGTAGATCCTGTTGCATTGTGGGAATTTTCATAGGCTTGTGCCTGCTACGATTCTCACGTTGGTTGAATAGACATGTTCAAATTAACATATGTACTGGTTATACAACAAATGTTTATTAGTTTAATGCTGCTATTAATCACGAAGTTAGCTTAGTGCGAGATTGTTAAAAATACCATCATGTCTCGACTTCCTGCCTCAAGATAAAAACAATCTTCCTGCTGTCCTGTCAACATAACTCGGCTAATAACGTGGTCAGACAGAGGCAGTAAATGAGTCTATCAATTATTGTCCACATTATTAGTATTGGAGACATGACAGTGTGTATGCCTCTTGAATATTGATCTCCTAAACGACATTTTTGCCTGTTGTGTAACTCGGTCTTCTTGCATTTAGGGGCCATTTCAATATCTCAGTGTATGATGCAACACAACACCCATTTCACTTAACCTCAGCCCCCTCACCCCCTACCCGAAACTTTTAATTACATTGTTCTGTGGATACCTGTGAACATGTCCCTGTCCTTGGTGCTGGAACCATCACATACCACACTAACATACCACACATACCACAAGTGTATACGTATTAACATACCACACAAGTGTACACATACTAACATACACCACAAGTGTACACGTACTAACGTACATACCACACAAGTGTACACGTACTAACATACATACCACACAAGTGTACACGTACTAACATACCACACAAGTGTACACGTACTAACATACCACACAAGTGTACATGTACTAACATACATACCACACAAGTGTACACATACTAACATACATACCACATAAGTGTACACGTACTAACATACATACCACACAAGTGTACACATACTAACATACATACCACATAAGTGTACACGTACTAACATACATACCACACAAGTGTACACATACTAACATACATACCACATAAGTGTACACGTACTAACATACCACACAAGTGTACATGTACTAACATACATACCACACAAGTGTACACATACTAACATACATACCACATAAGTGTACACGTACTAACATACATACCACACAAGTGTACACATACTAACATACATACCACACAAGTGTACACGTACTAACATACCACACAAGTGTACATGTACTAACATACATACCACACAAGTGTACACATACTAACATACATACCACATAAGTGTACACGTACTAACATACATACCACACAAGTGTACACATACTAACATACATACCACATAAGTGTACACGTACTAACATACATACCACACAAGTGTACACGTACTAACATACATACCACACAAGTGTACACATACTAACATACATACCACATAAGTGTACACGTACTAACATACATACCACACAAGTGTACACATACTAACATACATACCACATAAGTGTACACATACTAACATACATACCACACAAGTGTACACGTACTAACATACATACCACACAAGTGTACACGTACTAACATACATACCACACAAGTGTACACATACTAACACACATACCACACAAGTGTACACGTACTAACATACGTACCACACCAGTGTACACATGCTAACATACCACACAAGTGTACACGTACTAACATACGTACCAGACAAGTGTACACATATTAACATACCACACAAGTGTACATATACGAACATACGTACCACACAAGTGTACACGTACTAACATACGTACCACACAAGTGTACATGTACTAACATACGTACCACACAAGTGTACATGTACTAACATACGTACAACACAAGTGTACACATACTAACATACCACACAAGTGTACACGTAGTAACATACATACCACACAAGTGTACACGTACTAACATACCACACAAGTGTACACGTACTAACATACCACACAAGTGTACATGTACTAACATACATACCACACAAGTGTACACATACTAACATACATACCACATAAGTGTACACATACTAACATACATACCACACAAGTGTACACGTACTAACATACATACCACACAAGTGTACACATACTAACACACATACCACACAAGTGTACACGTACTAACATACATACCACACCAGTGTACACATACTAACATACCACACAAGTGTACATGTACTAACATACGTACCAGACAAGTGTACATGTACTAACATACGTACCACACAAGTGTACACGTACTAACATACATACCACACAAGTGTACACATACTAACACACATACCACACAAGTGTACACGTACTAACATACGTACCATACCAGTGTACACATACTAACATACCACACAAGTGTACACGTACTAACATACGTACCAGACAAGTGTACACATATTAACATACACACAAGTGTACACATACTAACATACGTACCACACAAGTGTACACGTACTAACATACATACCACACAAGTGTACACATACTAACACACATACCACACAAGTGTACACGTACTAACATACGTACCATACCAGTGTACACATACTAACATACCACACAAGTGTACACGTACTAACATACGTACCAGACAAGTGTACACATATTAACATACACACAAGTGTACACATACTAACATACGTACCACACAAGTGTACACGTACTAACATACGTACCACACAAGTGTACACATACTAACACAACATAACAGAATGTCATTTATTTGTTACTGTTTCGTTAGCACCCCTGTGAAATGGGATCAGAAAATTAAAAATTGTGCGACACACAGTGAAACAGCGGCCCCTTAGTCGAGCCGTTCATGTACCAAAAGTCACATCTGTGCCGATGTGTCGCAAGTGGACCAATCATATCACATTGAAAAAAATCAAATGTAATTCCTTGTCGTTAAAACTGAAATGAAGTCGAATGCTAGCATTTACCTCAATTTTAATTGTACATAAAAATTGGCAGACAAGTGTACACATATTAACATACCACACAAGAAGAAGTTAACGTTATGATTTGTGGGATTTAGTTCTTTGTCTGCTCACCAGGTTGTATGACAAGCAGGCTGTCCCACATGCGGCTGAACCAATACACCCCTTGTCTCGGTTTATGATCGGTGTTTTGTCAAAATAGAAAATTTTAGAATCATTCAATTCCCAACTTGATGAATGTTTTCAGGAACATATTAAGATATTTGAAAGTGAATTTGAAATCTCTACTTATCTTGTTTTGCCACTCCAGGTGATCCGTTGTACTGGCCGCCTCGTCACAGCCAACTACCAGTCTCCGTACCTGACCGGTACCACTGGACACAACCCCACCTGTCTGCTGCTGGTGGGAGAGCCCATCCCACACCCCTCTAACATCGAGGTTCCCCTCGACACCCAGACCTTCCTCAGTCGCCACAGCATGGACATGAAATTCACATACTGCGATGACAGGTATGCATTAAAAAATAATAAATAATGTTAATGGGGAGATGAAATTCATGTTTAAAAATAAATTTTTGGTCCAATTTTATTTTCACAGTTATTTATTGCTAAGTTCAAATTTCTTTCAGAGCCAGTAGTACGTAGATTTGTACTGAGGACTTTGGGTCGGTTTGAGATACTCATTACATCACGACGAATGGTAATGTGACCAAAGGGAATGTTTGTTCTCTCGTCTTACGATGATTGTTAATACATAAACGCCAACTGCCACACCTTGTGCTGTAGGATCTATGACTTGCTGGGCTACCGGAGCGATGACCTTATTGGGCAGTCAGTGTATGAGTACTACCACGCCCTGGACAGCGAGGATATGGAGAAGGCCTACAAGAACTGTATGTACACTCACTTTAACATCAGCTTAAACTATAGCTACCTGCACAAAGAACTGTATGTACACTCACTTTAACATCAGCTTAAACTATAGCTACCTGCACAAAGAACTGTATGTACACTCACTTTAACATCAGCTTAAACTATAGCTACCTGCACAAAGAACTGTATGTACACTCACTTTAACATCAGCTTAAACTATAGCTACCTGCACAAAGAACTGTATGTACACTCACTTTAACATCAGCTTAAACTATAGCTACCTGCACAAAGAACTGTATGTACACTCACTTTAACATCAGCTTAAACTATAGCTACCTGCACAAAGAACTGTATGTACACTCACTTTAACATCAGCTTAAACTATAGCTACCTGCACAGAGCACGTTTTTAAAATTGCATTTCCATTCTAGATGCTTAGCTAAGGATTTAGAATGGAAATACTGTAGGAGAGCTGGCGGACAGTAAAACAACATTTCCATTCTAGATGCTTAGCTAAGGATTTAGAATGGAAATACTGTAGGAGAGCTGGGGACAGTAAAACAACATTTCTGAACATTATAATGAGATTGTATGATTGTATCAGTGAGGTTGGCATGCGTTGATTGCATAGTTGTACCAGTGAGGTTGGCACACTTCGTTTCTGTGTGATTACATAGTTGTACCATTGAGGTTGGCGGGCGTTGTTTCAGTGTGATCGTATGGTTGTACCAGTGAGGTTGGCGTGCATTGTTTCAGTGTGATTGTATGGTTGTACCAGTGAGGTTGGCATGCATTGTTTCAGTGTGATTGTATGGTTGTACCAGTGAGGTTGGCGTGCATTGTTTCAGTGTGATTGTATGATTGTTCCAGTGAGGTTAGCATGCATTGTTTCAGTGTGATTGTATGGTCGTACCAGTGAGGTTGGCATGCATTGATTCAGTATGGTTGTACCAGTGAGGTTGGCATGCACTGTTTCAGTGTGATTGTATGATTGTTCCAGTGAGGTTGGCGTGCATTGTTTCAGTGTTATTGTATGGTCGTACCAGTGAGGTTGGCATGCGTTGATTCAGTATGGTTTTACCAGTGAGGTTAGCGGGCGTTGTTTCAGTGTGATTGTATGGTTGTACCAGTGAGGTTGGCATGCATTGTTTCAGTGTGATTGTATGGTTGTACCAGTGAGGTTGGCATGCATTATTTCAGTGTGATTGTATGGTTGTACCAGTGAGGTTGGCATGCATTATTTCAGTGTGATTGTATGGTTGTACCAGTGAGGTTGTCATGCATTGTTTCAGTGTGATTGTATGATTGTTCCAGTGAGGTTGGCATGCATTGTTTCAGTGTGATTGTATGATTGTTCCAGTGAGGTTGGCATGCATTGTTTCAGTGTGATTGTATGGTCGTACCAGTGAGGTTGGCATGCATTGTTTCAGTGTGATTGTATGATTGTACCAGTGAGGTTGGTGTGTGTTGTTTCTGTGTGATTGTATGATCGTTCCAGTGAAGTTGGTGTGCGTTGTTTCTGTGTGATTGTATGATTGTTCCAGTGAAGTTGGTGTGCGTTGTTTCTGTGTGAATGTATGGTCGTACCAGTGAGGTTGGCAGGCGTTGTTTTGGTGTGATTGCATGGTCGTACCGATGAGGTTGGCATGCGTTGTTTCAGTGTTCTCGCGCGGTCAGACGGTCACCAACAGATATCGTTTCCTGGCGCGGCGCGGCGGCTACGCCTGGGTCGAGACTCAGTGCACCATCATCTACAACAGCCGCACCGAGAAGCCGCAGTGTGTCGTTTGTGTCAACTTCATGATCAGGTACAACGCCCCCTTCTGGCCTCTCACGCAGACACTTATAGCCGGTTAGTAAATGTGTAGCGAGTTTGATTAATTTTGAAGAAGTAGTATTTCATCTAGCTAGTCACAGATTTCTATCTGAATTTCAACTCGAATATCATCTTTACCTTCCATGCTGAGCGGCAAGGTTGGTATTCATAAATAGATGACGGTAAAATTTTATTTTTAAATTATGATTCATTAAAACCCATTTATTTGTGCAGATTGAAACTTTGCACATTTGATTTGATTCTACAAAATGTGTAGAAATTAGTGATGTAAAAACATACGTTGTGTTAAGGCGTACTTCCCTTATTGTTTATGCACTTGCCAGTTGCATTGGTTATTCTTTGGCAAGTTTGTATTTTTACATCCATCATTAAAATACAGCATTTTGAAATAAATAAATAGCAGACGATCGATGTCTGGCATTTACTTATTTGAAAATTCTTTCATGTGTTTCCACGTGTAACTAACTTTAATGTGTAACATCTATTATTGCAAATAAAGAATTGTGAAATAAATAACTGCCAGACATTGATCGTCTGCTATTTATAAGTAGCTATAGATGTTGTTTTTGAGCACAGCTGCCACTTTGAGACACAATCCGTTGACAACAGATTGTTAAAGTGGTCGGTGTGCTTTCCGTCTGGCGTAAACACGTTTGACTCTCATCAAAATCTGTTTAGCCATAAAAAGTTAAACGCACAGGATTGTATATATTGTTTATTGTTATCACTGCTTGGTTGAGTCGACCGTCTATGATTCCTGCATCAATTGATTTCCCGCCAGCGCGTTTATCAACACTTGCGCTGGCGTAGTTTTTGCCTCCGTGCTGGTGTTATCCCTGAGATCACAGTGCGTGTATTGACCGCATTTGCATTCCCCGGGCGGTTGTGGGAATTGTATTTAGTCAGCGTCGTGGTTGAACGGACACCATACACTGATCAAGTCTTGATAACAGTCTCAGTGATTACTAAACATGTTGCTTATATAAGTTGACGTTTATGTAAGGTGCACATCAAAGCATTGCTGAGTCAAAACGCAAGAATTTACCGTGGCGCAGTCATTCACGTGTAAAATGCGTGGGAACAAGATCAGGCACAAGCGAAAATATTTATATCCTTAAGAATTGTTCGGTTTGTACCAATTGTATCAGAAATGTTGTTTGGGAATAAATTGTAAACATCTGTTTAGATTGTGTTTTTATGGAGCAGTATAGAGAAGTTATTATTTTGTGTCATTTGTAAAAAAAAATAGTATAGATGGGTATCAGAAAGTATTCGTTCTCACAGAGGACAGTAAATGCTGCCCCCTATTGGGATCCCAGGAAGTAGTCAACCCATGTAGTTAGAGATTAAGTGCTAGTGATTTTTTTTAGATTTGTGCTCCTTGTAAATTTATTGATGAACAGGAATATTTGGCGACTATGAGTATGATTGGTATTTGAGGACTGTGATTGATATTTCTAGTCAATGGCAGGTGACATTTGCACCTGTCCGTTGTATTGCATGTTGATTATCTGGAGAAAAAATTTACAGAATTTGATAATTGTTTTTTTCCAGGTTCATGAAAAAATACTTGTTAACACAGTTCATTTGTGAAAGATTCAAAATAAAAATTTGCCAACAACAAACGTTGAAGGTTCCTCATCAATTAATTTTTTGCTAATCTCTTTTCAGACATATTTATTGAAAAATCAATCGTATCAAGTATCCACTAGCTAGCTAGTTTGTATAATATGTTTTATTTACTTTAAATGAAATCAATGGATAAACCATTATTAAGAGGACTAGTAAAAATTTGGCAGAAAAATTGCAAAAGTGGTACTATAACATAAGGTTAGCAAAGTTTACTAGTCACCCGATCTTATGATCAATCAAAGTCAATTATTTGGGGGATTTAACAAAAGCACTGTTATTTAACCAACTGTGCATATTACTATTCTCACACTGCATATTACTGTGCATATTACTATTCTCACGCTACTGTTGGACATAACGAACCCGATTCGCGATCAATTGACGACGGAGGTTTAATATTGTTACTAATGGAAAGCTAAATAGTGATCTGACGCCGGTAGTTCACTGTCAGGGTCATCTGGGCGAGAAAGCTAAAATTATCTTCACGGATGATGTTTGTTGCTGCAGCGGCGTGGAGGACGAGGACGTCATCCTGTCTAAGGTGCAGGCCGATGCGGAGGAGGAGGATTTTTCTCTCGGAGGAATCATTCCCATTACTGACAAGATCTTTGCTCCCCGCACCAAGGATATGGAGCAGGACTACTACATGCCGCCAGAACTCACTGGTAGGTGGCACCACGTGATTGACGAAGTTGGTGACATACGTTTGTTTTTGTGAACAAAATTGCCACGAGTTTGGTTCACTTAGAATAAATTATTAATAATAAATTAGGCATTTACGACGTGTTGTGTATCTGGGTAAAGACCTGCTCAAAGTTTCTGACGAAAAATAAGTTATGCCACAATAAGTTTTAAATGTTAAAAAAGTCATAAAATGTTCCCGTTAACTAGAAGGTGGAATTATACATGGAAACAGATATTTGATGGTTTGATTAGGAAAATATTTGTGACCAGTGAATCACCCGTGATGCTGTTGACTGGTTTGTTGTAAGTTCCCTCAAACTGTGTAAAAGTGTCCAAACTATTATGCCCAGCCATAAGAAGTTGGCATTAAAAATAAGCCCAGAGGAGTGTCCCAATTTCATCACCCACAGTTTATTTGAATAAAAACTTAGTTGTGTTATCTGAGACGCTTAATATTTTAAAGAACTAATTGACAAACACTTGACTACTATATCATGTATTTTAGAATGTTGCCACCAAGAGGAGCACTTGTTTGGATTTGAGGTTCAGCACAAATTATGTAATTTATTATTATTAACGAATGCCCATTGAATCATTAGCTGTACAGCTCTCGCAGTGTGTAGATGATGTGCAGTACGACTTGATATCCACACGCACGGTTATCAGGCCTGGGTATTTTAGTAGCTATTCCGTAATTGTTTTGTTCGCAGTCCCAATCTGGGTGGCCCCAGTACAGTTCACTTGTCAGTCTTGTGAAGCACAAGGATTTGTAGACCACACTACCTCTAGATAGGTGCCCTGGGTGCACAGTGTCACCCTAGTTTTGTAGGTCAGGTTGGGTGCCCTTTATCTGAGACACCCCACTCCCCTCTCATGTAACCAAATATAGTATGTCACATGACAACCTTGTTCAGCTAGTTCAGGGATGGCTTCAGTGTCCCAGTGAACTGGTGTCTAGACTAGTTCTAGTTCATACAAAAGTTAGCCTCCCCCACCCCTTCTCTGCCTCTCCTACTTCCCTGCCTCCCCTCCCCCTTCCCTGCCTCCGGCTTCCCTGCCTCCACGTCCATCTTCCCTGCCTCCACCTTCCCTGCCTCCCCTTCCCAGCCCCCCTCACCATTCCCTGCCTCCCCTCCGCCTTCCCTCTGTCTCCCCCTTCCCTGCTTCCCCTCCCTCTTCCCTGCCTCCCCCTCCACCTTCCGTGCCTCCTCTTGTTCTCCTTCCTCAGTTATTAGAGGAGCAAGCTCTTCAGCGTGACTCTTATTGTTACAGCTCTCGGCAACAACATTGTCAATGATCTGACACATCTTGCTCCGACCGCCGGAGACGTCATGGTGCCACTCTGCTTCCCGTCGCAAGGTGCGTATAGCGCCATCTGATGGACATTTGTAACACCATCCCACCTGGCATCATACAAGTTGTAATATTGGCTTGTTTTGTAAAGAATACCACGTATATGTGGCTGTACTCACATAATATACAAGTTGTAATATTGGCTTGTATTGTAAAGAATACCACGTATATGTGGCTGTACTCACATAATATACAAGTTGTAATATTGGCTTGTATTGTAAAGAATACCACGTATATGTGGCTGTACTCACATAATATACAAGTTGTAATATTGGCTTGTTTTGTAAAGAATACCACGTATATGTGGCTGTACTCACATAATATACAAGTTGTAATATTGGCTTGTTTTGTAAAGAATACCACGTATATGTGGCTGTACTCACATAATATTAATAATAATGAACTTCTATAGCGACTAAATTCTCAGGAACCACGTCAATATTGTTATCATGAACAGAGACGCATAAAAGTTGTAATCAGAGAGAGCGGCTGACAAGGACATAGGGTGGAAATGCAGTATTGAAAAAAAAACGTCTTAAGGTGAACAGGAGTTTGGTCCAGATTTTGGAATTTGCCTAAGCATTATGAGTAACGATTTACTTCAAACCACAACTATTGAGATGACTCTTACTCTCAACGACCCTCAAACGAACAGAAAAACTAGTCGTCCCAGAATGCCTGAAGAAGGCTGCCAATGGCAGCCGAAACGTGGAGAGTAAGTAATCTCAGTGGTTGTGGCTTGTTACTTGTTGAAACTACCGACCTGATGGACACGTTCACAAATGCCTCAGCATTGTTAGTAGAGCTTGATGCAGGAAGCATTGCACAGATTGTGTGTTTATACTCATCAACTGTTCGTTGCAGCTCCGTTCACAACCATGTTTGATGACATGTTCTTCGCTGGCTTTGAGAAGCCCCACACACAGAAGGAGGCACCGCCGGTGTACATGTCAAATGACGCAGAGGACATGAGCAACACCGCATCAACCCCCAGCCAGGAGCCAGAACGTATCGACACAGACGACAACAACAAGCAGACGTATCGTCAACAGGACATGTCACCACTCACTGTTGACACAACCCCAGCCTACGTAAGTCATTGCACAGGGTTAGAATTAACTTTTCCCCCACTAGTCCCCCCCCACTAGTCCTCCCTCTAGTCCCCTCCCACTAGTCCTCCCTCTAGTCCCCTCCCACTAGTCTCCCTCCCCACTAGTCCCCTCCCACTAGTCTCCCCCCACTAGTCCCCCCCCACTAGTCCCTCCCACTAGTCCCTCCCACTAGTCCTCCCACTAGTCTCCCCTACTAGTCCCTCCCACTAGTCCCTCCAACTAGTCTCCCCCACTAGTCCCTCCAACTAGTCCCTCCCACTAGTCTCCCCCACTAGTCTCCCCCACTAGTCCCTCCCACTAGTTCCTCCCACTAGTCCCTCCCACTAGTCTCCCCCACTAGTCTCCCCCACTAGTCCCTCCCACTAGTCTCCCCCCACTAGTCTCCCCCACTAGTTTCCCCCACTAGTCCCTCCAACTAGTCTCCCCCACTAGTCCCTCCAACTAGTCCCTCCCACTAGTCCCTCCAACTAGTCTCCCCCACTAGTCCCTCCCACTAGTCTCCCCCAATAGTCTCCCCCACTAGTCTCCCCCACTAGTCCCTCCAACTAGTCTCCCCCACTAGTCTCCCCCACTAGTCCCTCCCACTAGTTCCTCCCACTAGTCCCTCCAACTAGTCTCCCTCACTAGTCTCCCCCACTAGTCCCTCCCACTAGTCTCCCCCACTAGTCCCTCCCACTAGTCCCTCCCCACTAGTCTCCCCCACTAGTCCCTCACTGTTGACACAACCCCAGCCTACGTAAGTCATTGCACAGGGTTAGAATTAACTTTTCCCCCACTAGTCCCCCCCACTAGTCCCCCCCCACTAGTCCCTCCCACTAGTCCTCCCTCTAGTCCCCTCCCACTAGTCCTCCCTCTAGTCCCCTCCCACTAGTCTCCCTCCCCACTAGTCCCCTCCCACTAGTCTCCCCCCACTAGTCCCCCCCACTAGTCCCCCCCCACTAGTCCCTCCCACTAGTCCCTCCCACTAGTCCCTCCCACTAGTCTCCCCTACTAGTCCCTCCCACTAGTCCCTCCAACTAGTCTCCCCCACTAGTCCCTCCAACTAGTCCCTCCCACTAGTCTCCCCCACTAGTCTCCCCCACTAGTCCCTCCCACTAGTTCCTCCCACTAGTCCCTCCCACTAGTCTCCCCCACTAGTCTCCCCCACTAGTCCCTCCCACTAGTCTCCCCCCACTAGTCTCCCCCACTAGTTTCCCCCACTAGTCCCTCCAACTAGTCTCCCCCACTAGTCCCTCCAACTAGTCCCTCCCACTAGTCCCTCCAACTAGTCTCCCCCACTAGTCCCTCCCACTAGTCTCCCCCAATAGTCTCCCCCACTAGTCTCCCCCACTAGTCCCTCCAACTAGTCTCCCCCACTAGTCTCCCCCACTAGTCCCTCCCACTAGTTCCTCCCACTAGTCCCTCCAACTAGTCTCCCTCACTAGTCTCCCCCACTAGTCCCTCCCACTAGTCTCCCCCACTAGTCCCTCCCACTAGTCCCTCCCCACTAGTCTCCCCCACTAGTCCCTCCCACTAGTCTCTCCCACTAGTCTCCCCCACTAGTCTCCCCCCACTAGTTTCCCCCACTAGTCCCTCCCACTAGTTTCCCCCACTAGTCCCTCTCACTAGTCTCCCCACTAGACCCTCCCACTAGTCTCCCCCACTAGTCCCTCCAACTAGTCTCCCCCACTAGTCCCCCCCACTAGTCTCCCCCACTAGTCCCTCCCACTAGTCTCCCCCACTAGTCTCCCCCACTAGTCTCCCCCACTAGTCCCTCCCACTAGTCCTCCCTCTAGTCCCCTCCCACTAGTCCTCCCACTAGTCCACAGACTAGCTGCCCATAAACCTCACTAGTCCTCCACAATAATCACTAGTTCCGTCAAGCTGGACGGACGCTTCTGGAGTAACTGGTTTATGCTGGTTTATGCTGGTTTCTGCTGACGTCCCTTGAGCTGACAATCATCTGTTTGGGCGACCACAGTGGAAAGGGGAATTGGTGGTAAATACCCTGAAAATCCACCAGTTTAGAAATTAGATTCACCTGACAGCCCGACAGAAGACCGGTCTCAGCCACTTCGTCCTCTTCACTTTCAGAAATATGTTTATGCTACCAGATGGCGCCACTGACATTGACTATTCTGCACAAGTCACATGGATTATCATTTCAACAAATTATTAATCCATGGAACAATCTACTAGTCTCGGACTTGCGGGCTAGCAATCATTTTGAACCCTGCTGCATTGGGGCCAACCCATGGATGTGTTTTAGAGTGTATCTATTTATCATTAAAACTGGCAAAGTTTGAATAGCATTTTTAACTTAACTTGGTGTCAGCTGTTCAAATGTAGCTATCTTGACTTAAATATAATTTATCATTTAACACTGCATTCAAGTGTTTAAAACAAATGTGTAACTCGAACATATTCACTGATGATATTCATAATAACGCCTGCTCTTTGCTAGTTTCTTGTAGTTGATAATTTACAATAATACAAAACACACACACTGAATGGAGCAGTGTATGCGAGCCGTGCGTCAAATCAGCTCGTATCTGATTAATTGATATGTCTACTTTCACAATATACGCTGTATTTTATGGGGTGCCTGTGATCATGTCGATTTCGTGCCGTTGACAGAGTCCCGAGGTTTTGAGCAGTCCCCCAAGTCTGATCGATGAGAAAGACTCGTCTCCAATGGCTGACCAGTCACAGTCGAATGGGGGTAATACCCTCAGCCCCAGCTCCAACGTGTGTGACCAGATCGCCTCGCTGACCACGGATGACATTGTGAGTCAATAGTGTTGTTCCCTCTCCTCTTCATGTCTGCAGTCAATGGGCCAGTTAAGGGAAACATACAGCAATTTAACTCAGAGATTCTCATCCTGGGGTATGCATACCCCTGGGGGTACGCTCGCCAGAGGTTTTCCAGGGGGTACATGAAGAGTTGGCTGAAGCCAAGGTTACACGTAATGATGCAAAAATGTTGTCACTGTGTGGTCCATGAAGGAAAAAAAAATTTTCTGTATTACTATAAAATTTATACAAAACATATTCCTGTCAAGCAAACATTCAACGCTATTAGAAAACATTGTGATCCAAGTCCATAAATTGCTATTCTCGAAAGACCTACAGTTTTCCCAGTTAAGATACTTCCCATCTGAATTATGCATAAGTTATGACGAGTTCGCCTCGTTTGAAAGGTTAGTGCCTAACTAGTAAACTTCATCAAGTCCAACATCCTCAATACCAGGCTCTTCTGCCTCCTGTGCGGAACAAGAGGCTCGACTTGCTCTTCCACACAGAGGTCCTTTGGCTCTCACAGGGAACGTGATGTCGCACAAAGATGAGAGCACCAAATTCTTTGATTGTGTTGGCATGGAGCAGTCCAAAAAAACGTCGTTGAAAACCTCTCAGACAAAGGTGGTTCTTGAAGCTGGCATGCTTGAACAACATTGTTTTCCACCTGAACTCACCTAACAAGTCACAGTCGGTTCACCACGGTGATTGATTTCGTACAAGCAAACAAAATCAAAGGACACTTCAACATGTTTGAACACCTAAGCGTGGCGCTTCAGGATGAAGAAACGGGACATGAAAACATGGATTCCATGCACAATTCTCATTCAGTGTGGAGGTTCGATGTCTATCAGACAGTGTGGAGGAAGACATGTTGAAGTTCTTGAACGACTCCACCGCACGTGATGCATTTGAAGCTCACGTTGGGCTAAGATGAGTGAATCATATCCATATGTGGCTGAAGTGCTCATGAGGGTATTGCTGATGTTTTCATCTACTTAGCTCTGTGAAAAAGGATTCTCGTCATTGTTCTGCATGTAAACTAAATTAATGCCGTGCCTGACTGTGCATGAAAGACGACCTCCGCGTCTCCTTATCCAAAACTGTTCCCCGAATCGAGGCCTGCTTTTGACAGTGTTGAATGGTGTTTCGTCTATAATTCTATGTCACCATGATGGGGTATCTGGCCGAACGTTGCAGGACACGGGGTACGCGGGGAAA
Organism: Lamellibrachia columna; assembly: GCA_963662155.1. Taxonomy (NCBI): domain Eukaryota; kingdom Metazoa; phylum Annelida; class Polychaeta; order Sabellida; family Siboglinidae; genus Lamellibrachia; species Lamellibrachia columna. The sequence continues at coordinate 54,699,600 of OY759262.1, forward strand.
AAAGAGATGCTGTATATTTACATAGAGATGCTGTAAATATTTATATATAGATGCTATATATTTACATAGAGATGTATATTTACATAGAGATGCTGTATACTTTAGTAAAAGACAGGCCAATAAATCTTCACCTTTGAAGAGGAAATGGAATGTTTTCCCTGGTACGTGTATTGTCCGTGTTCCCAGGACCTGGAGATGGAACGGAGAGCTCCCTACATCCCAATGAATGGGGAGGAGGACCTCGTCTTCTCCATGTCCGCTCCGGTGCCGCTTGTTGACATCGACGATGACAATGGCATGAGGTAAAACTGACATGTCTGACAAATTGCATGCAGTGTCGCATGTGCATGTGATGTCATGCATGTGCATCAGATGTCATACATGTTAGATTTCTGACAAAGAGGATTTTTAGTTGAAACAATAACAGGGAACATCCCCTTGTAAGGTTTGTGGGTGACTGACTTCTTGTGCCTGTATGATGAGTTGTGACTTGTGACAACATATTATAAATTGAGACAACACATATTTTGTAACAAGTAACAACATATGATAAGTTGTGACAACAAGATTGGACAATTTAAGTCTGATTTGTTATGTAACTGGAAGCCAGCGTAACTATTTAATTGAAGCAACTATGTATTGTGCACAAGTGGCATTGTTCTTATTGCAAACAATCACTGAATGCTCCCTTACCAGATGCATGCTGGGAATCACCGAGTCCGTGTTCACGCCACTGCCAGCGAACATCAACAGCAATAAACAGATTCCGATACCGCTGGCCGTTCAGCGTCAAGAAGCAAGTGAGAAACGCAGACAGACCAGTATGAACGCTGCACAGAACATATGTGTGCCTAAAGTGAAACCTCCTGTGACAGACTGTCTAGAAACGGGGCCCCCCCTGCGGAAGATGCCTCGTTTTGAGGGCTTGCCACCCCCCCTCTGTGACAAGCCACCCCCCAAATCGCTTCTTGCATCCGCCCTAGCGACGACCATGACGGTTGTGACCACGCAAGCGACACAGCCCAGCACGGTGACCAACACAGGTGAGGAACGCACTTATGTATGTACTATGTATGCGCGCATGCGCACGCACGCACGCACAGGCAGTGTCTTAAAGTTTCAACTCATGGGCACTGCTGAATGTCAAACAGGCAAAACCTGGGTTTTTATTACGTATGAAAATCTCACATGGGCAGAGCAGGATTTCATATGGACATATTGAGTGTTGTGGTTGTGTGATGGGACAGACAGTGTAGTAGTTGTAGAGTGTTCAGACAGATAGTGTTGTGGTTGTAGAGTGTTCAGACAGACAGTGTTGTGGTTGTAGAGTGTTCAGACAGACAGTGTTGTGGTTGTGGAGTGTTCGGACAGACAATGTTGTTGTGGAGTGTTGGGACAGACAGTAAGTGTTGTGGTTGTATGATGGGACAGACAGTAAGTGTTGTGGTTGTGGAGTGTTGTGGTTGTGGAGTGTTATGACAGACAGTGAGTGTTGTGGTTGTGTGATTGGACAGACAGTAAGTGTTGTGGTTGTGGAGTGTTGGGACAGACTGTGTTGTGGAGTGATGGGACAGACAGTGAGTGTTGTGGTTGTGGAGTGTTGCGACAGACTGTTGTGGAGTGTTGGGGCAGACAGTGAGTGTTATGGTTGTGGAGTCTTGGGACAGACAGTGAATGTTGTGGTTGTTGAGTCTTGGGACAGACTGTGTTTTGGAGTGTAGGGACAGACTGAGTGTTGTGGTTGTGGAGTGTTGGGACAGACAGTGAGTGTTGTGGTTGTGGAGTGTTAGGACAGACTGTGTTGTGGAGTGTTGGGACAGACAGTGAGTGTTGTGGTTGTGGAGTGTTCGGACAGACTGTGTTGTGGAGTGTTGGGACAGACAGTGGGTTTTGTGGTTGTGGAGTGTTGGGACAGACAGTAAGTGTTGTGGTTGTGGAGTGTTGAGACAGACACAGAGTGTTGTGTTTGTGGTTGCAGCAAAAGATGCGACTGAATCAGTGCTGCTCAACCTGCTGGTGTGTGGCGAGGACGTCAACCACGGCTACCGCATCGACCAGAAGGACTGCGAAATCACAGGCTCCTCCGAGGTAACTATGGCAACCAGGCTCAACTGTGGGGGGTCACTCACAGCTTGAGCTCATACAGTTACTTGAAATGGCACCTAGGTTATACATCAAAGTCATGATTTCATGTTAACATATTCAGTCTTTTTAAAGCAATTATGTATTTCTGCAGTTAGAGTTCTAAGCAAACTGCATCTAACACTAAGTTTCTTGAGAGGTAATTATGCTTAATATGTCTTCGTAGTTAATTAAACATTATGTTCAAAGATTTTATATATGAAAGAGACTTAGTTAATTTTTCCTTATACTCAAAATATCAGTGCAGTTTTATTTCACATTTTCCAGGCTTTAAAACATGTCAAGCCAGCAGATCCTTAAGATGTTTAAAAGCTAATGTGCTTGATGCTCTTAAAGCATTGTTAAAGTTCCCATCAAAGGTTGTTGAATTTAGATAATGTAAACATTTACTAAACAAATAAAAAAAAATGTCCATGTTAGTTAGTGCCTAAATATGTTTCACCTGTTGATAAATATTGATGTCCAATAATCAGGCGTACTATGTATTTTATTTGAGCAAACACCAAGTTTTAGTTACCGTAAATATGTTGGGGCATGGCTCGACAAGTATTAGCTTTTTCTAGTGACCCATCCTCAGTTTCACTCTTGGTCTCTGTATTTATTCTGCCTGTATTTGGGTGAATAATATTATTGTCAGCATTATTATTGATAGCTGCAAGATATCTTGTTGTGACGTCTATTGTGCATTGCAGGTTGACAGTGGCCTGCCGGCCCTGACAGAGGTGCTCACGTCCCACGGCACGCAACGTGTGTCAGAGCGCAGTCTCTATACCAGCAGTGGTGTGGCACTTCAGTTGGAGCGCAGAAATGCGAGCAAGGGCAAGGAGGCCTTTCTGCAGAACATTTTTGGGGTCGGGCGGGAGGGTTTGGCCCAGCAGTGCCCACCCTCCCTCCAGGGAATCGTCTTAATACAACGCAGCAACGTGTGATGACATCTCGTGCATCCTACACCTGATGTAGCTTTTAGTGCAAATTGCACGAACCAATGACCACCCATGATGTTTACCTTTGAGATGGACACAATGTTTCGTGCATCGAGGAGGTTGCCCCCTGGTGGCGACGACTAGTATTATCTTGCACCGTACGAGTGTCGCAACATGTTTCTGTGCACGGTCACAAGTTTGTATGATGCAGTGTGCTTAGAACTCTAGCTGCAGACGTCGGGCGGAAGAAATATTTATATTTTGGATAATTAATGTTTGGTAGCGGCAGAATCGTGGCGCAGTCGTTCGCGCTACGATATTGTGACGATTCGTAGTCTTTGTTGGCTTTCCCGATCAAAGCAGTCTTTCTATGCACTGCTACATATGTAGCAGCACGAAAACACAATCGATCTTCCCCAGCAGCTGTAATGGCGTCTATTGTTCTTAGAGACTTGTTTACGTTGCATCGATGTATTGAAGTGTTTTTTTAAGTTCTCGATTCTTGTCACATGCGCCTGTGTAATTTTGTGCAGGGTTGTGCAAGCCATCAACAAGGCTGCAATATGCGGGCTTTTTCTGCACACAGTTGCAGAGGGGACTATATTTTGTTGCAGCAACTGTACGCTCTGCTTGTATGTTACTGTCGTCGTTAATAATCACTCCTCAGTAGTTAACCTGGTTGTCGTCGAAAATTATTTGAGAAAGTTAATTTGAAACATGCCATAGGGTGCTTTTGTGTAAAATGATATATGTTACATATTTGTAGTTGACGGCATTCTCTGTATAATCTGATGCGACACCAGCGTTATTGAGTTACCTTTCAGTTTGGCACTTACTACGATCTGGGCATTGAGTTAGTCTTGTTGCTGGAGATGTTTGTAGGAGCTTATAGTAAATGCAAGTGTACAAAGATGTAATTCCATAGTAGTTGGGTGCTTTGCGCTAGAACATGTCGCGGTTTCTTTGTCACATTTTACAAGTACATGTAACTGTCTTCGGTTAATGTAGTGTAGACATTGAGGGTCGTCACCGAGTGTGTGTTTGTGTAACCTATATTCAATACCTAGAGAATGTCAGCAAGCACAAATTATCTTGGAAACGTAAGCCAAACAGTGGGCGGGGGGGTGCGATAGTGCATGCATCTGACCAAAGCTATGCGTGACGTGTGTGCATGCAACACACATCACCTTGAATTCGGACTTTTTTTGCGGGATAGCCACATAATAGGGCGGTCCCATTCGATAGGGGCCGGCCAGTAGGAGGGTAGTTTCGATGTAGGGCTGCGATGCGGGTCGGGGTTATAGACCAACTCTGTGTCTGTTGGGTCGCTCACAGCACACTCTGTACAGTCGTGTGAATTTCTATTTTATTATATATTACCATTTGACAGTATAATCTGACTATGTGGGCATGGGTCAGCAGGGGGTGCCACTGGCATAGATCGAGACGTGGGGCGGGTTCGTCCATGCACTGTCATAGCGAGGACGTCGGTGTACTGGTTAACAGGGTGTTGACATATTTACCTTGGTTTACTTGTGTTCACGGCATATCTATCTATACACTCGTGACATTGTAGCAGGTGTGGTCGTTTCGTCAGCGTGACGATGGCAGAGGTTGCTAGATCAGCCGCTCGCTCACAGGACTGTTCTTGTTCAAACTGAACAGGAGTTTCGTAGCCAGTTTCGCGGTTGAGCGAGTTCGTTGTTACATTCTCTGCCACGTCATTGTGACACTGTCGTTGCTGTCTGGTGACTGGTTGGCGTCTCTGTCTGTACACTTGTGACATTGTAGCAGGCTTCGTCACTGACTGTGGTCTGTGATGTCACACAGTGAACTGTAGCACAGTAACCCAGTGGGCTACCTCCACGACAGTAACCCAGTGGGCTACCAGTGGTGTCACCAATCATTCATGACACATCATTAAATGACACGTCATCGATGATCTGTGCGGGATGGTTTTTTAAAACCACGGCTTGATTTCGGTTAGTTTAATAGCAACAGCGAGTGGTTTTATAAAAACGAGAAGTAGTGTATGGAAGTAGGGATTTTAGGAGAGAGGGAACACGGGGAAGAGATGGGAGAGACCAATTGATTGGTAGGAGGAATGTTGTATATAGAGCTGCAGACATTGACAGGTGGAATCGTATTATGCTAAAATCTAGAATATTATATATCAACTCTTATTGTTTGTCAGATGAGCGTGACGGGAACTTGTCACGAGAGCGTGACAGTGATGATGTTTGTGAGAGGTAGAGGACAAGGGTGATGTCACTGTCACATTGTGTCATCACCAATGACATTGTCAGCATCATAGTATAGTGTCACTGGTGACATCCGCTCATGTTAACCATTAAAGTTTGTATCGGTACAATGACATTAAACACGGTTGTCGTCGTAATGTCATCCGTGACATTTGATGACATACAAAGTATGGTATCAGTGAGACATGATCTCCGACGGTGTCATCAGTGATGTGTGTTGTCACCAGTGATGTGTCAGAGGTGCATTGAATGACTTTTTACCGTTATTACGTGGAATTGATCCGTTTACCTGGTGAATGTTACTTTGTACTCGATACTGCACCAAATTAGAGAATATATCGTCTGTGTAATAAAAACTAGCGCAGAAATATTGTTTTATTTGTTGTCTTGTGGTGGAGATTGTGTGCGTGGGATAGAGGACCAGGTCCTGGGTTATATGACAGGACCAGTTCTTGGGTTATATGACAGGACCAGGTCCTGGATTATATGACAGGAGCAGGTCCTAGTTTATATGACAGGACCAGGTACTGGGTTATATGACAGGACCAGGTCCTGGATTATATGACAGGAGCAGGTCCTGGTTTATATGACAGGACCAGGTCCTGGGTTATATGACAGGACCAGGTCCTGGGTTATATGACAGGACCAGGTCCCGCGTTATATGACAAGACCAGATCTTGGGTTATATGACAGGACCAGGTCCTGGATTATATGACAGTAGCAGGTCCTGGTTTATATGACAGGACCAGGTCCTGGGTTATATGACAGGACCAGGTCCTGGGTTATATGACAGGACCAGGTCCCGCGTTATATGACAAGACCAGATTTTGAGTTATATGACAGTACCAGATAATCTTGGGTTATATGACAGGACCAGATAATCGTGACAAAGTACATATTTTCTTGTGTTCGTCAAACAAATATAACAGTATCACAAACTTACAGCAGTTGATGTACAATATTTACGATGCAAGGCAGATTTCAAGTTAAAAATACAAATTTCAACCATGAAAATGTGGCAGATATGTGGAACGGACACTGGAAACAGCCAGTCCCTAGAAGAAAGGACAATCGGTGAGATATGCTTTGGGGAACAGCATAAATGAAACATATCGTTAGAAAAATGTAAGCATGTTAAAACAAGCTTCGTTGTTTCGTTGCACAGCTGACATTTTCTAGACATTGCATTTTGCTTTTTATAATCATATTTGTTACATCCAGAATTCCAATTTTTTATATAATACAGTGAATACGTCAAACTTGTATCACCTTTGAAACATACATGTCTGTGATACATATAGTTGTATACAAAAGTGAAATCACCTTTTCTTAGAGGTCACATTTGTGTTGATGCTGAAGCAATACACTGTCTGTGTCCTTCGCAGAATATCCTTACCATACATTATTCACCAGTCATTTGTCCTAAGTCCGACTGATTTGCACCCTCTCCTCCTGCCTTATCAGCGTAATGCATCTTACCAAATTTCCATTGGTTATTTTTTCAGGGCATTTTTAGTTAATTATAAATGGGATATCAAAGTCAGGAATGGAGACTTCTAATAGTTAAACATGACAATATCTTCCACAAAGGCCAAATTACGGGGGATATAATTACAAATTATAGGCACTTTCAGTTGTCAAAAATTACAAACATTTCCATAATACACAATTTCCACACTACACGTTTTCCAGTGTTTAGATTTACCGTAACAAATTATTTTGCTTTAAAAAGTATGCAGTATGCAGGGTCTACATTTTGAGACTTTCCGCTGCAAATTTCCAGGGCCTACCCAACTCCGACCTAACAAATTACTATTGATGTACATGTCATGCTAAATAACACCGTTTCTAATTGTCGTCAGGTACGTCGCACTTTATTTTATTTCTGCAACCCCGTAGTCAGCGATGTTTGGCATTATATCCCCATAAGGAGATTATCCAATCCCCGTCAGATGGCGCCACCACCTGTCGCGGACGCCGCTTTCGGATGATAGCATCGACAATCCAGACTTCGTGAGGTGGCGCCACTATCAGACCACATACCACTAAGTGCGATTTTGTGTGCAGTACAGTGCCTCTTTTGGGGATTTCTTGTTCCTGGAACAGTTCTTTTATAATCTGCTTTCATTTTGCACTGATTACAGCCGGTCGTTATTCTGCTACTTAAAGAGTGACAGGCAATGTGACCCGTGGTGTCAAGATAACGTGGTCTTCTCCTTTTTGCCTGCTACCGGGGCCAACATTGTCTCATTCTCCAGTCCATCGCTGTTCCTCGGTATGTGGCCAAATGTGATATCTTTTGTTTTGCCACCAATACTTCCAGTGAACAAGTCGGCCCGATCTGCTCTTAGACATAGCATTTGGTGTTCTTGAAGTTAATTGACGCTGTTGACGTGTTTTAAAAGAAGCCGAAGGACAGTGTGGTTCAAGGTGCTGACGAAACGTTATAATGATCTATATTGGGAAACCAATCCTACTTATACCGTTGCCTGGAATCAAGCTAATCCACGTTAGGATTAGGCACAGGTGTCAACCCTGAGCGGTGCACGCCCGAAAGACTGGTAACAGAAATCCGTAAGATCGCAAACGAACCCGTAAGATTATCTACGTCCGCTGGTTTGCGCATGTTCAAAAGGAGCTCGCCGTGCAAACTGGGATATATTCATTGTGCGGCCAGAATATATGCGAGGGTCGCTTTTCGGGCGAATTTTTAGCTAATTATCTGTTATTCGTATGCGATTTCACAAATACGGGCCGTATCCCTTTATATAAAAAATATCAAACTGCACAACACCGTAACGCCTTCATTTACGGAAACCAAGTAATACAACTTAGTGGACAAATCGTATGAGTTTGCACCTATGTGTTCGGTATAGTTTGTAGCTTTACACATCTTTAACAATTCATTGATTATAAACTACATGTTCATGAATCGGTTTACAAGGTGGGTAGTCAGGGTGACGTTATTATTACGTAGTGGGCCTAATTAAACTATCATGTCGCATAGGTTGATACTGTCTAAATACAAAAAAATCGCGTCATCGCAGCGATGTGAATTAGCTGAACCATGTTACTATTATTAACATTATTGATTAACATTAATAGGTTGTGAAATCGCAGTAAATATGTCAAAACCACTGACAGCCGACATCTGTTATGACCCAATAAGCACATCAAAGGTTGCGCCGCTAAAGCTTTTACGGGTATGTTTTGTAATATTAATGATTACCAGAATTATCAATTAACTGCAATTCGTTTTTGGCGCCTTTGATGTTTGTTATCTAATTACAATAATAACAACGATCATTTATATTCTTTTTTTAGTTTGATAGGTTGCACAGCATTTTGATGTTGCTCATGATGCAATATTTTATTAATGCTATTGTTTTTTCCGTCACATAACTATGTATCAAATGAGTGCGTACGTCCGTCCGTGCGTGCGTGCGGGCGTGTAGGTGTGAATGTCCATGTGCACGTGTGTCGGGGGCGTTGTGTAAAGGTACACGACAGAACATTAACACACTTATGTAATGTTCACACCTCTTTAGCAGTGACGTGCGCTGTGCTGTGTAAAAGCACACGTCATTCAGCGATGTTTTGTGTGTCTGTCAGATTTTAGGTTTGGACTCTGGCCTACAAATATAATCAACGTATCTCTAAATCAGGGACGCGTACACTTATACAATATTAAATGAACAACTAGGCCTACATATATTGGGGGCCAGTTTATCAAACGCAAACACGGCCGGTCAAAACTCACAAAATGGGCGGATCCAGGGGGTGTCCATCGCCCTGAGACGTGGCGTCTCAGGGCGGTTGACACCCACGTGACGTCGCATATATCCACACTCACGAGAAGTACGGCGATGTGGTTCTGGAGAAGCACATTTGCGCCACAAAAGAACAGCGCCCTCGCCTCAGTAGCTGTCGAACGTAATATATAACGAACTTATTGCAACTACCAAGGAGCAGACCTAGCAAGATATCATGTCCGAAGTGGAAAAGATATCATGTCCGAAGTGGAAAAGATATCATGTCCGAAGTGGAAAAGATATCATGTCCGAAGTGGAAAAGATATCATGTCCGAAGTGGAAAAGATATCATGTCCGAAGTGGAAAAGATATCATGTCCGAAGTGGAAAAGATATCATGTCCGAAGTGGAAAAGATATCATGTCCGAAGTGGAAAAGATATCATGTCCGAAATGGAAAAGATATCATGTCCGAAATGGAAAAGATATCATGTCCGAAATGGAAAAGATATCATGTCCGAAGTGGAAAAGATATCATGTCCGAAATGGAAAAGGTGTTTTTTATTCCATCAGCGCTGACGAAGCACGTGATAGTATATCAATAATGTATATCAATAATGTTGTGCGTTGTGTAAACTCAGCAGAACTCTACCGCCGCTTTCATGTTCATATCTGTTTAGTGAACTGTATGTTTGGCATATGCAACGTTTTGTGCATCGGTCATATTTTGGGTTTAGACGCCGGCTGCAAATGTAATCCATTTATCTCTCCGTCAGAGATGCGTAAACTTATAAAATATTAATTGATGCTGTCGTACGTTGTCAACGCAAACACGCCCGTTCAAAAGCGAAAATGTTCTACATTAGCCGATGTCATAACAGGATGTTTATAAAAAGCCAACGCGTTTTGACATACAAATATTGCAGTGAAATGCGACTAAATGGTCGCAAGATCCGACACACAGATTTCACTTACCACACCTCACTTAATATTCTTCAATCTTTTTATCGCGACATTATTTAGTAACTGAGATTCGTTTTCTGAATTGTGAATGTTTGTTAACGATCACGTTTTTATTGGTGCAGATGTTTTTAGTGATTTGAATGCCTGGTATGATAAATTGTTGTAAAATGTTGTTTTTCATTACGCAATTTATTAAATGACGCAATTTGTCAAATTTGCGCATGTTTTGGATGTGAATGTGTGCGTGTGCGCTTGTGTGTGTGCGCGCGCTTGTGACCGCGCGCGCGCGCGTTTGTGCGAGTGTACGTGTGTGCTCATGCGTGAACTGGTGCAATTTAAAAAATAAAATATCGGTACTGAACCCACCACCTCATCAATTACCGACTAGGTCCGCAGGCCGAGAAAACCTGTACGATTTTTCTCACAATTCTGCACCATTGTTTGAGTAACGAGTCAGCGTAACTGTGTCCATAATACGCGATCGTTGTGTTCTTGTTGTCTCAGAGAAGCACACAACCCTGTTTACTATCACTCCAACCGTGTTTGTCTACGAGCATGTTGTTCGTTACGTTAGCCTCCACGCAATAAATAACATTTGTCTTAATGCGTTCTCTGTTATTTTTAGCTGTTTGCTCAGTCGGGTAAGTTATGGCATAGTTATGTCGTAAAAGACCAAATTAAAGTTTACGAACCACCAACATGACGCGTGGTGTGGATTCTAAGCTTGACTTAGTGTGATTTAAGGGGACACTTGACAGTGAAATCTATTTTCGCTATATCTTGTCACAGCTTGCAGACATTTTAAAGCAGAACTGCTTTGCTCAATGTTTAGAACTAACATTTCGTGGGATGTGCTTGGGACAACAGTAACGTCCATACAAACATTGTATTTAAGACACATAGCTGTAATAGACAGCATGGGCATTCCGACCAGACGCGATCACAAGTTCCCGTATATAGGCCTAAACAACGCTAAGTAGTTTACAACTATTACTATTGTATTATAGCTTCATAATAATTGAGGCAGATCTTTTTTTGTGTGCACATTTTGGCAAGCACGGCTAAGAGACTGTTACAAGCTATCAGGATAACTATTGCCTATTTGACATTTAAACAAATGTTCGGTCTTGTTGCTTTAATGCGTTTACAATCAATTTTATAGATGGTGTAATATTTTATGGTGTAATATGCTATGTTACGTAACACGTCGTTCAACACCAACGCGTATCGTGACGTCGGTAGCAGCAACACATTCACACATCTGTTTATTCTACTTGTTAAAATATTAAATTACAGTTCTTTAAAGTGTTGACACATTACACGAGTCTTTCGTTTTATTTCTCTGTTTATTTCCGCGATCTTTATGCGTATACAATGTCGTGTGCGGCGTCACCTTACCCTACAGAGTGTCGTTTACGCAACGACAGCAACGCCGGCGCTGAATAAACATTTACATTTCGTCACCAGTGTGTAAACGTGGAGCGACCTTGAAAATATTATCTGCCGTCCATCATCGCAGTCCCGGCGAGCGCGTGACGACTGGCGAACCTGGCCCGGTTCTCGAGCAAATAAACAATTTGTAACGCGTGGAAATTCCGCTCGATGAAACGGCCGATTCGATTTATGTCCTTTGCTGGCTGAGCATTCCTCAACCTATCTTTGGTTATATTGTCATTTGGTTGGAGTGGGTTAGATTAGATTGGTTGTTTGTGTGTCGTCGGTTTTTGCAACCGGAAATACCGGGCTCCAGGTTATTGTTTTATCAGGTACCACGATTAGAATACAGTATTCTTTGTGGTATAACCATAGCTTATTCCTGTGACGCATTGCATCACGGTACCTTCCTGTTTACTGTATGTCCAGCAGGCAGGCAGCCAGGCAGGCACGCAGGCAGGCACGCACGTACGCACGCACGCACGCACGCACGCACGCACGCACACGCGCGCATGCTATGTTTTGCCATGTTATGACTAAATTATGACCAACAAAACGTCCACTGCTAAGATGTCCAGGCTACATTGTGCATGTAGGTGAAGAGAATTCGTGTTGACGCTTGCCGTCCCGTCGTGCTGACAACGAATCCAAATCTCGGGTATACAAGAACATACCGAATCTGATAAATTCGCAATTTCTATTAACTAAAGTTTAGGGGTCATCTCAGAACATTGATGTCGGATATTAGACGAAATTACTTTCGTCTGGGGGAGGGGGGTTCAGAGGCAGTTTCGTCTGTCGTCGGACATCGATATTTTACGCGTTGGACTTTCGCGCCCTCTCACTTTGTTCGTGCACACGGAGAACTTGATCGCACCATTTCGTTCTTCGTTTTATGCCGTCACGTGATACGCTCATACCAAAATGGCGACATAAAAAAAAACCGCTTCGTCAACCTACAATTTTTGGATCACCAAAAGTGACGTATGCCTTCCAAAAATATTATTGTTATTCAAAGTTAATGCATATAGGTAAATGATAGATTGTGAATCGACGTAGATCGACCGATATTTTTAATATGTTGATATCATCATATCAATGTTTACAAACTTTCATCTGAGGGGGGCTGAGACCAGATGAAAGTTATTTCTTCTGTGGTAGGACATTGATGTTCTAAGATGACCCCTTATAAGGTACCGTAACAAACTACCATGTCACATTCAATAAAACATGAATCCAGGACAAAAGCCCCACGGACAAAAGCCCCTCCGAACAAAAGCCCCTCAATCTAAATACTTACGAAGTACTGATTGCAAGATTAATGAATTATTGATATCATGTATACAGTTTGTTTGTTATTTTAGGAAAACAGCTGTTTGTTTTTAGAATATCGTAAAATTAACGGGATATTGTTTTCATTAATTTTAGGAAGTTTATATTAACATCTCTACATATTATTATTTCTTAGTTATTTTTGTCAAGTGAAAATAATAAACTTTCGAATTCGTCAATTAACTGTCTATTGTGTGAATCACCATTATGGTGCATATACTGGTCGTTAGATGATCTATAAAATTAATATTAACTACTAAGATGTCTTATTAGGCCTCCGCTCATTATTTTTTACTATTTGTCGTTTTTGTGCTCGTGGATTCGCTAAGTTTCTAATTCACTAAATATAAAGTTAATGTTACATTTATAACGAGTCTAGTATATATTTATAATAATAACAAGCGATAACAATATCATGTTTCCAGTCTTCCCATCATAAACACTTTCAGATAACAAAATAACTGATAACTCACAAAGTTAACTGTAACATACATGAACAGTAAACTAATCATAATAATAATAATATTAAAAGATTTATATTGCGCTAAAATCATCGGGAGATCCAAGCTCGGCAGCACACCAAAACAAAAGGGGTTAAGCAGTTCCTAATCGATAAGTAGTTCCAGTTGTAAACAGTTGGATTGGTACACTGGGGAGCTATGGAGGATGAGCAAGTTTAAACAGGTGGGTCTTTTGTTTACGGCGAAATGTTGTTATATTTCCTACAGACTTCCTACTTATCACTAACAGGGAGTGGGTTCCACAGAGTCGGTGCAGCAACTCAAAAACTCTAGTTCCGAGATTTTTCTTAACACTGGTAACAAAACTATGCTTTTATTTTTTCCTGAAAGAAATAGACAATGTCAAATTATATAGAGAGTGCATAAAAATGTATGTAATTATAGTAGACTTACTTCAGCATTTGTTATCAATGTTTGCTTGCAGCTGACATGTTTCCGTTTGACTTATTCCCACCGGATTGTTGTTATATTGCCAGCTTTGTTTATTTGATATTACTTCCAATGCTTTATATTTTACTGTATAACACAAATATTTTGTAAGTATTTATACTGTGTGGCTTTTGTCCGGGGGATTTTGTCCGGGGGCTTATGTCCGGAGAAGCTATGGCTGGAGTGGCTTTTGTCCTGTGGAGCTTTTGTCCGGGTGGGCTTATGTCCGGAGAAGCTATGGATGGAGTACCTTTTGTCCTGTGGAGCTTTTGTCCGGGGGGCTTTTCTCCGGGTGGGCTTATATCCGCGTACCATAATAAATACGGCCTTGACCTTAGCAACAGATGATTCGACGCCCTGTGATAAAGTTCATATGTAAGCGTACTCGGGGGTGCGGCTCGCGTTTCTGTGCAATGAGCAGGTCTTTGGGTCTTGCACGATACATGCCAATTTCGATTGGTATTAGACGACCAGTCACCGGTGCCTAATAACTGGACGTGTGGACGACGGCCCACATCGCGGGTGACAAGTACAGATTTGCGTGACACGTCCTGCAATTGGACCGGTAAATCGATATATTCTGGCAACGTCCGCTTTCACACGTGTAAGGTAGTCACAGTGACAGTAAACATTAATATTTATGAAACACCATGCACCTTGGTCTCAGCTAGAACTTAACGCTTTCGTACTGCCGGTTATCTACCCATGACATTTGACATGCGCGGGCCGATTTTATTGATGACCGACAAGATCGTGTGTTTGCGTGTAATATTTCAATCAATATCCAATAACTTACAAACGTGCGTGTGTTTGTATGTTACGTACGTTACTCCTCCTAGAAGCTTCGCATCTCGGACCCCAAACTTTTCGGGGTTCATCTACGACTTCACCATCGGGTCGTTTCAATTGTTTTTTTTTTAATTCACCCCTCTCAAACAATCGAATTACCCACTGTAGTTATTGTATGTGCTATGTTACGTAATGCAAGGGCAAAGCATCGCTAGACGTTACTATGACTGCCCGTATAACGTCGCAATTTCGAGAGATTGACTGGTAGACCAATGTCCGTCCGTCCGTCCGTCCGTCCGTCCGTCCGTCCGTCCGTCCGTCCGTCCGTCCGTCCGTCCGTCCGTCCGTCCGTCCGTCCGTCCGTCCGTCCGTCCGTCCGTCCGTCCGTCCGTCCGTCCGTCCGTCCGTCCGTCCGTCCGTCCGTCCGTCCGTCCGTCCGTCCGTCCGTCCGTCCGTCCGTCCGTCCGTCCGTCCGTCCGTCCGTCCGTCCGTCCGTCCGTCCGTCCGTCCGTCCGTCCGTCCGTCCGTCCGTCCGTCCGTCCGTCCGTCCGTCCGTCCGTCCGTCCGTCCGTCCGTCCGTCCGTCCGTCCGTCCGTCCGTCCGTCCGTCCGTCCGTCCGTCCGTCCGTCCGTCCGTCCGTCCGTCCGTCCGTCCGTCCGTCCGTCCGTCCGTCCGTCCGTCCGTCCGTCCGTCCGTCCGTCCGTCCGTCCGTCCGTCCGTCCGTCCGTCCGTCCGTCCGTCCGTCCGTCCGTTTTGCAAGTATGGGGCTGACATTTTGTACGCGTGCCCGGGGGCCCAGGGGGGTGGTTCAGTACACTATTGAAATTCCCCGGGGATGGGCATTACGTCGAAAGAACCAATGTGAACTTTTGACGTAACTGACGTAACAATGACTACGTGCAATTGTTAGCAACACTACGCGTGTTTCTGCCATTGTTACGTGATGTACGTCAAACGTTCACAGAACTCTTCGTGATTTTTGTGGCGTGAAGTTGTCACTGCCACTGGCATTGCACTATCACAACTTGACTAGGTAATGCACGGAGTCACAAGCTCTTGCCTTTCCTCCCGTGCAACGCCCGGCAACTGAGATATTTCTGTGAAAACGTTTAAAATATTGTTATCATGACAGTCACCTAAGAACTACCAAGTTACTCCGTCCGAAGGATAGGTATTGTTTGGTACTTTACCCAAACCAGTTACTGCCAGGCACCTGGCGTAATGACAGAGTTCCGTTGAAGGTTAGTATAATTTATGTAACTCTGCATTCTCTGGCGGTAAAACCACAACGCCGTTAGGCCTAACTACAATTCGTCTTCACGTCAACGATTTAACTGCTTCACTCTTTAATCAACACAGACTCAACTACTTTGCTGGATACTTCCTGCCTCCCTGCATTTTTTTAAATTCATGTAAA
The DNA here is from genome assembly GCA_963662155.1 of Lamellibrachia columna. Classification (NCBI taxonomy): domain Eukaryota; kingdom Metazoa; phylum Annelida; class Polychaeta; order Sabellida; family Siboglinidae; genus Lamellibrachia; species Lamellibrachia columna. The sequence continues at coordinate 54,715,561 of OY759262.1, forward strand.
TCATCAAGACCATGTTAATTCGTGATATTACATAACAACGCATCAAACTGGTTGTCGCTGATTCCAAGAAAAACGCCGACAATAGAAACATTTAACGAGGCGTGGTCACCTCTACTCGAGGTCACGAATAAGTGCCTATGTAACCAAGTCCACCATTGTAACACAATTTAATCGAAATTTCAACGTACTTGCTTCTTAAAATATCGTCTGATTATTATATTATTTCCATTGAACGTTGGCGTTGATCTAATTATTACGGCATTATGGTCCAGCCGGTGTGTAATTACATGTATTCTGGCCATTCAATACGGATCTCAGTCGATATTTATAGACACAAATCCTTATATTGTGTTGGCATCAAGGTCGAGTCACGTGCTAAGAATACAATTATTTCCTTCTTTATAGCATTAGTGTTCTATAAATACTCTGGCCGGCCTTCGTTTGGCGTGCTCCCAAATAACGGGCTCAGTAGCCTATATGCCATATACTCGACCTTATTCCACGATGACTCCAATCAATGCGTGTCGCGAGTAGTTGCTTGAGCGCAGAGATAGAACGATTACACGCAAACGTTTCCCAGAAATAGTGTTGTTAGCCAGGTTTAAAAATCGATCCCTTCTGAACAAAATCGATGTCCAAATAATTAAAACGCCAGGGGCGTTTTTCATCGATGTAGACCAGAGTTCTGTCATGTGTTTTTAAAATAACAGGATGAAGTTGGCACAAATAACTGGATAAGGTCGAGTCTGATTATTTGTGCAACGTCGCCAGGCTGTCGAGACTCGAGGTCGATTGCAGAGGTATGCAAATGTACCATCACTATAATTATATTTATTTCACACGCCTAATTATTTGAGCAAATTCGAAGTTGGAGATTATATTCTCGCAATCAGTTGTCATTCGGTTTTAACACAGTTCAAATGTTCGTTTGTCATTTTGTTAGTTCAGTCGAAATCGTGCACGTCCGATTATGAAATCATATCTGCACCACTGCATCAGATAGAGCATATTGAATGCGTAAATCATAATAATTTGTTTACTGTGTAAGCATGGCTATTGAATAGATATAAGCTATTTATTATTTTTTAACACTGTTGTATTTTAAGCGCCTCTAAACAGAATTTATTTTCCGCCGTACAATGGGATTGCGATACTCTCTGCGGGTTGGTCTTCAATGTAGAGTCTATTCGAAAGCTGCGTTGAAATGCCGCGGTCTATCTACTAAGCTGTGTGAATTGACGCAGGCCTCTGATATGCGTTGTAAGATAATGGTATTGCACAACGTTCGTGGTCTACGTGATCTATTATAGGCTGTTTACACGAGTTGGTGCAGTCACTGCGGCGCAATAATGCTAACTAAATTACGTCGAGACGTCGGTAGAATCGACCTTGAATGACTGCGTAAAAACTCAAAAGTCGACGTCGCCTGGAGTAAACAATTATGGACTAATGCGAGCTGTTTTTCTGTCGGCTGTGCGATATGGCACGTGTTGGACAATGTTCCCTTGTGTCTCTTGGAGGCTACGTCTTACGTGCAGGGCTACGTAGTCTGTGCTTTGTCAATGTTATTTATTTTTTTAGGTCTTGCTTATTATTCCGGTTACGTGGCGGTGGCTTTTGCATATCTTGTACACTGTTGATGTGGGCTCCGATACTTGTTCGTGGTTTGTCCCCACCAAGCCATCGTTTTGTGAACGTTATGCCCCGGAGTGTTCCAGTTATTACAAGGAATAAGACCAGAGCGGGAGAAAAGGTTCATTGGCCAGACTGAAAGAAGGTCAACACGTGAAGATGAGAAAGACCAATATCGGACAGAATGAGTTATAAGTTAACGGAGCCAAGGAGACATGCCACGTGACAGAAGGCGCAAACGAGGTATACACGAGATACGATGACGATTATCTCGCCACACGTCCGAGAATGCGTACCACGGAGGATAAATAAAACCGATGTGATTACAGCACGTACACTATGTCGACAAATGTGATTACAGCACGTACACTATGTCGACAAATGCAATGCGATAATTTCGTCAGACAACAACGTCGTTTGTTTTCTTGTGAATCGCGTGACGCAATGAGTTCTCGTTCAGCAATGGCCACCATCTTTAAATAAAGATTTAACTTCAATAGTGTACTGGTCTTACTTAAATAGTGTACTGGTCTTACTTAAATAGTGTACTGGTCTTACTTCAATAGTGCACTGGTCTTACTTCAATAGTGTACTGGTCTAACTTCCATCGTGTACTGGTCTTACTTCAATAGTGTACTGGTCTAACTTCCATCGTGTACTGGTCTTACTTCAACAGTGTACTGGTCTTACTTCAATAGTGTACTGGTCTTACTTCCATAGTGTACTGGTCTAACTTCAATAGTGTACTGGTCTTACTTCCATAGTGTACTGGTCTTACTTCAATAGTGTACTGGTCTTACATCAATAGTGTACTGGTCTTACTTCCATAGTGTACTGGTCTTACTTCAATAGTGTACTGGTCTTACTTCAATAGTGTACTGGTCTTATTTCAATAGTGTACTGGTCTTACTTCAATAGTGTACTGGTCTTACTTCAATAGTGTACTGGTCTTACTTCAATAATGTACTGGTCTTACTTCAATAGTGTACTGGTCTTACTTCAATAGTGTACTGGTCTTACTTCAATAGTGTACTGGTCTTACTTCCATAGTGTACTGGTCTTACTTCAATAGTGTACTGGTCTTACTTCAATAGTGTACTGGTCTTACTTCAATAGTGTACTGGTCTAACTTCAATAGTGTACTGGTCTTACTTCAATAATGTACTGGTCTTACTTCAATAGTGTACTGGTCTTACTTCAATAGTGTACTGGTCTAACTTCCATCGTGTACTGGTCTTACTTCAACAGTGTACTGGTCTTACTTCAATAGTGTACTGGTCTTACTTCCATAGTGTACTGGTCTTACTTCAATAGTGTACTGGTCTTACTTCCATAGTGTACTGGTCTTACTTCAATAATGTACTGGTCTTACTTCAATAGTGTACTGGTCTTACTTCAATAGTGTACTGGTCTTACTTCAATAGTGTACTGGTCTTACTTCCATAGTGTACTGGTCTTACTTCAATAGTGTACTGGTCTTACTTCAATAGTGTACTGGTCTTACTTCAATAGTGTACTGGTCTTACTTCAATAGTGTACTGGTCTTACTTCAATAGTGTACTGGTCTTACTTCCATAGTGTACTGGTCTTACTTCCATAGTGTACTGGTCTTACTTCAATAGTGTACTGGTCTTACTTCAATAGTGTACTGGTCTTACTTCAATAGTGTACTGGTCTTACTTCAATAGTGTACTGGTCTTACTTCAATAGTGTACTGGTCTTACTTCCATAGTGTACTGGTCTTACTTCAATAGTGTACTGGTCTTACTTCAATAGTGTACTGGTCTTACTTCAATAGTGTACTGGTCTTACTTCGATAGTGTACTGGTCTTACTTCAATAGTGTACTGGTCTTACTTCAATAGTGTACTGGTCTTACTTCCATAGTGTACTGGTCTTACTTCAATAGTGTACTGGTCTAACTTCAATAGTGTACTGGTCTTACTTCCATCGTGTACTGGTCTAACTTCAATAGTGTACTGGTCTTACTTCAATAATGTACTGGTCTAACTTCAATAGTGTACTGGTCTTACTTCAATAGTGTACTGGTCTTACTTCAATAGTGTACTGGTCTAACTTCAATAGTGTACTGGTCTTACTTCCATAGTGTACTGGTCTTACTTCAATAGTGTACTGGTCTTACTTCAATAGTGTACTGGTCTTACTTCAATAGTGTACTGGTCTTACTTCAATAGTGTACTGGTCTTATTTCAATAGTGTACTGGTCTTACTTCAATAGTGTACTGGTCAAACTTCCATCGTGTACTGGTCTTACTTCAATAGTGTACTGGTCTTACTTCAATAGTGTACTGGTCTAACTTCAATAGTGTACTGGTCTTACTTCCATAGTGTACTGGTCTAACTTCAATAGTGTACTGGTCTTACTTCAATAGTGTACTGGTCTTACTTCAATAGTGTACTGGTCTAACTTCAATAGTGTACTGGTCTTACTTCAATAGTATACTGGTCTTACTTCAATAGTGTACTGGTCTTACTTCAATAGTGTACTGGTCTTACTTCAATAGTGTACTGGTCTAACTTCAATAGTGTACTGGTCTTACTTCAATAGTGTACTGGTCTTACTTCAATAGTGTACTGGTCTTACTTCAATAGTGTACTGGTCTTACTTCAATAGTGTACTTGTCTTACTTCAATAGTGTACTGGTCTTACTTCAATAGTGTACTGGTCTTACTTCAATAGTGTACTGGTCTAACTTCAATAGTGTACTGGTCTTACTTCCATAGTGTACTGGTCTAACTTCAATAGAGTACTGGTCTTACTTCAATAGTGTACTGGTCTTACTTCAATAGTATACTGGTCTTACTTCAATAGTGTACTGGTCTTACTTCAATAGTGTACTGGTCTTACTTCAATAGTGTACTGGTCTAACTTCCATCGTGTACTGGTCTTACTTCAATAGTGTACTGGTCTTACTTCAATAGTGTACTGGTCTTACTTCAATAGAGTACTGGTCTTACTTCAATAGTGTACTGGTCTTACTTCAATAGTGTACTGGTCTTACTTCAATAGTGTACTGGTCTTATTTCCATAGTGTACTGGTCTAACTTCAATAGTGTACTGGTCTTACTTCCATAGTGTACTGGTCTAACTTCAATAGTGTACTGGTCTTACTTCCATAGTGTACTGGTCTAACTTCCATCGTGTAGTGGTCTTACTTCAATAGTGTACTGGTCTTACTTCAATAGTGTACTGGTCTTACTTCAATAGTGTACTGGTCATGCAGTTCTGTTCTCAACTTCAATGCTTACCAGTCATATTTAGATTTCTTCGTAGAGCTTGACTTTGGGGCCCTGAGACTGAGTCTGATATGCAACGACACCACCCTGTGGTCTGATCCTACACTGGAGAAGGTACTGTATGCCTCACAGTTCATTTTGCTGCTCTTCTACTTCCTGTTGACTGGGATATAGTCCAGTTTATGTTTGTCTCAACAGGGGTCCATATATGTCATTGTTTTTCCCTTAGTTTCTTGAACCGGGTGTTTGCGATTACGAGTTTCTTTTCTTGTGCTAGTTCTGATAGAAATTTACCGTTCCTGTTGGTTTTTTCATGGTGTGAGTACGCGGCATCGCTTGGTCCCAGTTTTGCATTAAAGTCACACAGAATGGCAAGTATGTTGTATACTGGTAACGATTCCTTGGCTGCGGCGAGAAGACAGCGAAGACCAAGGGGATCGTCAGGCCGGCAGCGATCTAGATGTGAAGTCCGGCTAGGCTAGTCTGGACGTGGGGACGATGAGCGGGAAAGGAGTCGAAGTGGTAGAAATGATGGAAAGAAGGAGACTGGAAGTATTATGCATCCAGGAGACTAAGTGGAAGGGAGACAGAGCAAGGACGATGATGGGAGGGTACAAGCTACTGCACGCAGGAGGAGATGGAAGAAGTAACGGAGTGGGCATCATTGTATCCGAAGAGATCAGTAAGACGGTTGTCAGAGTGGAGAGATGGAAGGGGCGCATAGTGATGGCATGGCTGATAATTAGGAAACAGTTGATGTGTGTTATGTCTGTGTACGGGCCACAGACGGGAAGGACGGAGGCAGAGAAAGAGGAGTTCAGGGATGCTTTGGAGAGGATGATAGGATTGGTGGAGCTGGAGGTGATGTTGTGTATTGCGGGAGATTTCAATGCACATGTTGGAGTAGTGGAACCAGGTGAAGAGGAGAGCGTTGGCGGGTATGGATGGGGAGCGAGGAATAGAGCGGGTCGAACTCTGGTGGAGCTGGTGGCGAGAAATGGGTTAGCAGTGGTTAGGTCTTTCTTCCAGAAGCGAGAGAGCCACAAGATCACATACAGTAGTGGACAGCACAACACAGAATTAGATCTAGTGATAGTCCGGAAGCAGCAGCTATGGAAGATTAAGGATTGTAAAGCTGTGGCTGGAGAGCATGTCACGACACAGCACAAGCCAGTGGTGTCCGTTGTGCGTATGCAGAAGAAGAAACAAACTAAGACTGTGGGCCGCAGGACTATTAAGTGGTGGAGGTGCAAAGACAACGTCGCTGTTGAATACAAGGAGCGGATGACGGTTAAGTATGAAGAGCTCAGTGAAGAAGTTGGTGGTTTGGAGGAAGAATGGAAAAAGTACAATGAAACATTTGTGGGAGCTGCAGAGGAGCTATGTGAAAGAACATCAGGAAAGGGCGGAATGTCAAGGAGTAGTAACCAAGGATGGTGGACAAGCGAGGTTGCAGAGGCAGTATGCGAAAAGAAGGAAGCCTGGAAAGAAATTGAGAAAACCAAGGAGAGAGGAAATGAACCGGGTGCAAGGATGATACACACATACGGGCAGAAGAAGAGAGCGGCAAAAAGAGCTGTTGATAAGGCGAGGAGAGATATGGAAGCAGATGTATATAGCAAGCTAGATGAGGATGGTGGAAAGAAGATTATATACAAAATGGCCCGAGACAGGGATGAGAATAGTAAGGACGTGAAGGGTGGGACGGTGATGAAGGATAGAAATGGGAAGTTAGTGACAGAACAAGAGGCAGTGCTGCAGGTCTGGGAAAGCTACTTCAAGGAGCTACTGAACCAGGAAAGAAATAACAACGATCTGGAATTACCATCATATGTAGAGGGGAAAGTGGAGTTAATTGATATTACGGATATAGAGATGCAAACCGGGATGAAGAAGGGAAGAACACCTGGTATCGATGAGATGCATGTGGAGATGGTAATGGCAGCGGGGGAGAGTGGAATCAGCTGGACAAAGAGGCTGCTGAATACATGTATGAGGCAAGGTAAAGTACCAGAGGAATGGCGGACAGGGCTAATAGTCCCAATATGGAAGAAGAAGGGAGATGTTCAAGACCCAGGGAAATACACTTCTAAGTCACATCTTGAAGCTGCTAGAGAGGATCCTGGGTGGGAGGATCCGAAAGAAAGTAGAGCAAGAATTGGGTGAAGAACAACAAGGATTCAGAAAGGGAAGAGGGACGACTGATGGGGTGTTTGCATTAAGACAAATGGTAGAGAAGAGGTTGGAGATGCAAGGGAGAATGGCAGTGGGATTTGTGGACCTGGAGAATGCCTAGGACACAGTCCCTAGAGAGATGGTGATGGCAACAGTGAGATGGATGGGAGTGCCAGAAGCAGAAGCCAGGATGGTGGAAGCAATGTATGAAAGAACAAAATGAAGAGTTGTGGTTGGATCTGGGATGTCAGAAGAGTTTCCAGTTAACATCGGTTTGAGGCAAGGAAGTGCCCTTAGCCCTTTACTGTTTATCATGGTGATGGAAATAATCAGCAGAAAGATCAACACGAAGGATATTCTCAAGAAGATGATGTACGCAGATGATCTGGCCATAATAGCAGAAAGCAAACAAGACCTACAGGAAGTGTTGGTGGAATGGAAGGGGGTGTTCGAGAAGCACGGACTGAGAATGAGCCTAGAGAAGACAGAAGTGATGTGGGTTGGACACCAGAGAGAGGAGTTAAACATCAGATTAGATGGTAAGGAGATCAAGCAAGTGGATGGCTTTGTGTACCTTGGATGAATGGTTACGGAGGATGGGCATTCAGCGGCAGAAGTGCGACGTCGGACACAAGCGGGAGTGAATGCTTGGAGAAAGGTAGAGGGAGTCATGTTGGACAGAAAAATTTCAAAAAAGCTTAAAGGGAAAGTCCTGAGAACATGCCTGTATGGTCTGGAGACAGTGGCGTTGACAGAACAACAACAACAGAAGCTGCAAGTGTGTGAGAATAACTGGGTTCGGCGAATAACAAGAACAAGAACATATTTTAGTTTCCATTTTGTTTTAAATACTCTTACATGTTAACTGTTTCATTGTGTTTAGCCATTGTACATTTTGTAATAATACAAAATAAAATTTCCTTTTGCCAGACTATTTGTTCACATATCATTGTCTAAAATCAATTACTCATTTATACAGCCGAGGCAACGTGGCATGAATGAAATTGCCCAAGATTCGAAACACCATCATACGGATTGGAACTCGGGTTCTCTCGATTGAGGGTCTAGTGTTCTAACCACTACGTCACCGCGCCCCACTGACAGTGGCTGACAAGTAGTAGCTGACATGCAAATAATCCTATTTTGGTAGTTTAATGGGAATTTCATATTAAATATTTTTATATTTACAAATTGTATGTTTAATTTTTTTTGGCACTGACCTAGAACTGTAATCAATATTATAATTACATGATATGATGTAACATGCAATGAATTCCATATAATATTACGAAAACATGGTTAACTCTTGCATGCGAATGCACTTAATTAGCCACTTGTATTACTGTGACCTTGTGGCGTCGCCTATGACAAATGTTCTAGGCTATTAACAGTGAATATGTTTCTAACACCGGATGACACTGACAGTGACAAGCAGTTTGTCGAAGGTTGTTCAACAATTCATACGTGAGCAAGAGTGTTATGAATGAAAATAATGCGATCATAATTTTTATAATGTTATTACGTTTTGTAAGACGTATACATTTCAGTGCCAGCCACGTGAAAACAGGGAACATTACTTGCAAAAAAATTCCTAAAATATATATATATATATTTTAAGACACCGCTCGGAAATAATGCGCCTGGGCGATAATGAGGAATGGGCACGTATGCGAAGAACACATTAATACACTAATCATCCGGTTCTTTTTTTTCTTTTTTAAATTAGATACTTCATTTCACAAAGAATATTTTGGTTTTTCAATATATGGTTCATATCTCTAACGATTAATGAGTATTTTGCAATTTGATTTTGCTTGCGAAAATACGTGCGTTTGTTTTTGTCAAGTTCAACTTAGAAAACTAATCACACAGATCCTGAAAATTATGACGATTGCGACAGCTTGTTTACCTAGTTAGCATGCAGCAATTACACAAGAGCCCGTAAAATTTACCAAGTAGGCGAAGCTTAACATCTACTGCGCATGACACGAGCCCGCCAAACTCCTCTGACCTTGTTACGACGCGAAGAATCCGTGGCGTCGTCATAGCAACGGTAACCGCAGACGACACGACCTCGCTACGTGCCTGCAATTGTGAAGTTAGTGACCGTGAAAACAATTCTTTTGTCGACAGTCCGACTCTCATCGGGATAATTTAGTTCAACTACGTAGGTTGCGAACTCTTTTGTCCCCGAGTACCGCGATATTAGCCGACGAATGATTCCTTTGATTGAGTAACCCTATGTAATAACATAGTCGTATCTACAGTTCTGTTTACATAAATCCCTTACTTTTCATACCCAGATTCTACGTGCATTTTAAATCTCAAGTTACCTTACCCACTTAAGCGAACATGGCAGTCTGAATTTGCCTTTAACGTAAACAATATAACAATTTTAAACAAAATAAATTCGCCAAGTAGACTAATCAGTGTATTCGTAAATGTGCAAATTCAGGTATTCTTGTAATGTATACCACGTTTCCAAAATTGCCACACACCTCATAGAGTTGTTTAAAATATTATAGATTTAATTTATTATATATCATACAGGCAAATGGTCAGAAATGGTAATCTGAAAAAGGATGGTTTAATTTTCAACAAGATTAAAGAGTTAATTTGATATGTTTCACTGGAAGTATGACGTACATCGTAACTTAAATATATACTAACTGTTGTATATTCACAGACACTACACATATAACATACACGTGGTTCTTAGGGATGGCACATAACTGATCTTTATTTGCAAACGCATGTATTACTACTCAGGTAGTTCGCCACTGAACATGTATCACTACACATGTAGTCCACGACATAGACATGCATATTTAACATTTCCCTCCCGGAATAATTATGAAGAAGTCTACTAACAACAATATAACTTCTTCTGTGCCTACAGTGAAATAATCTACCTGATTATTATAATAACATAGCTACGCACTAGCAATGTAACTCAACACTACACCAGGATTCAACCATGTCCTGCTAACTAAATTTATGTAACTAGAGTCCACTAGCTCACTTATATATGTTACACTACAGAGAAGCTCACTAGAAATGCCTCATCCATCATGTATGTCCACTCAAACTTCCTATCCTTCTCAAGCAAGGTAGTGAAAGGATGGAGTGTGGAAGCAAAGTCTGGCACAAACTTTCGATAATAGTTTGCCATGCCGATGAACGACCTCAATGAACTCACATCAGTGGGTCTAGCTGCATCTAGTATGACGGCTATCTAACCGATTTGTGAATACCTTGGGCATCAATCACGTGACCCAGATACTCGAGAGAATCTCTGGAGAATTCGCATTTATCTCGATTCAGCTTTAAACCGAATTCTGTCAGTCTTTCAAACACCCTACCCAAATTGCTCAAATGCTCTGACTCTGTTCTCCCTGACACAAGGATATTATCGAGATATACCTTGACACCTGGCAAACCCTGTAACACTTTCTCTATAGCATTCTGCCAGATAGCAGGTGCCGTGGTTGTGCCAAAGACTAGCCTGTTCTGTCGGAATAGACCATTATGCGTTGCTATGGTGAGGTATTCCCTAGATTCCTCGGAAACCTCCATTTGATTGTACGCATTCGTTAGGTCAAGATTGGAGAATTTAACTCCACCAGCCAAGTCAGCCAGAATATCATCAATGTTTATATTCGGCTGGGACACTGTTTTCAACTGAGGGTTAACAGTTGTCTTGTAATTGCCACATAGTCTAATCGCACCATTCTTCTTTGGCACTACTACAACACCTGTTGCCCAGTCACTGCCCGTAACTGGTGTAATGACCCCAGCTTTCTCAAGTTTGCCTAACTCCAGCTCGACTTTCGAGCGTAGAGCTTACATTATGGGACCCAATTCGGTTCAGTGTACACTGGTTTTGCTCCCTCTACTAGTTCAACATGTGCCTTAATCCCTTTAAGCAACCCAAGTTGTCCATCAAACAAATCCTGATGCTTACTGAGTAGCCCATCCAACTGACAGTCATGTGATAGACACACGGACCCTGATCTTGGTCCAGTCAAGGTTGATAGCTTCTAACCAGTCTCTGCCAAACAGTATGTGTCTACTGTCGGGGACAACATACAGCACCAAATCTACATTATGCGAGTTATACTGCACATTCACCTTAAACATACCTTTACATGGCACTGATTCACCTGTGAAACTGCGTAACACCTTGTTACTAGGCTGAAGTTGACAGTTTGCAAACTTTGACTGATACACATCAACAGGGATCATCGAAATAGCAGACCATGTATCAAGCTCCATTGGCAATACAACGCTATTTACAGTAGGACGCACAATGATAGCAGATTTGTCAACATTCAACACACAATTGGTTTGACAATGCACATCTAGTATAGGCAAAGTCAATCGCCATACAATTTTTTCTTTCTGGCTGTTGCTGTTGTATAGGCGAAGATCTCGCTCATGATAATCGTACGCATTTTTATGAAACGCGAAACCTTACAAAAACGCCATAAACAGAGCAAACATGTATATCACTAAAGTTACCTGACAATAACCATGTAAAAGTGTAAAATTATTACCTTTTTGTCATAACCCATGTGCTTGTCAAAATTTGTATATAACCGGATGTTGTTGTGAGCGAGATTACCAAACGGGATTCTCGTAAATCAATATAAGGTCACGCTAAGAATTTCCGTCTGCTGGCCATAGAGTTACATCATTAATCATCCCCATATAAACTACTAACTTACTAACGGGTGTTTTATTTATGTCTGTGCTGCTGGCCCACTCTGGCCTCATTCTACACGAAATCGCGTTTGACCATGTGACCCAAAGGCAACATCACGTGCACAGTATGGCGGCTAACTGTGAAATGTTTTCTATGTCACCGATAAAAGTACTCATAAGTAATTATTTTGAGCACATTTCTTCAGTTTCTTGAAGCCGAAGTGTTGGTTGTATGTCACAGAATACACATATGAAACGGTTAGTACGTATCGGTTTTAAAACTTAAGTTATTAGTTCCATAGCCATTTGGCTACGGAAAGCCCAAATCGGCGCTTACGATAATGATGGCCTGGAGCTCCACCCCAAGGCTAGCTGAAGAGTGGGGCGGATGACTCTGCCTACATCGTACTCAGCTCGATTTGAAAAGTTATCAACTGTCACCGTATACGCCGGTCGCTGTCGCTCACGCTCAGCCGGCTCAGTGTTTTTGTGGCTCTCACGTTTGCCTTGCATTCAACACATTTTGGCAAAGTGGTTCTCTCGTCCACAAGTGTGGCATTTCTGACCATAGGCTGGACATTGTTTCCTATCAAAGGCGTGTTCTCGGCCACAGAACTTGCACTTGGCCTGGCCCGGGACGATACGTCGAACTTCCGTGCTGCCCTGCCGCGGCGAAACCCTTTTGTCGGCCTTGACCTTCATCACCTTGTTTTTACAGTCGCCGAATCGTGCGTCTGCTACTGTCCTCGGAACAGGTTCATGTTCTGACGCGCTGCCTCGTGGGCAGTGGCAATTTGCCTCGCTGTCTGCAATGTCAGCGTTTCCTCGCGAAATAGTTTTTCTCGCTGACTGTCATCGTGACATCCATACACCAGTTGATCGCGCAAATTGTTCTCCTTTTCGTTGCCGAAATTACACGTCTTCGCCAAATTGCACAGTCGCGCTATGTACGACGCACTCGTTTCGTCGTACAACTGCTCGCACGAGCGGAATTTGTACCGATCAATCAATTCGTTCGTTCTCGGGGCGAAGTAGTTGTCAAAGCGATCGAGAACTACTTTCACCGCCGGTATGTGTTCGCCTTCGATTTCATAATCGAACGAATTGAATATCGTCAGTAACTCTGCACCACCAAGCGTAATCACCAAAGCAATCTTCTCAGCTTCACTCTTAGCTGTAGCTTCTGTAGCCAGCAAATACATATTAAATTGCTGCTTGAAAGTTTGCCAACTTTCCTTCGCGTTCGACCCAGCCAGGCAGAGTTCAGGCGCCATTAGCCCAGTGAATTCTGTCATGCTTACGCGTCTTCTTTGGCTGTTTCATTCACAGCTCAACGTCAAGTTTCAGTAACTGTTTCACTCACAGTACATCTGGGAAACATCTAGTTTCCACACATCGATGAGTTAGTACCATCTCATCCGTCTCGTCGCCAATTATCTGTTGTATATTCACAGACACTACATATATAACATACACGTGGTTCTTAGGGGTGGCACATAACTGATCTTTATTTGCAAACACATGTATTACTACTCACGTAGTTCGCCACTGAACATGTATCACTACACATGTAGTCCACGACATAGACATGCATATTTAACACTAACTATTGATTGAAACAGACGTAATGCTTTTTATTTCAGTTTAACCAGTTTGACAGTTAAAATCAATTAAGATAGCTGCTAACTTGATCCTGCAATTGTATATTTTGATAATGTATGCAATGGTTAATTAACATAGTTTTATGTTTAGCGCTTTATAAGAAGTTTTCTTCACACGTCGTGTAGCGTCTGTTATTACTCCACAGATAACCAATTGCATGGTTTCAATGTCTACATAGCTATTTCGGGAAATGTATGGTGAGAAACGAGGTTTGCACTGGATAACGAGTTTCCAAGATACACGTGTATTCATTACATTGTATTCATTTGGGAGTGTGTAATCTTCCTCTGAAATCTCGGCACTTAGAGATCATTCTGCTTGAAACTGTAACAGCCATTTGTAAGTCGTCGATCTTGCCTGGTTCTCCGCTGACGGCAGTGTCAGTAAACCCGAACTGAGGGAATTATTACAAAGAGATAAACCTACATCTGCTAATAAAACCCACTGCTGGAGAGGTACTGTCAGACGGGCTTGAACGCCGACACTAGAGTACGTCATCACATAATGGAAATAAAAAATGGAGATAACTCAGGAAAAGTTGAAAATTAAGAAGATTATATAATTATAATGGAAATATTTCACCTATAACTTGACATAATTGCCCAACGCTGAATATCAAAAGCATGGTATGCCGCATCCTACCGCATCGGTGTTACGACTTGACTAGAAAGAAACAATCAGTATTGAAACATTAGTCATACATAAAGTAAAGTAAAACTAAAGGTACGTTCTTATATAGCGCGGTATCCGGTCCATAAGACTGCTCAAAGCGCTTTACACTTCACCCCCTGGCAGACCTGTTCATTCCAAGGCCATCTCAACTTCTTTGGGAAGTATTCAGCCACGCTGCAATTGCTGCGCGAAGGCTATTCGTTCACATATCCACCACTGTCTGTATTGCCAGGTACTCATTTATACAGCTGAGTGAACTGTGGCAACGTGGGGTGATCAAACTTGCCAAAGGTTCGAAGCGACCGCAGTGGGATTTGAAACCGGGTTCTCTCGATTGAGAGTCCGGCCTTCTAACCGGTATTCTATCGCGCCCCACAAGAAACAAGTTATAATATCACAAACCTATTGTGTAACGTTAACAGTGTGTACGTTGTTAGAATAGTTCCTTTTAAAATATATATCCTCATAATGTATACTTCCTCGTTAAACGCAAATTATTAAATACATCTCAAAACGGGTTCCTGAAATGATAAATCGTGGGTTGCACGAAGGTGCTATCTAGACTTTCAAAATGCGTCTAAGACGAAAGTGTCAGAACACGGATTGCTGCTTCAGATTGGATGTCGAAATGTAGAATAAGAACAGCGGAGACGGATATTGTATTAGGAACGGCAATCAGAGTAACGGATTTCGAAGTTGCAATTAGAGAGGAGAAACTGTATTAGGAACGACAATCAGAGTAACGGATTTCGAAGTTGCAATTAGTGTGTATATGAACGTTAACGCAATATGGGATGGCTGCTTCAACCCTTCAACCTGTTCAGTAAGATGAAACTAATTATATCTCTAATACGTTTATCATCCAACTAATCATTGGCCTACATCTTTATTTATAGCATCGTGAGAGCATCGTGAGAGCAACGTGAGAGCATCGTGAGAGCAACGTGAGAGAAACGTGAGAGCAACGTGAGAGCATCGTGAGAGCATCGTGAGAGCATCGTGAGAGCAACGAGTTCATGTGAGAAAAACAAGACACTGCAAAGATAGAAAAAGTAACTGATCTTAGCCGAAAACTGAGAGGCATTAACCTTGAAAAACTCCTAAAGGAACAAGTTTGTTTTAACAGGAGACCAGGATATTATGGTGATCCAAAATTGATCTTTTAAATATTGAATGGTTATGTGTGTATAGATGGACACGTTTTCTTTAAACTTAGCTAATCTAAAAAAAACAACCATCTGTTCCATATCTGTCAACTGTCATTCACAAGTCGTGAGACTCGAGGTTTTGCATTCAATGTCACGGTCTCACGGCAAAGGTCTGAACTCTAACGTATATTTTCATAATCTTTAGCAATGAAAATTATGCTTTGCGAAAATTAGACACCTGATCTAGTTGTGTCTATTTACGAAAGCCTCAGTTAATTGTACTGGTAATAGCCGCCTTTTACCAAATAACGTGTGAAACGCGGTCAGTGATTGGTAAACGGCTCAGCGTCAACCAATGAGAATTCCTGTTGGAAAGCAGTGTAAGCACGTGCTGAATGTGAACTTAACTTTACTTTTGGAATATAAGTGTCTTCACAATTCTCCAAATACAATTAAAATTCACCGAGGGCCAAGAGCCGCGGGATTTCGCGGCCTTCGGCCCCTTGACCGAGGCTGGGGAGATGCTCCCGCATAAGAACCCTCCAACTGGGTTGACAGCTACGCCATTCTCTCAGAGGGTGACAAATGAATGGAAACATTATCAACTGACTGTGCAGTCGTTGGCAGTATAACTATGTTCAAAGAATAATTGACATATCGTTTACAGAGGCGGTCCATCCATACGTGAGACATTGACGGACTCTTGATAAACCAAAGCCTTCTTGTCCCATGTCCTCTGACATCTTGTCCCATGTCCTCTGACATCTTGTCCCATGTCCTCTGACATCTGGAGTCTGTTGTTTTGGGGGCCAATTCTGTTAACTCATATTAAATATAAAATGAGTCGTCGTAATGTGTTGCTGATCACAGATCACCAACCACTGAACTGCAGGTGTTTTGATACGGGATAGAAAATAATGTTTAGTACATATGCCTCAATGTTTAGCTACATTAGTGTCAAGCATGCATTTTTCAGGGACGGGAATGGGGATTTGGCCGTGCGCTGCATGGAATCCGGTCTAAGGGTCTAACAAATTCATGTCACGCTCACGCCTACTGATCGGTGGGAAATGTCATATGCTGATAGAATACCCGCGGCTGGGCGTGCTCAACGTATTGTGTGGTTAAACACGGGCCAGGTGGGTCCTAGATACGACGACCGGGAGATTAGGTGATCGAACACAAGGGAACAAATAGCCCAAAGAAGCATGAATCACACCGCAACAAATGCAGGTTATACGTAGCTGGTAGCGAAATTGCCTAATCTGATGTGAAAAGTCGGCCTAAGCTCGTGTACTAGTGATACGATCGTATACCCCCCGGGGTTTATAGTTGTATGAGAACGCACCGTGTATTGAACATGACCACAAGTACCTACGTAACGTATGTAACGTACGTAACGTTACATTGCTGTAGATGCCCCAGCCCGGGGACAAAACCAGTGGGAAGTATTCCCAATCATAACGTTAGCTTAAGTGTACTTTTTCCTGACATTTGATACGACAAGCCATCTAAACGGCTTCACGCTACTTTGTTTAACCACTGAACCGTAGCGAGGCGCCGCAATCGTTTGCCTTTTGAGGCACTCGGTTTTTTATCAGTAGGCAAAGCTCTCTAGTAGCGGTCCATGCGACATATCTGAGCATGACATATTCTTGAGAAACTCGTCATTGTACACACTCCTAGATTACGTCATTGTACACACTCCTAGATTACGAGCGCGTATTTAAAATCGATGTTTTATTACTAGAAGTCCAAGAGTACATTGCCATGAGTATTGGGCAATAGTTGTGTATAGTTCGAATAATAGTTACTGATCAATTTTGCCTAGTCATAGTGCTTCGCTGTGCTAATGTTTTATCGACCATTACGTGTTATCTTGATAGACCAAATTCAAGACGACCTCTCAATGAGCGCTGTTCAAACCAGCATAACAAAAAGCGCTATTCACGTCAGACATTCCATGTGCGAGTAATACCTTGAACTCGACGTAGGCAATTCCTTCACATAGTTATAAATATTCCCCGTAAGCGCGTGTTTCTGCGACATATGTATTGGTTAACAAACGACTTTATTAACAAGATCGGTCATGTGGCATAAACACAGACTGAGAAACGTCATCCTAACATCAAGCGCACAAAAGTATTAGTAAAACTAATTTAAACGATTGATTCCCGGTAACGATGACTGCGCAAACACGTGTCATCTTATCGCTGGTTTACATACAACACGATCAACAACCCCATCTTGAGGACACGAACGAATGAGTTAAACCCGTTTCTAACACGAATACCCTGTCACGCTGACAAAGAGACTCGTTCTTCCAGATTTGCATTGATAAACGCTGCATATTGTCCGCTTCGATGAACACAAATGCTGTGCCTGATGAATGGTCGCCGTGCAAGAAAGTAGATCAAGCGTGACGACTGCAAGAACGCTATGCTGCCCCTGGCCCGACGGTTTCTGTAAACCGCGGCTAGTCGTTTTTAAGAGGCAACACCGGTGCCATTAACAACAATTCCGAAACGTAACGATACATACAAAAAGTTGTATAAATCATATGTAGTGCGTCATACGCTGATTAATTTAGTGTGCACTGTGGCGTGCCCTGGTTCGTGTGCACTGTGGCGTGCCCTGGTTCGTGTGCAGTGCAATGTGTTATGTCTTAGGTCCTGTGTAGTTTGGAGCAAGGTCCACTAGTTCTGTTGTAGTGCAGTGTATCATGAGTGTATCATGCACCGAGTCGTTTGTAGTGTAGTGTAGTGTAGTGTAGTGTAGTGTAGTGTAGTGTAGTGTAGTGTAGTATAGTTTAGTTTAGTGTAGTGTAGTGTAGTGTAGTTTAGTGTAGTGTAGTGTAGTGTAGTGTAGTGCAGTGCAGTGCAGTCCAGTGCAGTGCAGTGCAGTGCAGTGCAGTGCAGTGTAGTGTAGTTTAGTTTAGTTTAGTTTAGTTTAGTTTAGTATAGTGTAGTGTATCACGCACTGGTTCGTTTGTAGTGCAACGCACCGTACACATGTTCGTTTGCAGTGGAGGCTATCATGCACATTGCACACGCCCGTTTTTGTGCAATGATCCATGCACTTGTTCGTTTGTAGTGCAGTGTATCAAACACGTGTTCGTTTGTAGTGCAGTGTATCAAGCACGTGTTCATTTGTAGTGCAGTGTATCGTGCACTTGTTCGTTTGTAGTGCAGTGTATCATACACTTGTTCGTTTATAAATTGTAGTGCAATGCATCGTGCATCTGTTCATTTGTAAATCGTAGTGCACTGCACCGTGTACTTGTTTGTTTGTAGCGCAGTGCATCGTGCATTTTTTCGTTCGAAATGCAGTGTAATAAGTCTATCATGCACTGGTTCGTTCGTAGTGCTGCGTATATCATTTCATCTGGTTCGTTTGCTGCACATAGTATAATTCACTGATCAATTTTGTTATGCCGGTGTATACATACAAAAGCTGATACATAAGCCAGACCACGACTTTCTCAGCTGAATGACAGCTACATTCGTTCATTCATTCGCCAGTGTAAGCCAGAAATACGCTACACTGAACTTAAGCGTGTTCTACATCGCGACCTTCCGGTTATAAATTTAAAAAATCGTTGTCATGTTAATTTCCGCATATTGCACAACTGCATGCCGGGAACGCAGTACCTATAGACACTGCTACCACACACTCAACTGTTTGACCTCTTTCGGCCGACTCAATGACGACTTCGTACACGTTGCCCAATTTCCAAACGTGGTATTATTGAAAATATAGGCCGGCCCTCACAATATGTCCTTTCTACTCGGAGACAAAGAGCTGCTATTTTTGGACAACGACATACATTCGTCGTGTGAGGTGTAGGTAATACAAATACACGATGCACACAATTGCACGAAATGTTAGTAGCAACGCTGATCTGATTAATTATTAGGTCTACATACGTCGTAACCACGTATTAACCGTTCGTCATTAAATATACAATATGAAAACTTCTATTGCGCCGGAATCATCGAAAACACGAACTCAGAGGCGCATCAAAGCTAAAGGGTTTGGCAGACTCAAAATCGGTATAAACTGTAAAAATTGTCAAAGGAGGATAAAAACATAATACTTCAGACGACGGCAAAATGTTATTATGTTCGTGCTAACCTAACACTGACATGTTATTTATGATGACGTTATATATTGAGCTTGTGTGTGACAATTTGGAATCAACCAGCGAGAGTTGCGACTACAGTGGCGTGTTTAATTGTTTGACGCTACATTACGTTACTGAGCTTTCACAGATACACTCGGTCGCCCGCTGACAATATACCCGAACACAGCTCGGTTTATATAACGCCATAGACAATCAACGCGTTATGTTAGCTGGCAATATGTACATTTGACACCGTCGCACAGCGAAACCAACCATGAAGTGTGCAGAGTCGTAATTAATATAAGCGGTATGACGCACTGCTTAGAAAGCGCAGTATTTTTTCGACAGTACTTCAAAGCCGTCTGTCTCGTTTGTGCCGCTCGCACGAACCCTTTCAATGTTCAGATTTCACGACTTTTCTGAGCGGCAGCGTACGTATTATAGCGTTGCCGTTTTTATGAACGACCCCTTTTTCTGAGAGACAAAAAAGAGACCCGACTTCCAAGTGGCCCCCATCATTGTTGTCATGACATCATTTTGTAGGAACCACGAAAGGAGTCGTGACCTATTTTAGACAGGATTTCACGTATGGTTACCACCTGCCCACACGGTGACGGGCCAATGTTGATTCACGGCAATGTCTCGTTGTCACCAACGTGTCGCTAAGCGCTTGACAGTAAATCTGTATTAGTTGTCGTCACTGAAAGCATAGCTAGTGACTATTTTCGTTGATGAAATCGCCATACCGAAGCTGCAGCGAGCTTTATGGTCCACGAGAGTACTATCTTTATGGTCCACGAGAGTACTATCTTTATGGTCCACGAGAGTACTATCTTCATGGCCCACGAGAGTACTATCTTCGCTTGCCTCGACACGTTATGGCGTGTTTTCTATTTGGGACATTTATAAGATTACAAATATGTAGTTATTATTGTGCTAGCTTACGCGCGAGCACGTGTTTGTACGCGTGCGCGAATATGCTTGTGTGTGCACGCGCGCGTGCGCGCGTGCGTGCGTGCGTGTGTGTGTGTGTGTGTGTGTGTGTGTGTGTGTGTGTGTGTGTGTGTGTGTGTGTGTGTGCGTGTGTCCGTGTGTCCGAGTGTGCGTGCGTGCGTGCGTGCGTGCGTGCGTGCGTGCGTGCGTGCGTGCGTGCGTGCGTGCGTGCGTGCGTGCATGCGTGTATGTATGCGCGCCACACAAATATGATAATAATAATAATAATGCAAGGTGTTACAGACTAACTGTCTGAGCACTACAAATCTCCACATTTGAACAAAACGTTGTTTACATGCTAGAGTAATTAACGCAAAATATCGACATACCATACTATAACCAAGATTTACTGATACATTCGCATCCTTGGGCTGTCGTTTTGACAAGTGACTCGCGATTGTAACTGGGCACCGTGAATGAGGAAGATAATACGAGGCCAGTCGATGAAATGCAACACGGGACAGATTGCCTATCGTCGCAGCGATATCGCGCGCAGTCGACATCGGTTGCGAACTAAGAGCTGCCTTTGTTGATCAAGTGCGCCGCCACGCAGTTGCACCGGCTCACTCGCTGTCCGCTGTAACCGGACACCCGATGACTCCGTATCGATCGAGATCGCCAGTTCGACACGCAACGTCAACGCAACCACGGTGACTGTCAACGCCAGCGCCAGTCACCGCGACGCCAGGCGGCGCCACACGCCATAGGCAATCTCGCGCGCTTCTATTTCTTATTCTTCCAGTACAGTTCAAGACTCCGTGTTAGCCGCATATAAAACGTAGCTATGTTATTGCGAAACTGGGATTCCGTCTAATCATCATTTTATAAACGATCAATGTAGCCCGTCTAGTTGATTATGACCATAATTAAATTATTGACATTGTATTGTTAGACTGTTATTTAACTTGAAAATGCTTTTCCGATCTTACCGATCTTGAACCTTTTCCTGGTGCGCGAACTTTGGACTCCGCACGAATCGACGAACTGTCGAATTATTATTTTTCAGTCTGGAACGACGCATGACAATCATTACAGGCGGCCCTAACCACAGAAGCCATTAACCTAAAAAAAAATAACATGTAGCCATTAACTAAGATAGCATTCGTTGTGCAACATATAGCTTCATACATCACCCGTATTACCACAAACACACCGACGTTGTCAATTGTTTGTAACTGTTATGAATCATACCATCAATCATAATGTACTTGTGTCTCCGGTAATTATTGACGCTGCGAAAACCATCCTTTCTTACTGCGGGGGTTAGGATACAACATTTATTTAATCTAAAAATGATTAATGACCAGAACTGACCTTTGTGACTAAACATAGAACCCATCAGATCTTGTGTCACCAAACAGCTACACAACACCGTGTATTTGTGTTAACTATTCATAGCAATGTTTAAATGTCAGAAACACGCGCCTGTACGATTGAGCTAATAGGCGTTGTTTGCGTCACACGTGGCTTAATTTGCTCCGCAATAGTCGATTGAAGGCTGGTGTGACGCAAACTTCTATTAATGGCTGACATAAATTGACCGACTTCTGGTGATGAATTCTT